>JANITX010000010.1:45654963-45676956 GCA_027564395.1 Erythroxylum ulei | reverse complement strand
TTTGTAAATGATTCGTTAATGAAATGAATTTTTATGTTCCAAAGTGCTTTATATTTATAATGGGCCCGATTTGATTAGTTATTTTCCGCCTTCGTGTAACTTGTTTTAAAGTGTAACCAAAGGCAGCCTTTATAATGGGCCCGATTTGATTAGTTATATTTATGTGGGAGTGGGGTGTTACATAAATAGTTCAATAAAATGTAACCAAAGGCAGCCTCTATTTCTTCTTCTATTAACATTCTTCTTATTAACTGTCCATATGTTCGTCTAGGATATGTGAAAATGGATAAGTTACCATCAACATCACTCATTCCTCCCCCATTGTCATTATGAGGAACTTTTCTTTCTCTTGCGTGCACATGCAGCTCAAAATAGTGTTAATAAAATGCACTTGCTTCCTCCAATAAATAAGTATTACATATCGAACCTTCAACTCTAACCTTGTTTTTGACATTTTTCTTCAAGTGATGCAAATACCTACATTACAAATAGCTATTGATATACAATTTTATGATTAAAACATGTTATAACTTCAATTTAAATATTTACTATAATTAACTCTCAAACAGATAAATCCATCGATGTTGAACTGGACCAGCAAGTTTAGCCTTGTGTGCTAAATGAACGAGTAGATGCTTCATACAATAAAAAAAAGCTTAGAAGGAAAATCCCTTCTAATTTGCATAAGATTATTAAAATTTCCCTTTTTAGTTTTTCCATTTCAACTAACTTTGTTTCAGATGATGTTACGCTTTTGAAAAATAAACTTAATTCTGTTATAGTTTCCCAAACCTTATTCGGTAGCAACTCCCAAAATGCAATTGGAATTAGCCTTTTCATAAACACATGACAATTATGATTTTTCATCCTAAATAATTTGTACTTCCTTATGTCCACACACCTTGCCAAGTTTGAAACATATCCATCGAGAAACTTTAGACTTTTCAACCATTCACACAAAATTTCCTTTTGTTTTTTTGTCTAAAGTGTAATATGCTTTCGGATATTTTCCAGTGCGAAGATCTTTTTCTAACTCATTCATTCTATAAAAAAGCTTCAATTCATCTCGTGATTTTGCATTGTCCTTTGTCTTCCCTTCAATTTTCATTATGGTATTGAAAAAATTGTCAAAAATATCTTTTTCAATATGCATCACATCTAGATTATGACGTATCAAATTAATTTTTCAATATGACAAATCCTAAAAGATGCTTCGTTTTCTCCAACCAAAGTTTTTACTAATGTTTCTATTAACTTTATAAGCTTCAAGTTTTGTAACTCAGCAACCCTAATTCATAAATCTCTTGCAATATCTCTTCACCAACTTTTGAGGGGGAGAAGGTGTTTGTACCATCCTATTCTTAATGAACTTTTATTTATTGCGTCTAAATGGATGATGTAGAGGAAGAAATTTCTTGTGGTTGTCAAACCAAGAAGTTTTGGCCCTGTTAGGAAGATAAAACGCATAAAAATCATTGCCACAATAAGGACAAGCCAATTTCCCTATTGTGCTCAATCCAGACAACATAATATACATTCAAAAATCACTAATAGTCCACATCAAAACTGGTCTCAACACAAAATTTTATTTAAGAGACACATCATATGTCTCCACACTATATTCCCAAAGATGACGCAATTCAAATACCAATGGTTATAAGAATACATTAATTTTATGCTTTGGATTTCAAGGACCTGGCATAATCACAGTCAAGAACATATATGCCTCATTCTTGCACATCTATGAAGGCAAATTATAAGTAGTAATTATGATTGGCCATGATGAATGTTATTGCCTGGATTGAAAAAAAAAGTTGGAATCCTTCTGTCGACAATCCCAACCTAACATTTTGACTTTCAGTTGCAAACTTATAATGAGTATTATATAATCTTTGAAGCCTCGGAGTTAGCAGGAAATAATACATTCACTTTCAAGGTACTAATTTCTGTTTCATAGTATGCTTTTTAAGTTTGAACCTAGATTGACCACAAAATTTGCACTCTTATAATTCCACATCATCTCCCCAAAACAACATACATCCCAATTTGCAACAATTATTTTTTTCAACTGGCAAACTAAGACCCCTAAGAAGTTTCTTCATATTGTAAAAATTATCAACCATTGTAAGATCAAGAGACAACGATTCATTATACCAACCAAGAATTTTATCAAAAATTCGATAAGAGTTATGCCCTTTAGACCTTATATTCAATATTCAAGCAATTAAAGACAATTAAGTAATTGTCACACAATTTGGCCATAATTCTTGGTCAACAGATTGTAGTAAGTTAAAAAACTATTTTGCATGTGGGTTTGGTTCTTCTTGAAGGTTTTTTATATTTTCCTAAAAGGTATAACTAGCTGTATCATAAATCATTTAGATGTAAGGATTTTCAGTTGCACCCACATTATTTGTTCTAAATCCAATCCCCCCTTCAAACTCATCCACTTTTATTGATGAGTTTACTTCATTATCCCTTGAGGTGCTACAAATCAATGGCTCCCCATGTCGTGTTCACTCAAAATAATTTGGAACAAACCCTTTTCTTAACAAATAGAGATTCACTTCATCAATAGCAAGAAAATGAATATATTTTCACTTTTTACATAGACATTTGATCATTGGGCTATCCATATATGCAAGTTGAGAACTTGCATAGTGAATAAAAGCTTCAACTCCCTAAACAAACTTAGGATTAATGATACCATTAGGTGTTAATCGTCTATACATCCAAGATCTATCAACATTGCTTATTTATACAAACTTGTTATTTAAAAAAGTGAGAATTAATCACATTAAAGTTCAAGTAATCATGTTTGAATTAATCACCTACATAATAGCCTATTCTCAAACCTTACTGAGGGTTAGAGTCTTTTATTATTGAGGCATATGAGATATATCATTATGAGGTGCATTCCATTCACATGCATAGTACTTATGTACATACAAGAATTATGATTTATAAACATTGCAAGGATAGTATATGCACTCAATTGACATATTCTGGGGTATGAAAGATTTTAAATAATTAAAATGTAATTGTGTATGGAATATGTCTCGAATTGTGGTTTGATGGACTATAATGATTAATTTGAGACCTATTGTTATAATTGGGTGATTGATGAAGTGATATATGCATTTAGTCTAGGAAAAAATGTTAAATGGCAAGACAAATTGATACATGAAAATTTAGGTTGGTTAGGCCTATAGAATGGTGACATATGGCACTAGAAATGAGTGACAAATGGCTAACTAATTAGGCGATAAATGGTTAGAACAAATGAGTGACAAATGGAGCAAATATTAAGTGACAATTGGTAGTTGAAGGATTCAACATATGGCTTAGATCTTAGCCTGACAATTGTTATGCCAAGTGTCCATATTCTCACCATACACCTACACCCACAATTTTTTCCCACACTTGAAAGACTATTTTTCTTTTGTTCTAGTTACATTTACCCTCTCTTTATCTTACTCACCACCGACTCACACATATAACCCTCACACTTTGAGTTTTGCCTAAAATCCTACGCCTTACCACTCTAAAATCCAGTTGTCTTCATCTTGTTGTTGAAGTCCCTTTGTGTTTCCATCTTGTTCTTGGGATATACTTTATGTTTGCAAGCTTGGAAGGTTAGGTTAGCTTGGCAATTGAGGAAGCTTTGTACTAAATAAGTAAGTGATTCTTTCCCTATTGTGATATATGTTAGCATAACATTCATGATGATTGAATTAGGATGTATTGTA
This sequence comes from Erythroxylum ulei, assembly GCA_027564395.1. Classification (NCBI taxonomy): domain Eukaryota; kingdom Viridiplantae; phylum Streptophyta; class Magnoliopsida; order Malpighiales; family Erythroxylaceae; genus Erythroxylum; species Erythroxylum ulei. The sequence goes on along the minus strand of JANITX010000010.1, from coordinate 45,673,207 downwards.
TATAGTATTGATGATGAAGTTGTGCTAGAATTTGATGGATGAATGGAGGGTTTCTGTTTTTCTTTTGATAATCGAAAATAGTGGATTGTATGGTGGTTTAGGTAGAGATTTGAAGTATAATTGAGGGTGAGGTTATATTAAAGAGGGATGTTATTGAAGTGTTCTTGAATTTGACAAAGTTAAGGTTACATGTATAATGATATGTGGCGAATGACCAAATAAGTAGGGTTTTAAGGAGATTTAAGTAGCTAATATGGTTACTGAAATTTCATGAATTGAACTTGCATATGAAGGTATGAATTGTGGAAAGTATTAAGTGTTTGATATGTCTTTAAGGTTGATGAATTCATGGAAGAGTGAGGGAAGAATGCAGGGCACGGTCTTGGCCCTCAAATGCATGATCATATCCTGGTCATTTTAGCTTCTATCACAATCGTGGCTCTTAGTGCATGATCGTGCCTTGAATGTTTAGCTTCTGTCATGATCATGGGAAGGTCCCCCGTGACTATGGCAATGCCTTGGAATGATGAGCTTAGTTTTGTGCAATTATTGAAACAAATGATGATAGGTCACTCTAATTTGGTGTCTTTGGAGTTGATTATGGCCAAGATGAACCTAAATGGGTAAATGAATATTGAAGAACATGAAGTTAGTATGAATGGGAATTCAAATAAATGTTTGATGGATGGAATAGGAATGGATTAAGATCTTTGTATAAAGTTACATGCTCAGAACTTCAATTGAGCACGTATGGAACATGACATATATACATGTGCATGACTTTATATTCATTTGGTTGAATAACTTAATGATGTGTGAACTATATATGTGTTGTATGACTATAAATGCTTAAGTCAATCGTTAGCACCCAGACATTGCTGGATTGTTAAGGCAATAACTTATTGGAGCGTACTGTGAGTCAACCTAGATGTTTCTCACTATGAATGAATTGATTTTGATTAACTTTTAATTATTGAATTGTTATTTATATGAATGTGATGATTCCAAACATTGATAATCCAAAGAGCTTGATATTCGGGAATGTATTGGAAGTGCTTTCCAATTATATGTGAAATGTGGAATGTATGAATAACTAGAATACGAAAACCAGACTTAGATCTGAAGGAAGTGATATATGATTTGTGTGCATCGAATGAGGAATATTGAATGTATAATTTGTAAACTGTCGCTTCTCATTACATTGAAATGCATGAACAGATAAAGGAGTCATGGCCGGAGTAGCCAACATGTGAAAAAGAGCTTTAAGCTTAGAAATGTGATAAAGAGCCTCAAACTTAAATGTAATGAGCCCAGTATCCACAACAGATACAAGACAGAAATGAGCTCAGCATCAACGATGGGTACAAGATAATGTAGGCGCTCGGTCACAACAAAGTGAAAATGAAGTAGATTCACATATGCATTTGCGTAGACATTCATGTGTATATTAAATGATCAAGTAGATATGCCCTATTGAATGATTGAATTGACATGCCTTATTGAACTAAGGTGAAATATTAAATTACCTACATATGACGAATGTGATGTGGTATAAATTACTGTATTATATGTTTTGTTTAATGAATTGGACTTTATAATTGGCATTACATTCTGACACAAGTGAGCACATTAGTGATGGTTCACTTATTGAGTTCGCAAGCTTATCAAAATTGCAACATTGTTTTCCAGGTCTAAAGGAGTGCTAGCTCCTAAGTTGATAAAGTAGAGATATAATAATACCTACGTTTTGGGGACAATATGGCTCAAAGGTCTAGTCAGTTGATGCTGATGAGTCCAGTTAGGATATTTTGGTTTAGCATCCCATTTCATGTAGCACATTTTTTATGGAGTTGTAGACTCTTATGTGTTATGAATGTATATACATGAGTTATGAATTGTAATGACAATGTATGTTTATGTTTATTAATGGAACGGGAAAGTTCGATCTTTGAGAATCTCGTGATACATATGATGCCATAATTAAGATAATGTGATATGCTCCAACATGCGATTCTTACAGGGTATGCACTCGAATATACTCTGGCATGCTGGGTAAATGCTCTATGACAGTGATATGTTACAATTTTGGTATTAGAGCATGGTTTGACATCCTTAGGGACATATAGGAGTAGTATGACATGACATTTGGTGAGAGATTTGTATAGTGATCACAATTGCTGCTTGTTATAGGTCATCTTCCATTAGAGACTGAGTCGTCGAATCAACTAACCTTGCGTCAATAGGAGCCAATAGAGAGTCTCCTATGCCCCAATCTGAACAAATGACTCAAAAAGTTTCTAAGAGGAGAGAAAGTAGGTGTGAAAAACTCAGGAAGCATGGAGCTATTGACTTTTATGGAAGTACAGACCCGACTAAGGCAGAAAATTGGTTTAGAGAGGATAGAAAAGATATTAGACTAGATGGATTACGAATCCAATAGAGGTTTGATTATGCCGTCTCTTTACTACAAGGCCTGACTTACTAGTGGTGGAAAACTGTTTCCTGGTCGCTTAGTTTGACCTTGCAGACTGAAGTGGAAGACTTTTTAAGGGTCTTCAAGGAGAACTACATGCCAAAGATCTACCTGGATAGAAAGATGAAGGAGTTTCTCGACTTGAAACAGGGGAACCTCACTATAGTTGAGTATAAAGAGTGGTTTAATGAGTTGTTGGGTTATGCTACGGCTCTAGTCCATAATGAGGAAGAAAAATGTAGGTGGTTTAAAGATGGGTTGAATATGGAGATTAGAACAAGGTTGGCTATTACCAATTTGAGTAGCTTTACTGAGCTGAGAGTTGCCTCAATCTAAATTAAGTAGTTACTAAAAGATGAACGAGGAGAGTACAAGCAGGAGTTTAGACTGAAGAAATAGGGTGAGTTCCGAGCTGAGTCTGGCAGAAGATTCAGTAAATGCTAGAATAGGCCATCATGATCACAATTGAGATCGAGATAGTCAGGGTTTAGGCTGAGAGGCAAAATTGTCTATTATGGTAGAGGTCAGGTGTCTAGAGAACAAACCTAAAGTGGGCAGACACAACAATTGCCCAACTGTGAACATTTTGGGAAGAGACATGGTGGAGAATGTTGGAAGTTATCAGGAGCTTGCCTACGATGTGGCTTTTTAGTATCATATTAGAGATTGTCCTGCCATTACTAGAGCACAGTTTGGAATGAGAGGGGGATCAGTAACTGAAATGATTGTTCAATAGAGTATAGTCAATGGAGTGAGAAAAAGAGGCAGAGGTATAGGTAAAGCCAGTTCAATGGGTCCTAGTGCTGTTAGGACGGGGACTGAGGTGTGGAGCAATCAACCACAGTCTCAGGCTAGGATCTATACCATCACCAGAAAGGAGGTGTAGAATTCCCCCGAAGTCATTGCAGGTGTGTTATCTATCTTTAATTTCGAGGCATTTACATTGTTAAATCCAAGTCTACCCATTCATTTATTACACCATACTTGGCATCTAAATTGCAATGAGAGAGAGAGATGTTGAGATGTGGCTTAGAAGTGAGTATTCCAGTAGGTAGTACTATAATGAGTGGGGAAGTCTATAAGAGTGTATTTTTTGGGTTGATAAGGCGAAGTTAGAAGCCGAACTGATAGTATTGCAATTAAGAGAGATAGACCTTATTCTAGGTATGGACTGGCTTACTGCACATAGGGCGGTAATGAACTGCTACACTAAGGAAGTGATTATTGAATCTCTAAATCAACCAAGGGTGATATTTCGAGATATTAGTCAAGCAGTGTCAGCCAGATTAATTTTCTCAATGAATGCCTTTAAACTAATTCAAAATGGATATGAGGCTTATTTAGCCTATATGACTGACTCCTATATTGAGCGGACCATTTAGGACATTCTTGTTGTTAGGGACTTCCCATATATGTTTCCCAGTGAGCTACTAGGATTACCCTTGGATAGAGAAACAAAGTTTACTATTGAGTTCGTTCTTGGTACTGCTCCTATATCTATTCCTCTATATAGGATGACACCTGTGGAACTAAAGGAACGTAAGAACCAGTTGTAAGATTGTTGAATAAGAGTTTTATTAGACCTAGTGCGTCACCATCAGGAGCCCCAGTTTTGTTTATAAAGAAGAAAGATGGGACTTTGAGGTTGTGTATCGATTATAGACAGTGGAATCGGGTGACAGTGAAGAATAAGCATCCTTTACAGCGGATAGATGATTTACTTGATCAGTTATAAGGAGCTCAGGTGTTCACTAAACTGGACTTGAGATCTAGGTATTATCAGTTGAAGCTAGCAACAAATGATGTACTAAAGAGTACGTCCAGGACCCGATATGGGCACTTTGAATTTTTGGTGATGCCTTTTCGATGGAAAAATGCTCTGAAAAATTTTATGGCATTGATGAGCAAGGCATTTCATCCTTACCTAGATCACTTTGTGATTGTGTTTATTGATGATATTATGTTATATTCGAAGAGCAGTGAGAAACATTCTGAGCACTTAAGATTAGTCTTACTGGCAATGAGAGAGAAGTAGTTATATCCCAAGTTTAGTAAGTTTGAATTTTGGCTTGATCAAGTAGTATTCTTGGGTCATATAGTATCTGGATAGGGCATTCAGGTAGACCCAAAGAATGTTAAAGCAGTGATGAACTAGGAAGCTCCTAGAAATGTATCTGAGGTCTGGAGTTTACTTGGACTAGCTGGTTACTACAGGAGGTTTGTCGAGGGGTTTTCATTGATTTTCATCCCGTTGACAAAGCTTTTGAAGAAGAATGTATCTTTTCGATGGACTGAGTAATGTCAAAAGATTTTTGGGGAATTGAAACATCAGTTGACTATAGCATCGGTGTTAGCTATTCCATTTAGATTTGGCAGATATGTTGTATATAGTGATGCTTCACATCAAGGATTAAGGTGTGTTTTGATGCAGTATGGTAAAGTGATTGCATATGCATCGAGACAGTTAAGGAATCATGACTTTAATTATCCGATTCATGATTTGGAACTTGCTGCAGTGGTGTTTGCCTTGAAAATTTGGAGGCATTATCTATACAGTGAGACATTTCAAATATTTACAGATCACAAAAGTTTGAAATATCTATTGAGTTAGAAGGAGCTTAACATGAGACAAAGGAGGTGGATTGATCTGTTGAAAGACTATGATTGTACGATTGAATACCATTCGAGTAAAGCTAATATGATAGCTGATGCATTAAGCAAAAAATCAAATTGCGGTGTGGCACAGATTCAGATCTCGAGATTACCAATCCTAGTATAACTGAGAGCACTAAAAGTTGAGTTAAATTTAAGACAGAATGAAGTATTGATAGCTACATTAAAGCTTAGACTGGTATTGCAAGAAAGGATCAAGAAATCCCAAAGTAAAGACCCGAAATTAGTGAAGCTTATTGAGAAATTGAAACAAAATCTGTGTTTCGAGTTTGAATTGAAAGACAATGTATTGTGGTTGAAGCAGAGATTATGTGTTCCTGATGTGGAAGATATGAGAAAATCAATTTTGGAGGAAGCGTATATAGCAGATTATGCCATGCATCCTGGTACTACCAATATGTACAATATGCTGAAACAACATTTTTGGTGGCCAGGGATGAAAAAGCAAGTGGCTGAGTATGTTGCTAAGTTTTTAACTTGTTAACAGATTAAGGCTGAGCATTAGGCCCTGGTTAGGAAGTTACAGTCATTACCTATTCTAGAGTGGAAATGGGAGAGGATCACAATGGATTTTATTATGGGTTTGCCAAAAACTCTTAGGCAACACGATGCCATATGGGTCATCATTGACAGATTGACAAAATCCACCCATTTTTTTACCTGTGAGGGAGAACAATACATTGGATCAATTAGCCCGGAGATATGTTATGAAAAATTGAGATTACATGGAGTTCTGTTGTTTATTGTATTAGACCGAGATCCCATATTTACTTCTAGATTCTCTGGTAGTTTACAAACAACATTGGGCACGAAGTTGAGCTTCAGTGCAACATTTTATCCTCAAACTTATGGACAAAGTGAGTAGACAATTAAGACCGTTGAGGATATGCTTAGACCTTGTGTTCCGGAGTTTCAAGGAGCATGGCATGAATATATGGCTCCCATTGAATTTGTTTACAATAATCATTATCACAGTAGCATCGGTATGGCTCCATATGAGGTATTATACCGCAGAAAGTGCCGATTGCCTCTTTATTGGGATGAAGAGGGCCTAAGGATTGTTGAAGGCTAAGAATTGATCCAAGATATGGTCAGCAAGGTAAAATTGATCAGCGGTAGAATTAAGGCAACTCAGGATAGGCAGAAAAGTTATGTAGATCAGCATCGTAGAGATATAGAATATCAAGTGGGAGATAAAGTGTTCTTGAGAGTGCTGCCTTGGCGAGGAGTGTTAAGGTTCGGTAAAAAGGGTAAGTTAAGCCCTAGATACATTGGTACTTATAAGATTACTGAGAGAATAGGACCATTGGCATACAGGTTAGCATTACCACCTGAAATGTCTCAGATCCACAATATGTTCCATGTCAGTATGCTTAGGAGGTACCAATCAAATCCAACCCATGTAATACTTGTGCAGGAAGTTGAGGTTGTAAGTAATTTGAGTTATGTAGAAGAACCAGTCAAGATAGTTGGCTATCAAACTAAACAGTTAAGAAACCGAGAAATTCCTTCAATAAAAATCCTTTGGAAGAATCATTCAAGAGATGAAGCTATATGGGAGACCGAGGAGAATATGAGGAAACAGTACCCCCATCTGTTTGATCAATTAGGTTAAAATTTTGAAGACGAAATTTCTTAAAGGGGAGAATTGTAATAGCCTATTCTCAAACCTTGCTGAGGGTTAGAGTCTTATACTATTGAGGCATATGAGATATATAATTATGAGATGCATTCCATTCATATGTATAGTACTTACATACAAACACGAATTATGATTTAGAAACATTGTAAAGATAGTATATGCACTCAATTGACATATTCCGGGGTATGAAAGATTTTAAATGATTAAAATGTAATTGTGTATTAAATATGTCTTGAATTGTGGTTTGATGGACTATAATGATTAATTTGGAACCTATTAGTACAATTGGGTGATTGATGAAGTGATATATGCACCTAGTCTAGGAAAAAATGTTAAATGACAAGACAAGTTGATATGTGAAAATTTAGGTTGGTTAAGCACATGAAATGGTGACATATGGTATTAGAAATAAGTGAAAATGGCTAACTAATTGGGTGATAAATGGCTATAACAAATGAGTGGCAAATGGTGGTGTAGTTGAGTGATAAATGGACTAAATATGAAGTGACAATTGGTAGTTGAAGGATTCAACATATGGCTTGGATCTTAGCATGACAAGTGTCATGCCAAGTGTCCATATTCTCACCATACACTTACACCCACGATTTTTTCCCACGCTTGAAAAGACTATTTTGTTTTTGTTCTTGTTACATTTACCCTCTTTGTCTTCCTCACCACCGACTCACACACATAAGCCTTACACTTTGAGTTTTGCCCAAAATCCTACGCCTTACCACTCTAAAATCTAATTGTCTTCATCTTATTGTTGAAGTCCCTTTGTGTTTTCATCTTTTTCTTGGAATATGATTTATGTTTGCAAGCTTGGAAGGTTAGGTTAGCTTGGTAATTGAGGAAGCTTTGTGCTCAATAAGTACGTGATTTCTTTCCCTATTGTGATATATGTTAGCATAACATTCATGATGATTGAATTGGGATGTATTGCATATAGTATTGATGATGAAGTTGTGCTGGAATTTAATGGATGAATGGAGGGTATCTATTTTTCTTTCGATACTGGAAAATAGTGAATTGTATGGGTTGTTTAGGTAGATATTTGAAGTATAAATGAGGGTAAGGTTATATTAAAGAGGGATGTTATTAAAGTGTTCTTGAATTTGAGACAGTTAGGGTTACATAGATAATGATATGTTGTGAATGACCAAATAAGTAGGGTTTTAAGGAGATTTAAGTAGTTAACATGGTAGTTGAAATTGAATATGAAGGTATGAATTGTGGAAAGTAGGAAGTGTTTGATATGTTTTTAGGGTTGATGAATTCGTGGAAGATTGAGGGAAGAATGCAGGGCACAATCATGGCCCTCAAGTGCACGATCGTGGCCTAGGTTCTGTCATGATTGTGGCTCTCAATGCACAATCATGGCCTAAATGTTTAGCTTTTATTACGATCGTAGGAAGGTCCCCCACGACCGTGGGAAGTGCCTTGGAATGATGAGCTTAGTTTTGTGCAATTGTTCAAATAAATGATGATAAGTCACTCTAATTTGGTGTCTTTGGAGTTGATTAAGGCCAAGATGAACCTAAATGGGTAAATGAATATTGAATAACATGAAGGTAGGATGAATGTGAATTTGAATAAATGTATGATGGATGGATTAGGAATGGATTACGATCTTTGCATAAAGTTACATACCTGGAACGTCAATTGATCATGCATGGAACATGGCACATATACATGTGCATGACTGTATATTCATTTGATTGAATAACTTAATGATGTGTGAACTATAAATGTTTTGCATGACTATAGATGCTCAAGTCGATCATCAGCACCCAGACATTGTTGGATCGTCAAGGCAATAACTTATTGGAGCGTACTGTGAGTCAACCTAGATGTGTAAACTCAATTGTATGTGTGATTCTGTTTGAATTATATGTGTAGTGAGTCAACTTGGATGTGTAAACTCAATTATATATACGCTTCTGTTTGAGTTATATGTGTAGTGATTCAACCTAGATGTTTCTCAAAATTAATGAATTGATTTTGATTAACTTTTAATTATTGAATTGTTATTTACAAAGGAAGTGATATATGACTTGTGTGCATTAAATGAGGAATACTGAATGATAAATTTGTAAACTGTCGCATCTTATTACATAGAAATGCATGAACAAATAAAGGAGTTTTGACCGGAGTAACCAACGTGTGAAAAAGAGCTTTAAGCTCATAAATGTGATAAAGAGCCTTAGGCTCAGATGCAATGAGTCTGGTATCTGTAATGAATACAGATAGAAATGAGCTTAGTATCCACGAAAGGTACGAGACAATATAGGTGCTCGGTCACAACAAAGTGAAAATGAAGTGGATTCACATGTGCATTTGCATATACATTCATGTGTATATTAAATGATCAATTTTATATGCCCTATTGAATGATTGAATTGACATGCCTTATTGAACTGAGGTGAAATATTGAATTACCTAAATTTGAAGAATGTGATGTGGTATGAACTACTGTATTATATGTTATGTTTGACGAATTGGACTTTATAATTGTTATTAAGTTCTGAAATGAGTGAGCACATTGATGATGGTTCACTCACTAAGTTCACAAACTCATCAAAATTGCAACATTATTTTTTAGGTCTAAAGGAGTGCTAGCTCCTAAGTTGATAAAGTAAAGATATAGTACCTAAATTTTGGGGTCAATATGGCTCAAAGGTCTAGTCAGCTGACACTGATGCGTCTAGTTAGGGTATTTGGTTTAGCATCCCATTTCATATAGCATACTTTGTATCGAGTTGTAGACTCTCATATGTTATGAATTGTAATGACAATGCATGTTTTTGTTTGTTAATGGAATGGGAAAGTTCGATTTTTGAGAATCTTGTGATATATGTGATGTTATAATTAAGATAATGTGATATGCTCCAAAAAGCCATTCTCATTTGGTATGCGCTCAAATATACTCTAATATGCTGGGTAAATGCTCTATGAGAGTGGTATGTTACAATTTGATATCAGAGCATGATTAGGCATCCTTAGGGACATATAGGAGCAGTTTGACGTGACATTTAACGATAGATTCGTATAGTGATCACAATTGTTGCTTGTTATAGATCCGCCGTAGGAGCATTAACCTGAAAGTCTATTTTGTGGAAAAGTTGGAAGAAATGAAGTGTTTTCACTGAACTTGCTTTGGTATTTCGATTATAACTTCCACTGTGGACCTTCAAATGAGTTGATTCTTAATTCATATTAAACTAGAGACATATTTCTACAACTTTTGTGAAGAGGTAGAATTTTAATTCTGTCTCTTTGATTTTCAAAATTGGCATGTAATTGAGTTGTAGCTTAAGCTGAAGCACTGTCAGGGACAGAAATCATGTCCTGTGGTTATTGAATAAGCTGTATTGATGTGGGCCTAATTAGGCTGATTTGTCTTCACCAAGGTTGTAGTTTATTTACTTAACTTTAAATTGGTATAAATTTTGTAATTTTTTGATATCTGAGCTGAAAGATATGAGTTGTGAAATTAGAGGGTATGATCATGTACTAGCTAAAAGTTCAAAGGTGTACAGTCTGTGGTATTTTGTGCATAACTCATTGAATACTAAACCAAATTGGATGAACTTAGTATCATTAGAAACTTAAGATACAGAGGAACAATTTTCTAGAAGAGAGTGTTACATAAATACATCATTTTCTTGATCCTTTTGATTGTGAAAAGTTGACTCGAATGAGGTGCTTTTAGCAAAAGCTGGAATAGTAATTGAATGTATGAATTTTGGAACTTTTGAAGTACAATTGATGTTTACATCAGTTTAGTAAGAAAATATACCCAATAATTTGTCATGAACATGCATTATACATATTCAGTATACATAAATGAATTCTTAATCAGGCATAATAGTGATTTGTATATGTGTTAAATGTTATAGAGGAATACGTAGAGCGATCATTTCCACATATTGTCGGGACTTCAAGGCAAAAAGCAAACGGGAGTGATTGTGAGTAAACTAAGATGGTCTCACCTTGATTTGTTTTGTTTATTACTAAATTTAATTTGATAATGATGAATGTGTACTGATTCTGGACATGAAGGTCCGAGGTATTGATTGATGGATGTGATATTGAAGTGCTACTTGCATATGAATATGATTGAATACTTGCTTTGCATAAAATGTCTGAAATGACTTTGTTTTGTATTAAAACTATTGAGTCCTAGTTGTGGGTAAATAGGCATGCCTAGAAGGGTCTGCAGCTGCTCCTATGACACTTCGGTGACGAGACTTCGGTCTCTCCTGGACACTTCAGTGTCGAGACTTCGGTCTCTCGTGTATAAGTCCCGTTACTCGCCTCTATAAATGGATTTGCAGTCCTTTGATTTTGTAAACTAATATATGTTTGATTATAACATAAACAAAAATTGTATTATGATTCTGAAGGGTTTATACCCTCTTGTGATATTCAGTTCTGATAAGTGTAAAAATCTGTTCTGAAATGCATTATGTTTGATTTAATGTTAGGCAATCTCTTAATACATGCTTATGCTGTTATATGATTCTGTATGATGAATTGTCACTCCATGTATAGATTAGTTATTACTCACTAAGCTATATGCTTAGCACAGTGGATTTGCCTCGTGTAGGTTCAGAGCGAAGATTATAAAGACTGGGATAAGTCAACCGCAATGGCCAATGGAGTCTGAGTCTTGTTTTGAGAAAAATATATTCTGAGTTTGTTTTGGGCTTGTATTTGATGTGTATGACTTTTCAATTTGATTGAAGGTTTGTAATAACCTTAATGCATGCTGGTCTTTTAATTTATGGTATGTAATATGATAGGCACAGTATGAATGATATGTTAAGTACTGTTTGGTTGATTTGAGATTCTAAAATGCATGTATGAAATGTTCCGTCTTGCTTGGATTTGTCTCAGTTCTGTATATATGTTTTGTTGTTTGCGTGGCGCCCCTGTATCCTCCTGGGGGTATTAGGGCATTACAATTATTAGGTCAGGTTAAGATTGAAAACAAATTAACATAATTGTCTAAAGAAATAGGCAATTAATGAAAAATGTGATTAGGCAGATAGTAACCACTCTTGGCAACTTTAATTAAGTGTTGAAATTTTGTGGAATTGAAACTTGTTAGGCTAATTCCTCTTGATATTGATTTGATATTGAAAAATTAAGTTTGAGAGAATTTATTATGCATGAAAAAGAACTTTTTTTTCCATAATATTATGTTTCCATACATAAATTACCTTAATTTAATCGATTTTTATGTTATATTTTACGTAATTATTGAAGATATTGCTTTAGGATTAACACAGCCTAATACATGATCATGTTGGCAGCTCATCTTCCCTAAGGACCATATGGAGATAAAGATATGTATAGAACATAGACATAATGTATTCTATATTGTGGTAAAATTATTTAAAGAGAAATATAATTGGAGACAAAATAATGTCTCAACACACATTTTCCATAAGGACCATATGGAGATAAAGATATGGTACAGAACATAGAGATAATGGAGACCATATTGTGGTAAAATTATATAAAGAGAAATATAACTGGAAACATAATAATGTCTTAACACACGTTTTCCTTGAGATAAGTAATAAAAAAATCTTTAACTTATGATACAAATGTGATGGAGCTTGTATCCCATTATGGAAATATTTATAAGATAGTTTGGAAATTGATTCTAAATCGGTCATAACTTTCACATTTAAACTCTAATTAAGACCATACATGTGACCATGGAATTTTGAGAGAGAGAATATAAGTTATGTTTTAAGTCTTTGAGAATTAGTGTGTCCTAAGTCATGTTCCTAACAAGATAACTTATAAAATAGAAGCAAGAAACCTTAATTTTTGAGTGTTTTTCATATTCTTTCATTCAAACTTAGGGATGGTTACCAAGGGACAGGGGGAAAAAACACTTGAGGAAAATGAATAAGCCATTTTGAAGGGAAAATAAGATCAAACTCATTCTAATAACTTAGAGCTTATATTAGAATATCGAGATAAGCTTTATAACTATTTTTGTTTTTTTAAATTTCTTTTAGCTTATTATTATTATTATTGGCTTAAACATGATGAATGGTTAATGGTTTAATATTTCTAAATAAGAGGTAACTCCATTATTAACTTTTTTATGGATTAATCAAATATTAGATATAAAGTGAGATTTATTTCTTATAAAATGTCTTTGAATGTTCTTAATGTTGATTTAATAAAGCTGATGATTAGAATTGATACATGTGGATGATTTAAGAGAACCTATATGTGATAAAGAACTTGAAAATGAGTGAAATATGATTTAGATATTAGAAGTTACATGATGGATCATGGATAGGCTTATATAAATCCTCTAGTACTAAGTTCAAACCATTAATGGAAATTCACATAATCTAATGCATTCTTAAGGTTTTATTAAATAAAGGTATTTGTTTGTCAAACTTAAAAAGGTGTTTATGTCCTAAGAGAGAGCAATTTCATAAAATAGAAAACTATATCAATATAGATTATAAAACCATCTTAATAAATTGAATACAAATACAAATATAATACTAACGGAATTTCTTCTTTACATGACGTTAATATTTTTTTTCTCTTGATTATGTGCTTTATTCTATCTCTAGTGATTGTTTACTCTACCTAGGTTTGGATATAGTTTAGATTTAATTTCAATCTATAAAACCATCCTTTTTTTTAATTGACTAGGTAATAATTGGAGAGTTGAGAGAATTCCTATCGGTTCCTCATAGGATTGACACTTTATTTACCACTATATTATTGCCAAATGATAATTTCACTTCTTTAGCTTGAGATCAACATTTTATGATAAAGAAAACTTAAGTAACAGAAATATCACATCTTCTTAATATCTGGCTTTTTTCATTTTTGTAGTTCTCTATTTCTAATGACATCCTATTGATCCTTTCCATATAAGTTATTATACATCTAGTATGGGTATATGCCTACTCTTTTAGGTATCTCTCTAGCCTCCTCCAAATGGGGATTATATCCTACTCGGTCTCCATTCACCTTAGCCGACATATGCATTCCTTCAACTCTTTTGACTAATTACATGCAAATCTCATCTTAACGTTAACAGTAGTCATATGGCACCCCAATGTCAACCTACAGAGTATGGAAAATTCATCCAAGTTCTTTGCTAATAAGGCTAAGTAAGACATACAACAGATAGCTCCTTTCTTCCTTTTGGCTATTTTCACCAAATAGAGTACAAAGTTATAAATGTTAGAAAGGTGGTAGTCTACTATACAGTATAGATAAAATAATTCTCTCAGTGTAATTACATTATTGTTCTCTTTTTTTTTCCTAAGATTGAACTCGGTTCTGCTAATGAATGGAAGAGGAGATTATTAAGTGCTTTTAAGCCTAATGGAATCATATGCAAGTGCTTTTAAGCCTAATGGAATCACAATTAAACCCACCCTTTGATATACAATTTGAAAATCTTTTAAGGATAAGGGTAAGTTCTTTAAAGGTAAAGTTGGTTTTGTAATCATTAAATAAAACCCTCCCAACTTGATAGAGTGTATAAAACTCATATTGTACTCTAAACTCCTTGAATGAAATCTCCATGGTCTCTCCCAAAAGAATGACACTGATAGAACCCTTATATATATGCTTATTATCAGGTTGTTAAAATTTCCTATAATCTAGCTTTCCTAGGTTGAATACTTTTTTAATGTTGATTTGCATGAGGATAAGGAAAATTTTGATGTATGTAAAAAGTATGTATATTTAACTAATCTTGTGCTTTAATTTTATGTCTAAATTACCGCACTCTAATCAATTGAAGTAACTGTTAAAGATTTTTCCTTGGACATGAGATTTGTTAAGAATTAAGGATTTTTACGATGAAAATGAAGAAGAAAATATGATTTTTGGTTGAACTTGACTTTATGCCAACCCTTATTGCTCTCATATATCTTAGAGACCGAGACATGTTCTAACACATGGACTAAAGGGAGGTTATGTAATAGTGAACTCGAAGAGAAACAAAACTTGAAAAAGTCGTGTCTCAGCTCGTGTTCTTATAAGAAAATTTACAAAAGGATATAAAGGTATGTCAATATCCACTTTTCTTTCTCGAGAAAGATTTGTATGACAATTGCAATGCTACTTTGTAAATTATTCATAACATTCTCAACCAAATTTTGATTGGGATGGGTAAAAATGGTATATATAAAACTAGAAAGAGATAAACAAATTTATTTTTTATTTTTTATTTTTCTATGAGATACATATTATGAGAAATCCATTTTTAATGTTATGTTCCTGATGAGACAACTGATTTAACTGGTAGACATAAATCAAAATTTTAATGCAACTCTTCAGATCTCATTCTATTTTCTGTTTACTTTGAAAAAACCTTCTACTTGAAACCAATCCTAAGCAAAATCCAATAAAATTTTGGCACTTCCACTTGATTTTCACTTAGATGTCTCAAATCTTTCTCCATTAAATCTCTATTTTCTCAATCTAGGGAACCATTTCTTAATTTTTTTGGAATTTCACATTTTTTAGCTTTCTCAACACCGCAATTCATTTGAAACTCATAAATCAATTAGAAGGATGAGTTTTAGTGTCAATAAAAGGAAAAGAAAGATCAAAACATGTAAAGATTCAAGTAATCAAAGAGATACGACCCAAGGTTGTAAATACCCACTCTTTTCTAACGCAATCAAGATGTAGAGCTATGTATACATAAAATTGTTACCTTTTAAATCTAGCAAGACTACAAATTGGTTAACTTGGATACTATAATTATAACAAAGGAGGCTTAAGGATACATTGATAATGTAGGTCAGACGAAGATTTTTTTATAGTGGTACAGAATTCCTACAGGGAGTTCACTACAGAAATATTGATAAGTATAAAATATATCTATATTTCACTAGATTTTTCTATGATTTTCATATAAATTACCTTGTTATTAATTTATTGTTATTTTTGGATTAGTTTTGTTAAAATTTGGAAGTTTTGTTAAAATTTGGAGAAGGTTCTCCAATTTTTAACAAAACTAATCCAAAAATAACAGACAATTATTCTACTAGAGATGTTAGTTAATAAACCAAAGAAGTAAATGGATGAAGTTTGAGAGACTGCAATTTTAATGTCTAAGAAATTCTGCTAGTACAAATAGCATATCCATTCTAGGTTAATTGAATCATAATATCTAAGAAGATATAAGGAAGAGTTCTTATATAGATGGCATTTATGTTTGCTTTACACTTTATTACGTGTTTTGTTCCATCTTTAGTACTTTTTAACTTTGCCTAAGTGTTAGGTTCAGTTTTAGTTTTAGGTTAATTATCAATCATCAAAACCATCCCTTTTATTTTAATTGACTTAATAATAAAGTTTACCATATTCCTACAACTTTTTTATGGGATCGAGACTCTATCAACTATATTAATACCAAATGATAAATGTACTTACCTTAAGCTATGAGTAACATTTTGTGATAGACAAAAAGTAAATTTTTAGTTTATTTTAATAAGAAAATAATGTCTTTTAGTTTAATTGGTACATTAGACCTTTCAATAAATATTGATAATTTGTTAGAGATTTCGATGAAGTTGTTAATGAAATTAGGCCTAAAAATATTATATAATTCATCACTAAGAATGATGTTATTTATAAAGCAGTTGATAAGAGGTTATAAAGTAGGTATAATCATTTCTATTGGATTCCTTGCGTTGCATAATATATTGATCTGATACTAGAAAATGTATAATATGTTAGATGTTTTTCTATAATTAATAAAAACAAGTAGAAAAGAATTTCATTAATTTCATTCATAATCATTCATGGGTATTAATTTGATGAGGAAATTTCTGTAAAAGGTAGAACTTAACGTCATCTTGCTATTATAAGATTTACAACTAATTTATTTTCACTTTAATTTTTATCAAAATGAACGAATTAAAAAGTATTTACAAGTGATAAATGTGTTACATCTCAACATATTATGTCTAATGTTGGAATTGAGGTATCTAGGATAATGCTTAGCGATCGTGAATTTTCATCCCAATGTCAAATTTTTTATCCAATTTTGTGAGCTTTTGGTGAAAGTACTTTATTTTGCTAATAGTGATGATAAGTCAACAATGGATGACTTTTATATGGAAGGGCAAAGTAAACAATCGAAGCTAATAAAATATGAAAAATAAACATTATGTGTATACACCTTATCTTACAATATTAATGAGAGATAATTTTTTTTACTCTTTATTGTTTAATACTGGTGAATTTCTTTATCTGAATGTCTATTTTAGAACAAGTTTCGTAAAGGAAGATGAGGTTAACATGAGAAATTCTCTTAATTATCATCATAGTTTTTTCAAATGACATGATGCAATGCCACGTTAGCTTACAAATGGAGGCATATAAGGATATGTATAGTGATTTTGGGATGTCCATTGCAATATGCCAAAGAGACAAACTTAATTCAAGTATCCATTTATTCATTTATGTTACTTATTTTAAAAATAATCATCACTTTATTTTTAAGTGATTACTTTTATTTTCTTATAGTTGTTTAAGAATTATTAAGGTTGGTAATTTGGATTCTTAGCCAATGTGCGAGTGATATTGGATATAAAAGGAATTAGAGCATAATTGGGTTCATTTTTTCAAAATAAAAATAAAATACAATAAAAAAGTTGACTATTCTGGTTTTTTTATACAATTTAAAGTTTCAAGCGAGGTACTTTATTATCATTATTAATTTGGATATAACTTCTTTTACTTTGATAATAATTTAATAATATATTTTCATTTACTAGGAATCTTAATAGAAAAAGTAGTTCTATTGATCTACTTTGCCTTGATTATATTGATTTCTTAGCAGATTGAGTTTCAAAGGAATCAAATTTTAAAGATGGGAGTTAATGAGAAGATAATCTTATATGGGAAAGTATTGACATTTTATTTAGTACATTGAACTTGAATGATAGCGGTGATGATATTACACTTAATGGTAAAGAGTTATATCAAATAAAAGTTCAGCCTAATATGATTTAAGTAGATATATCGTGGATAGAACTTTTAGGTATTTCATTTTTTTCTCTTTCCTTTTAGTTCCACTTTCATTTGATGTACATGTTAATTCTAAATATGCAATATAAATATAAAACTAATAATTATAAATATTTTATTTCAGGTTTACTTCCATTTTATTATTTTTTATGGCCAAGAACTCTTGTTGTTATAGCCGTACTTTGCTTAATATATATTTTATGTTAATCACTATATTTATTTCCAAAAAAATAGGTCATCATAGCTTATATTGGTTTATATTACAAATTGATTTGGAATCACTAATAAACTGAGTTTATATAGTTTATTGTGTTATATTATCCAGTATATCTGATCGCGGCTCGTCGTTCGATCCTAAAATCGATCCTTGGAAACCGGTCAAAAATAAAAATTCCAAGATTGCAGTA
>JANITX010000010.1:45489967-45502349 GCA_027564395.1 Erythroxylum ulei | reverse complement strand
CTATAGTTTCGGATAGAGATCCGAGGTTCACCTCGAGGTTCTGGGTAAGCTTACAGGAGGCTTTGGGTACTAAGTTATGACATGAATGAAACCCTCCGCTTCCATCCCAATCCATTCCATTCCATTACGAAACCTTCAAACAAATGATGGAAATATGTTACGTTCCATCTCATTCCATTATTAACCCTCAAACCAAATAGAGCCTTAGGGAATGATTTGAGTAGGAATGATAACTGGTCAAACGTGTTTTGGTCAGTGTTTTTGGGTTGGTCTGCTGGAATGTTCTTGGTTGGTTTGATTGAAAAAACTTATCAAACTCGAGTTCGAGCTTAATCTAAGGTGGACATTTCCATCCTCAAGAAAATTGATTATATTTCATGCCTTCCTTAAAACAATGTATCAAAAGGGGAGTTTGGAGTGAGTTCCTTATTGGTGTCACCAATATGTTCTTGAACATGTTCTTCACCCACTGGCTCTTCAAAACTAACTGTTTTATAATTCTTGCCAGTTGATTGCCATGTTTGGCTGAGGACAACTTGTATGCATATATGATTTGACTGCCCCTTCAATGAGCTTAAGATTGTCATCAAAATTCATAATTTATATCACCTCAAGTAGCTCTGAAAATGCATCCACAGCTACACACATTCAAGTAAAATTGAATCTTCTGGTTTCTATACTAACTTGATCAAGATATAGAGGTAAACTAATTGAGCTAGGTATGTAGGTCAATACTTACTGCATGTATTTCACCCACCATTCCCAATTTACTTACTGCTATAAGAATTGAGAGCATTATGATACGACATTTACAGCCAAGTATTTATTGATTATCTTAGGCTACAAGTTGTTGGATTATATTTCAGTTTATCACTTGCTTAATTATATTATTTACGTCATATGCAGATCCTATATTTTCATCTTCCCCCATTGTCCATCCAGTTCGAAGCTTCAGCTTTTAAATTGATTCATTCAATTTGTTAACAACAACCTTCCAGCAGTGGGGGAATTTCTATTATTTCCGAAAGCAGAATATAAGGTTTGTTTTGTACCATAATATAATTTCATTGAAGTTTATACAATGAGTCCTATAAACTGAAAATAGGGGTTGCTGCAACTTTGAATTGAGAGTGAAAATAAAAAGTACAACCAAAGTAAATGAAACATCTAGGAATTGAAACAAACACATAAATCAAACTAATAGGTTTCTAGAAGTCACTTCTAGTGTTTAGGAATTTAATTCTTCAACATTAAGCTTCAATCTTTCTTGGTAATTATTTGTTTTCTCAGTAAACTTTATCTTAAGTGACATTTTTTTATTGTCTTTCAAGTGAATAGTCAAATGCATTTGGTTTTGAATAACTTCTTCTCATTGTTTAATTGCTGATAAATGACTACAAACAATGAAACTCTTTTGTAAACATATGTGGAGAGACAAGGAGCTTAGTTCATTTACAAACAAGGATTTAGTAAAAAGTAAAAGAACAAAGAAATCAAAGTACAGAGAAGAGTAGACACATTATTTGTATCTGTTAACTGTCCTAACTTCCGTTGAGTAAGCCATTGTGTCCATTCTCTACACTTTTAGATATATAGTTGGCCTCGTGCTACTGTCTGAATCAAAATAACTCTATTGGTATATCAAATTAATTAAAAGGAAGCAATCAATGAAATTATTCACCCGACTTACTTTGTTAGCTATTTGATTCTTTAATCTATAGTGTGAATGAACCATTGTTTTTTTTCAATTTAATAAAAGTTAACTTTTTCCTTTACTCAATACTCAACCAAGTGTCACTAGAAAAGCATGATGAGCTTACATAATGAGATTTGGATTTATGTTTATTTGCATAGAATATTAATTGTCCCCCACTGAAAGAGATCTTAACCTTCCTTCTTTAGGGAAGAGAAATAAGAATTTTAAATCATTTATTGAGAGCATGTCAGTTTTTTCTGTTTTCTTTAAATATAGTTGATGCATATTACTTTGAAATCTATTGTCGAATTGAATGTAGGTGATTCACATGGGACCTGGTCTACCTAAAAAGAAGAATAAGCCTGCACCAAGCAACTTAGTATCGACACAACTGCAATCGCGGTATCGTCAACTTCTTGGAAGTGTAGCTAATAAGCCATCTGCTCATACACAGCCACAAGATCACACACCTGCACCTTGTGAGCCTACTTCAACACCAAAAGATGTCACATCTATGCCTACTACTCATCCTAGAGATAAGTATGAACAAATTTTAAATATTGTCTATCAACTTCTCAAGAGATGCCTCCAGCTTCTGATTATCAGACACCAGTAAATCAAACTATTCTTCGCACTGTGGTCTCTTCTTCTGCAAGCATTGTAGGTATGATCTTTCACATCATAATGGTGAAATTTTTTAAGTTTAATTATTTTGCTTATCTAACCAATTAAGATTGAAAGATCCCACATCGGTTGGGAAGGAGAACGAAACACGCCTTATAAGGGTGTGGATATCTCTTCCTTAAAGACGTATTTTTCACGCCCTAACGCACCGGATCCCATCAGAAATCTGAAGTTAAACGTGCTAGGGCAAGAGTAGTATTAGGATGGGTGACCTCCTAGGAAGTCCTGTGAAAAAATAAAACCATGTGGGCTGGGCCCAAAGCAGACAATATCTGTGAGCGGGTAGTTTAGGTTGTTACAATGGTATTAGAGCCAGTACCCAGGCCGTTGCATAGACGAGGATGCTGGGCGTCCTAGGGGGTGGATTGAAAGATCCCACATCAGTTAGGGAGGAAAACGAAGCACGCCTTATAGATGCGTTTTTCATGCCCTAATGCACCGAATCCTATCAGAACTCCGAAATTAAACATGCTAAGGCAAAAGCAGTACCAGGATGAGTGACCTCCTGGGAAGTCTTGTGGAAAAACAAAACCATGCAGGCTGGGCCCAAAGTGGACAATATATATGGGTGGGTGGTCTGGGTTGTTACGAAGAGTATGTTACATGTTAGTCATAAATTATTCCTTTTCTATTTTAGGATCCATGACTGATCTAAAAAAAAACAAGGGGTGTCACAAAAAGACACGGATTGGCAAAGATTAATAAGACGATAGGTAAGAGATTGGAGATAGAGATCGCCCCTACTGAAGGATGACCAACTAACTCTGTACAATCTGCCAAATTATCAAGTGAGATTGGTGTGGTATCCTGAACTTCCTTACCTATAAGAACAAAATGGAAAAAATTACTAATGAGGAGTTGGACATTGCATTTGATAAGTTAGACTTAAGTATTATAAAAACTATCTAATTTGTACGTGTTTCCATATGCCTAAAGCTTTGACCAATAATTTATAATTTTTTGTAGCAAAAGTTGGAAGCCAAAGGAATGAGGACCGACAACGAAGTGCATGCTATTGTGAAGAAGTTTCTTGCTTTAAGGTCTAAAAATCAAAGATTTCATTTTTAAAAGCACTTTATTAAGCACGGAAAGGATGTTAAGTCGCACAATGTCACAGTGGCAGAATGGATGGATTTATGCAAATATTGGAAGCAATCAGCTACAAAGGTTAGTTTATTTGATCAAAAAACTTAATTTCCCAACTGATTATATTTTAGTATTTATGAATTGTGATTTATAGATATTATAATAGATTTTGTTATGTGTACGATTAGGAAAAAATCAAAAAGCCAAATTGGCTAGGAGTCAAGTCAAATGTAGACCAAACTCCAGCTCCAAGGCCTTTGTAGCGATACGACATGAGATTGTTAGTTATTATCGTTTTAATTATATTTTTCTTTGATTGACATTTCAAAATTTATAATAAATATTACTAGTAATATATTTCTATACAACAGAGTGACAGAGAGGGAGAAGAGTATGATTGGATAAAGCTATGGTATCACACTCATTATGGTGAAAGTAAAGGTCAATGGACAACTATCAAATGCAAAGAAAAATGGGTGAGTACATAGTTCATTTACAAATGTTTCTTAAATGAGACTGTGTTTGTAATTAATTATTACTTTTTCAGGAATTAATGTATCACAAATTGACACATTCCATAGAATAAGGTCATCCGATGACAGTGGATGAAGTGTACGACAAAGTATTGGGTACTAGATCAGATTACGTTGTTTGCATGAGAATTGGGCCTCGACTATAAGGGAAGACTTCGGTCAGAAAGAGACTTTGAGACGAATTAGAGGAGACGAAGAAGGTTAATCAGGGGTTATAGTCTAAAGTCGATGAATTGACCAAAATATTTGAAGAAATGCAGGATCGATTAACTACCGAAGTCGAACAACAAAAAAAGGTCTTAGAACTTATATGTTACACATAATATTTGTTTAGATTAGATAAGTACTCATATTGATAAATTAAACACTTATGACATATTGTTTATATTAATTACTATATTATGACATGTTTGGGAATTGCAATTAAATAATAAATTGTTTGCACGTATTAAATTCTTGTTATACATGAATAATTATTAAAATTAATGATATACTCAAAAAATTGAAGAATTATTAAATAAATAAATTCCATAAATAATATTGAATAGTTATTAAATAAATAAGATTTATAAAATTTGTTATTTAAAATATAATAATTAAATTAGAATAATAATTAAATTAAAATTATTTTCAAAATATTGAAACAAAATAAAAGAAAAAATTATTAAAATTGAAAATTATTTTCGGATTTAATGAAAAAAGAAATAATATTTAAAATTGAATAATTATTAAATTAAAATTATTTTCTGATAAACAAAAAAGAAAAATTCAAATTAATATTTTATAATTATCAAAATTAAATTTATTTTCAGATGAATGAAAAATTTTAATTCTTAAAATTGAAAATTTATTAAAATAAAATTATTTTTGTAAATTTACAAAAATTAAATTAAATTACTTACAATCTGCGACGGTTCTTCTTAAACGTCGTAGATTGTAAGGTTTATAAACGTCGCAGATTGCTTGATGGTTTCATTGACGTTTTTTAAAACGTCCTAAAGCAGTTTCAATCCACGACATTTTCTTACGTCATGGATTATCCAACCTTTTCGTGACGTTTTCTGAAATGTCGCGGAATGTCAGGGTTTTCTGCGACGTTTTCGATAAAACATCGCGAAAACCTTTTCCCTGCATCACCTTCGGCGACGTTTTTGAAAATGTCGCAAATGTGATTCTGCGATGTTTCTTGACTTTTTGCGATGTTTTTAAAACGTCACAAAAGGGGTTCTTTTCTTGTAGTGCCCGCAAAAACATAATTTCAATGACTTTAGACTTCTATGGAAATAAGATTTTAGCTGACCTTAGACTTCTATGAAATAAAGTTTCATTATACTTATACATTTTACATATAACCTTAATTTGTAAATAACTTGATAAAGGCTTTGTAATATGGTGATTATTTTCTTATTTCTTCTTGAATCGTCTTTTTTACAAAAATAAAAGAAATCTAATCATAGGTCACCAATTGGCTAAAATATATAATTTTATGATTTACTTCCTTATTTTATTTATATATTGCTTCTATTTATATGGCATTATTATAAAAAATTCTAACCATTGGCATTAATATAAAAAAGTCTAACCATTCTTTGAAAAATGATTTCTAATCAAATAACTACTAATACTTTTTAAATTTGAATTTATTTATAATGTTAATACACAATAATATATGAATTAAATTTTAGTAAGAATATAACCGATAAATGCTTAATAGACCATATTTTTAATCTCATATTCAGTACATTTTATTTGTTTATTTGAGAGTTCTATTGTTTTTGTTACTTAAATTCGTTCATATTATGTTTTTGGACTTAATTGCCTTTATGGGTCGAAAGGAGCAAAAATCAAACAAAATCGAGGTAGAAAAGTGAAAGATTAAAGTTGTCCTTAAGGGACACGATTGTATGGAGGTGGATAAGGACGTGTCTATGACCAAATAGCATTATGGGACCATATTTCTTCACAATTATTGAAGAACTAAAGTGAGATTAAGGGATACAGTCATGAACATGACTATATAGGTGACTGTGTCGACTATAAAATAGTTTTTGAGTTATAAAAGGAAAAAATAAAGAGAAAAATGAAGGAGGTCCACAAAAGGTCCATAGTGGATTGTAGGAGGTTCACAGGAGACTCAAGCTAGGCTCAAGAAATACAAATTGATAAACCTATGACGATAGGAAGAACGAAAAATAAGTAAGAAAACTTATTTATAGTGGACTACCTTCATTTAAAGTGGATTTCATGAAGATTAAAAGGATTTTCATCATGTTTCTTTTGATCTTCTAGTTTTCCTTTAGTTTTAATGTTATGTCCTTTGTTATTATAAACTAAAATTGTATTGGCACTTGGATTAAATGAACTTTGGGATAGACTTTGTAGTGATCTTATTTTAACTTAATTTGTTCTTGAGTTTTATTGAAATTCTATTATGTGTTCTTAATTATTCTTGAATTAGTATTGCTAGCCTATTATTTCATGTATGATTTCATACAAGTGAGATTGAGAAATACTTTTATATAAATAGGTCTACCATAACTGAAAGGAATTACATGCAAACTTAGAGAAAGGTTAATATAAACCCTTTAGATTAGGGCCAAACTTAATAGTAAAATTCACAAATCGATTAATGTAATCTTAGGGGTTTCAACTAAAAAAAGATTTCAGTTAATCAACCAAGGGTTTGGTGTTAATATTCTAAACCAAAGATATTAACATAAGATAGGAATTTTCACGAATCAATAAAATATAGATTAAATTGAGTATTCAAATCATAATTGCGTGAGAAGTACTAAAGGGATTTGTATTCTCGGTACCACTATTTTTATTTATTTATAAGTTTAATCTTCAAGCTAGTTAGTTGTGTGATTTATTTTAGCTTATTATTTTAATTTTTCATTTGATTAATTATTATCATAATAAGTTGTTAAATTAGATAATAGAAAGACGGTAAGTATTAATAATTCTAGTTCTTGTGGGATCGACTAATATTTGTCAGTACTAGCTACAATTACATCATGTGCTTGCAGTTTAAAACATAAATTATAATCATCAATTTTCTAGCACCATTTTTGGGGATTATAATATTATAAAAGCCTTATTTTTATTAATCTAGTCATTTTTAAGTAGGCTTTTGTTTCTTTTTTTATATTTATTTTTCCTTAGAACTCTCTTTCTTAATCTTATGTTTGTTGTTTATTTTCAAGATTCGTTTAGTGATCATTATAGTCACTAAACACAATAAAAGGATGGAGAGGACATTATTTCGTCACTTAGGGTAGCTTTGGACACTTGGAATGAGAGAGAGCTCCAACTTTGCTTGTAAAACTGGCCTTATAACATTTGTGGGGTGATTACCCCACTCATGAATGTCAGGCACCATACTATATATGGTAGCACTCAATTTGCATACAAAAGTGGCCCCAGAACACCTTGTATAAGAATTTACAATCTATAGCGGAGAGATTATTATGACTTTACATGGAACGATCACACTTCATATGGATTTCTATAACAAGAATAGTAAGAGGAGTGTCAACATCTTGATATCCTTATGAATGCTTCAAACAAGGCTGCCCTCTATGGAACCAAAGAGCTTAGTGTTTTATCCAGATACATTAAGCCAAATTTGTGGGATCATGCGGATATAATAAATTTATAGATTGGAGAGTGGACTTGGCAAAGAATATCGTGCCTAACATAACTTGACCCAATCTAACCCAGTTTGAAATCAACAGGGCTCAAGCTTTTTTAAAATTTTTAGACTTTGTGCCAAGCTCGGTATTAAGCTTCCCAGGTTGACCTAACCCAAATCCCCAATTTTTTTTTAAAAATGATGTCATTTATGAATTTTAAATTAAAAAAAGAAAAAGTTCAGACTAAGTTGGGCTCGAACGAGCTTCGATTCACCCAAGCTCAATTAGACTTAAGCTTAGGCTAAGTGTCTCGGACTCAATTAGGCTTCGAGTTGAGCTTGGGCCCCATTGCCTTCCCTAGTGGAGAGGAGCTATAAGTTGAAGAAAAATAGGCAAATGTTGTTAAAAAAGAGAAGCAAGAAGAGGAGGAAGGGATAAAGAAAAATGAAAAGGAAGAGCTAAATAAGGAGGCTATCAAGGAATTACTAACAATTATCTTAAGTACCGAAGGCTCCTACTTTATATAAAACAACCTGTCAGAGTTAAATGAATATATAACGGTTTTATTATTCTTTATTATATTAACAATTTGTTATTAAAAAGGCCACTAGTAGATGCACTTAGTTTTCTTAACATGATATCTTATGTCCTTGTTTTCTTATATTATATGGGCTATTTGTAGGCAAATGAAACTTTATGTGAGAAAATAGGTGAAAGCAAGTGGCTAATTATAGATCCAAGTTAAAGAAAAACTTATTGAAAGGTCCAGCTACAAGACTCATAAAGAAACACTAGTTGGGAGGTAATCTAACAATTAGGTTTTTTTTTATGGAGTAGTTTGTAGGATTTTTATTAGTAGTTTAGTTATTTTCATAATCTAAATTTGATGGCCATAATTTTGTTACTTGAGATTTGATGCAACTTCACTGGTTATGAAGGAAACTCCACCTCCCACATTAAAGTAAAGAAGATTCCACCAACACTGGATAGATGTGGATGACATTGGACAAAGCTAAAAATCTTTTTCTATTAAGTACTAATTATCCTCACCCCTCCTTTATATTTTATATTTTTCATTATTGTACATGTTTTGTACATTGAGGACAATGTACAATTTAACTATGGGGGAGGGACTTGGCAATCAAGCCTATTAATTTTATTGTAACTAACTTAACAATGAATAATTTAGGCCATTTTTTTTAAAGAGGATATAGATTAAGATGATTTATTATGAGTCTGATTGTGGTTGTGATTTCATTTGTTTAGGCAAATAGTTATGAGGTTTGATGATTAATTTGATTTCAATTTGTTTCATTAATTTTAAGAACAGATACTTGATTTTCTTTATAATACTTTATGTATAATTTGTACATGCATTGCATTAAATGTGAATTCTTTTTCAGCATTTAATTACCCCATACATAAAAAGAAAAAATAGTAGTATATGAGTAAACGAGCATAAATATTTTCACTTTATTGACATTGTAACAATAAAAAGGTTGAAATTAAAGAGTGGTACCAGTAGTCATCTAAGATAGTGACCTAGTTAAGTAGCATAATGTATTCATGACAAGGTGTTTAATCTCGCATCAAAAGGCTAGGTGGCTTTTCAAACAAGCTTCTAATCGCTCTTATATTGTTTAAATTTAGTTTTTTGTTTGAAATAAAGGGTATGAAATGTAAAGGTTTTAGCATTCATTTCTCATATATGTTTACTTTATACATTAAATAGAATGATGTCAATTAAATTGAAATTTAAAGAATTGTAAAGTGAATTGGATTGACTTATAATATAATGCAAGTAACTAAGTGCTTGACAATTTAATGAACTTTACAATTGAATGAATAATAAAGACTCTTAATGAATATCTTTGATTTGTCTAATGTCAATGTTGTTTCTTATTTTTGGTACTTAATTCATTATGTTATATTTTTAGGTCTTAATTGCCTTCATGGGTTGAAAGAATTAGAAATCGGACGAAATCGAGGCCAAAAAAGTGAAAGATTAAAGTTGTCCTTGCGGGACATAACCTTTTAAAAGTGGACATGGTCGTTTCCTTAACCGTGTAGCTTTTTGGGACCTTATTTCTTTGTGATTTTTAATCATAAAAGGCTCAAGTTATGCTTGAAAAACATAAATTGATGACCTAGGATGATTAAAATTAAAGAACAAGCAAGAAAACATATTTATAATGGATTTCATAAAGACTAAAAAGGATTTCATCATATTTGTTTTGATTTTCTGGTTTTCCTTTAGTTTGATGTTATGTCTTCTATGATTTTGAATCAAACTTTTATTGGTACTTGGATTAAATGAACCTTAAAGAGACCTTATAGTAATTTTATTTTAATTTAATTCATTCATGAGTTTCATTAAGATTCAATTATATGTTCTTAATTATTCTTGAATTAATATTGCTAACGTATTATTTCATATATGACTTCATGCAATTGAGATTGAGAAATCCTTTTGTATGAATAGATATACCATAATTGAAAGGAATTGCATGCAAACTTGGAGATAAGTTGACATAAATCCTCTGAATTAGGGTTAAACCTAATAATGAAATTCACAAATCGATTAATGTAATCTTAAAGTTTTTAACTAGAAAGAGGTTTTAGTTATTTAATAGTGGGTTAAGTGTTAATATTCTATACCAAAGATAGTAATATAAGAAAGGAATTTCCATAGTTCAATAAACTATAGATTAAATTAAGAAGTGAAATTATGATTGCATGAGATGTCCTAGAAGTCCTAGTGGGATTCGAAGTCCAATTACCACTGTTTTCTTTAATTGTTTTTTAGTTTAATTTTCTTTCTAGTGAGTCAATTGTGTTGATTTATTTAAGTTTATTGCTTTAATTTTACATTTGATTGATCATCATCATAATAATTTACTAGATTAGATAATAGAAAGACAATAAGTACTAGTAATTCTAGTCCTCATAGGATCGACTCGTACTTGTTAGTGTTAGCTATAACTAAATCGTGCACTTATGGTTTAAATCATAAATTATCATCATCAATGACCACCTTTATTTTTAACTTTGTATAACAAACTAAAGAGAACACAATTTACATTTTATTAAAAATTCATATATATTTATTTCTAAAGGACGCTAATCTTAATTTTACAAACAAGTAAAAAGGATCAATTAGGTATAAGAGTCATCAATGAGAAAGGATAATTATTTTGTAAACTTAATTGATTTTGCTTAATAATGCACTAAGCTTATTATCCACAACTATTACGTGATTTCCTTCAAAAGATTGCTACATGTTAAATTGAAATAATTATATGAATGTACTTATTTGAAGATACTATGCCAGGAATCTCACATTGAACAGCTAAAGAATATTAAAATAGTTTATAAATGTATAGTAAACCTCCCCTTATAAGGTGCCTTTTGGGGTGTAGTTAGGCCTAAATTTATCACAATATTAGAGCCTAAACTTGTTTCAATGGTTTGGGGTAGTTCCCAACCTGTTGTAGCCCTTTATCTAATATACCCATCAGATGTCTAGCCCTGCTCTAGGCTAAGGAGGGTGTGTTAGGAATCACACAATGAGTAAGTAAAGAATGTTAAAATGGTTTATAAATCTATAGCGAACCTCTCCTTACAAGGTGCCTTTTGGGGTAGAGTTAGGCCAAAATGTATCATACTATGAAGGAATAATTATTGAGAAATATGTTTATTAGCAATAAAAATTAACCATGATTTCATCTTATTTGAGAAAGAATATAAATAAAATTGAAACTTCTTATTTGTATTATTAAATAATTTGAAAAGTCTATAGATTTTTTAAAAGGGATAAAAGTTAATTGTAAGTTAATTAAAACATGTAAAATTGAGTTCATTATTTTATTAAAATCGTCTATATTTTGTGTAGATCAAAATTAAAATAGTTTGAATGCAAGAAAAAACTAAAAACAATAGATAGGTAGAATATGTTTTGATGGATGAAAATGAATAAAGAATTTACTTATTGTAACTATTTTAAATAATCAATTATATAAAGGTATTTATCTACACGACAAAACTTAGTTAAATAATAAGGGAACATAAAAATCAACTCTTCATTAGTTTTCACATCTCAATACTAGCAAATATCCAATTAATCAAAATAGCTTTAAAATATTTTATAATATTATAATTAAAAATATATTTTATTATGTTTATATCAAGCTATTGTAATAGTATACCATATATATGTTGTTTTGATAGGGTTAAAGAGATAGAATTCATATTGTCGAGATAAAACATATTTTTCTACACCATATCTTATTTAGTTAGTTATTTATAAGTTATTATAATTAACTTTATTTATCTGAGTTTTTAGGTGTTTTTAAGTATTTTATTTATACAAATTAATAACAATAACGACAACATCCCAGTAGAAGTCTCGTCGAGATGCAGGATTTTGGGAGATCCAGAAATATGTAACCTTACTCCTAACTGATAGAAAAATTGCTTTCAATAAACCACAGAGAAAAGAAAAAAGACAAAAGAAATAAGTTGTTTAGAACTATTTGTAGAAAAAAATAAAAACTACAATAAAAAGATAAAATATATAATATATACAATCTAAAATATAAAATAGAAATAAATAATAATAATAATAATACATATTAAATTAATAAAAGTAATTATATAAATAAAATAAAAATAAAGGATAATAGTAATGATAACATAATAATATAATCAAATACTTATAAATAAAAATATAAAATAATAAAGTAGATAAT
>JANITX010000010.1:44640621-44651361 GCA_027564395.1 Erythroxylum ulei | reverse complement strand
CGAAAAGAAACAACCAATCCACGGCATAAAGGTATTTTTGTACATTCTAAGTATTTTCGGTTATACTTCACGTTGTAGTATGGTCTTTTCCGTAGTGTATTTTGAATATTCGGGCCATACGCGATCCAACATCATAATCATAGCTCGTTAGAAGAAGAAGAAGAATAAGAAAAAGAAGAAGAAGAAAAAAACAAGAAGAAAGAGAAGCAGAAGAAAAAGAAGAAGAAAAATCTTCTAATAAGGGGGAGTTAACAAGAAAGCTAAGATTCTTTTCTTATTCACTGCCTACTCCCACTCTGTCTACTATTTATTCAAAAATGTCCACACCACCATTGACTACTCCTCGACATGGTTCCACGGGTAAAAAATCGTCTGGAGTACACTGGATGGCTAATGATAATGGTTTAGATGAAGAATCGATCCATTTAGTAAAGTGTCCATAAACTAGAGGAAGTTTCGCAAAGCATGCTGAGAAAGCATTTGAAAAAGAAAAAAGCCCTAACGCTGAACTAAGGGAAGAAGAAGAATCTTGAAAAAGTAAAAGATAAGAAATAAGAAAAGGCAAAGCGCTTATTGTTGAAGAGAATATTGAGGACTCTATTATTCGGAATGAACTATTTTATGAAGAAATTTTTTTTTTGAAGAAATTCCAAAGACAAAAAGGTCAAAAACAAATAAACTCATTGTACACAAGAAATGGGGGTCTTCAGAATCGGTCAAGATGTTTCAGTCAATGGAAGTTGAAGCATGACACAAAATGCACTACAAGAAGTAAAAGGTGTTTGCTGGACATATTTTGCCTCCTCTCCTGTTTGATGATATTAGTATTGCCATCTCTTATTATTTTCTTGCTACTGGTTGGCACAATTTTTTGAATTTGGACGAGACAGTGTGTGATGATTTAGTTAGATCATTTTATACACACGTAAGAAAAGATGAAATTGATGGAAAGTTGACAATTATCTCTTGGGTATGTAAGTGTGAGATTCTAATCACTGAGGAAATCTTAGGGAACCTACACAATATAACTCCCATAGGCAGAACTGACTCTCCTTGTCATAAATGGGACATTACTAATCTTGATTTGGGAGAAGTTGTGAATTTTATTTGCTTACACACCAAGAATACTCATGAAGGGTAACCTTGTTGTTGACATTTGGACTTACTGTCGCGATGCCTTACATCGATATCTGTTACTTTAAATTTTACAAGGAATAGTTAAGTAGAAAGATGTAGTCTCCTAGACACATATATTGTGTATAATCTACTAAAGGGAAATCGAATGAATCTCCCAGCATTGATCCTGTGATTTATGGTGGATAAAGGGAGTCAAGAATACCACTGGTGGTTTACCTTATAGAATGCTACTCGCTAAGATTTTTGCTCATTATGGAGTGTCATTTGACAATTTGGATTGGTATAAACCTGCAAATTTTTATTCATCTATTCCCTACCAATTTGGATATAAGCTAAAAGATAATATGCGGGTAGAGAAGAAAACAAAAAGAGTAGCAGAAGTCTTGGGTCTTGCTCCATAGAAATCAGCCCCTATCACACTTCAGAATACAAATGATTTGATCCTTTAACAACTGAGAGACATTCGATACAATCAAGATCAAATGCGTGAACAGATGGCAAGGATGCAAGACCAATTTAATAACATGCAACTCCTTCTTCGCACTATTCTGGATTCCCTTAAGGAATATTTTACATGATTAACAAACTCTGGTTTTATTTTTTTGAATTTTCAATACTTATGAGACACTGAAAATTTTTATTAATGCCTATTTTTCACCCTTACATATTTGCGTATTTTTTTTCCTACTTTATGATTGTTTCTCTTTTTTTGATAATGACAAAGGGGGAGAGTAGGGAGAACATACTTAGGACTTCGTTGGAATACTTGGCTTAGGTTCCTACTACTTAGTGGTAATAAGAGGCTCCTTTTAAATCACAGTTATTAGTAAGGACTTAAAAATTATAGGTATCTTTCGAAACCCCTCTCAGTCATTTGAATTTTTAAATATTTCTATTTATTAGTTGTCATCATCAAAAAGGGGGATATTGTTAGCTCAAGGTTTGTTATTAATGATTTTGATGATAACTATATAATATTTCAAAATTCTAATTTGATTTATTTCTCTTTATTCGAATAGGTAATGATATAACTTTTAAAAGGATTTAAAATCCAATTATCTGCGATAGGATAAATGTTTCTTTTCTTATAGGAACCTTCTTAATGAACTCATCTGATTTATTAAAATTGATTCCACAATATCCGGAAGGATCTTACTAATCACATAATTGGATATCAACTCCGAGATACTGTCAATCCTTTTAAATGTCTGGACACTAGAAGATTCTAGCAAAGATGATATCAAAGAGTCTTTAAATTTAAATACAGCTCATAATATAACTAAAGTAACCGCTAGTTGAAGAAAATGTCTATTTAAGGAAGAACCAATGCATTTACAAACACTTCAGATTTTTGAAATACATTAGCACGATCAATATTCTCAAAAAGTCATATATTTATCAAATTCTTTATGCCTTAGAAAGTGAAAAATACTCTATTAAGAGAAACTATTATTCCTTGAAGCTTCCATTGAGCAAACCCTATTTTCGTTTTTGTTGTAGAGGTTTATTAAACACTGTGAGTGTGAAAGGTTGAAGAACCTTAAAAAACATGTACTTGTAAGCTTGGAAAGGCTCATCAAAATTTATTTCTTGGAGTTTTATAGTGAAATACTCAAGTTGGATACTTGGGGACTAAATGTAGGCTTCGTTTTAAGCTAAACTAGTATGAATTGACTTTATAGTGTTTGTGTTTTCAATTTGTAAGAGGCTCGTTTAGTTTTAGAATTAAATAGGCTCTTCTATTTTAATATTGTAAGAGGTTCCTTTCGTTTTGAAAGTTAATAGGCTCCTTTTGTTTTAAACATTCACAGGCTCTTGTCATTTTGAACTTTAATAGACTCCTTTTATTTACAGACTCATTTCATTGAAATTTAGCAGACTCTTATTGTTTACACTAATTGATAGGAACTTGCAAAATTTTTAAGTCACACACAATTCGCCTCCCTCTTGCATGTGTTTGGTCTATTAAAACGAAAGCTATGATTTTGTTCTACCACTGATCAAAATATGACCAAAACAACCAACAAAAACAAGGAAAATAGAACCTTCTTATTTAGCAAGGTTTTTAATGATTGAGATTTATCATGCAATGAAAGTGCTTTAAAAATCATTATTAATAAATATATAGAAACAAGCCTCTTATTTATATGAATTCCAAGCATGAATAAAGACAGTTAATTTTTACAAATAAACTTTAAACATATTTTTACTATAGAAACATCTTCAAAAAATGAGGAAAAAAACAATGTAGAAGAGTTTTTGACACCGAATAACTTAAAATGAAGGGAATGAATGTGGTATAGAAATATGCATTCCAACTTGCATAGCGACAAACATAAAATCATATCAACACTTTTTTTGTTAAAATCTTCCATGGAATGTGCAGTTTAGGAAGAGTTAATTGTATGAATAAGATTATAAGGAAGACAACAATCTAAGGAAAGTTACTCCTATCCAATGCTTTAAATCAAAAGCTAACTTTTACACTGAAATTATCTAAAAGTTGTTTATAGCACTAGCACATTGTGGATGGAAATAATAGAATCTGAACACACTCACCAAAAAAAGGAGCAAGTGGGTATAGGAGCTGTTAGAAAATTTGGACTTACCATAGACATTCACGAGTAAAAAAAGACCACAAATAGCTATAGAAACCAATTGCAAGTAATGTGGTCAAAAGAACACATCAGAAGCCATATCCTTTTAACTCTTGATTCGATGCTAAAAGAGTTTAAAATTTTAAGCTATAGGCAAAGCAGAACCTATCTAGCTAATTGTTTCAAGATGTAGAATGTAACTAACCTTATTCCTACAACCTGTGGAAGTCAAACTTAAGATTTCCTCTGAAATGAGTCTGTAAAGGGAATGTTCTTGTTGCATCTTGAAATAAGACATGTTCATGATCGGTTAGTGAACAATGACAACCTCCTCCTCATTAAGCAATTCTAGGCTAGTTCATATATGTTTTCTTTAACCTAAATCCAAATTAGCAAATAAAGTTCAACCCTATTTCTCTTTTCATCAATTCCTATATCAAAGATTAGCTCCAATATCACAAACCTAGATATGAAATAAATCACCGGCCCTAACCCAGAAATCAATGCCATGAAAACTCTACAACTCATAAAATTTACCAAATCCAAATCCTAGAAACCCAAAAGCCAAAAAGCCAAACCCATTAAAAAGAACTCAAAATTCACAATTAACCCATTAAAATGATCGAGAGATAGAGCTTATTGGTGGGTGTTTTTGGAGGTTGGTATGCTAACAATGTTCTTCAACTTGTCTTAATGGAGTAGATCAATGATACAGTCGACAGGGTGCTTAGCAATGGAGCTAGTGCCTAGATTGACAACCATGCCGAACTCCACGAACTCGATGTCCTTATAAGCAACAATTTTTCTTAGGTCATCTTGGGTTAGAATAACAGAGGATAAAGATAAAGAAGGAGCATCTTTAAATAGGGCTTCTGATCTAATAAAATGAGGGCATGGTGAGGGTAAGGGTGAGGGTGGTGGTGGTGATGACGGTGATCCAGTGAGGGACGAAGCAATTGGAATGAGAAGCTAAAAAGGGTTTCATTTTTTATTTTTTAGAAACAAATAAAATCATGTTTGTTAGACATATTATTCACTTGTCCAAGCATTTGGCAACGATTTTCAAAATTGTCACCAAATTTGGACTCTTTAATGACAATTTTAAAAAATCGTCACCAAAAGTCCACTATTCGCTACAATTTTTAAAATTGTCACCAATTAATTTTAGCGACGATTTTCAGAAAATTGTCACCAATGAGTCCAATTTGGAGAAAAATGTAAAAATTGTAGTCAAATGGTCAATAAGGGTAGTGACGTTTTAAAAAATCGTTGCTAATAGTGAATTTTTGGCAATGATTTTCAAAAATGTCACCCAAGGGTCCATATTTGGCGACGATTTTCAAAATCATTGCCAAAAATGAACTTTTTGTGACAATTTTCAAAATCATCACGAGTGGTGGACTTTTAGCGATGATTTTTAAAACATAACAAAAGAATCGTAGCCAAATGTCTACCTTGTTGTAGTGATGTGATTAAATGCTCCTTAGAATTGGTTGATTTTCAATACATGTCTTAATTTTCTTGAATGTCTTTGGTTCAATAATCCGAAAGAACATGCCTAGTTAGAACCTTGGGTTTGTTTACAATTTGAATGACTTTGGTCAATGATATGTATTTAATTGTTGATATATTTAATCATTTGAACTTAGCAATTAATGATACAAAAATGCTTAAGATACTCACTTTAATTCATATGTGATTTTAGGTACAATTTGGTAGCAAAGAAATTAAAGTGAGTTGAAAGCACTCCATTTGGGCCATTTTCTGAAGATCAATTCTCACTTGTCTTTATGGAGTAAGACAGAGAAAATTAAAAGACGAAAAATGGAAGACAAAGAAAAAGAAAAATTTTAATGCAAGCAGCTGAAAAAAAAGCCAAAGAAAACGATAGTGCAATATGAACAAAACGCAGTGGACTGCGTCTGTGTTTTGCATTGAACGCATAGCAAAGGGAGAGTCGTTTCGAGGCCGCATAAGAATCAAAGGGAATAGGTGCGTAGCAGGTGGCTGGCAGGTGCGTAGCAGGTGGCTGGCGGTTGCGGCCTGGTTGTTGAGGTTGGAGAAGAGCTACGGCACAAGAGAAGGGCATGTGAGTGAGTAGTGAACAGTAACATAAAATTCAACATTAAATTGTCCCTTCGAAGAACAGTCAGAGGAAAAGAGTTACATTGGAGAGTGGGCAATGAAGGAGAAACTATGGGATTTTTGGCTAGGGATTGGAATAGGGGATGAAGCATTTTTCTGGGAAAGACCCATAAAGGATTAGGCATCCCGACACCGACGACCTAGGCTAAGTATTTTATTTTATTATTTTGTTGTTTCTTTCTCTCATTAGAAATTGATTGTGTTAGCCTATGTTAATTGAATTGGGTATTGTGTATGGATAATCAGATTTTCGTTATTATTCAGTTATTTGTGTATGAACCCATTGGGTATTATGAGATGATGATTTTAATGCATCCATTGAATCGTTAATTGCAAACCTATTTCTAGAATTCGATATAATCCGTAATTGTTATGTTGAAATCTATGTGTAACGACTAATGATTCGTAATCATTAGGGATAACATGACCTACGTGGTTGTTGCCTTGATTAATCAGTTTTTCTAATTTATAATGCTACTACCTAATTAAATCTAGAGATCACGTCCTAGGTTGTTCGGTGGTTAGGTTTAATTAACAATCGTATCTTGATTAAACAAAACCTAAGGGAAAACTTGGGTTAATTATTAACCCACGATTAATAGTTGCTAGAAGAGGTTAAAGAACAATAAACTAATAAAATATGCTTAGTCAGGGTGTAGGCCAAGATTGAACCAAAGAACTGGGTCCCTAATGAATTCCCCACTTTTATCATTTTATAGCATGTTTTCTTTAATTAGTTTTTATTAGTTAGTTTCATTTTATTTTCATATTCCAAAATCTGAAACCCCCTAAAACCTAAACAATAAACACACTCTTTATGGGATCGACCTAGACTTGCCACTACTATAGTAGTATGTCTAGTTATTTTATTTTGACTAGCGTAACGACACACAGTTAGTCAATAATTAGAAATAATTTGGTTAACAATCTTAAGAAGTTGGGTTTCATGGTTCAAGTGTTTTATAGCTAACAATAAAAATAAAATATTTTGTGGATATTAAGTGGTGGTCATTACTGGCCATGATGATAGGCCCCTATCCTGAAATCACTAGGCGGCTTGCCCGACACCCCACGATGGCCCTTTATTTGATATCTGATCCAGTTGGAAAGTTTCCATAGAGCTAAGCCTATTGCCTTTTTTTACCAAAAAGCCTTAACATTAAAAAGATATAAGCAGTAGAGTTTTTTAAAAGACATTTTTATTAAAAATTTCGACATCACAGTGGTTGTATTTTGACCTACCCAAAATTTTCCAAAGCCTGTAAAAGTGCAAAACACTTCTATAATCAACTCAAAATCCCCATTACAAATTTTGGACTGTAAGTCCATTCACAAGCAATCTTAATAATCACTTCAATAATCTTAAAAATAAAATCAGACATATTCATGTATTTAACTTTAAAACATTCATATATATGCGTTCTTTACATATAATATAGTCCAAAACATATTCATAAAGATGTAAATGTTCCCAAAAATATTTGTAAGGCAAAAATGCCTACACAACATCACGTGACGAAGTTGACTAGTCGTTAGGTGGAGTCTTTGCTACTAAAGCCCCCTAAGCGTGCACCTGGGAGGTTTCATTTAAAACTAGAAAAGAGAGTGTGAGCTAAATTAGCCCAGCGAGTGCTAGAACTTCTTTTCAAATCATATTTAACTATTTAAACCTCCTTAAAACAAATTCATCTCAATTTGCATAATTCAATATTTAATATAAAACATATATGCTTCCCGAAATCAAGTTTCTCAAATCACTTTTTAAATAAATAGTAACGACATTAAAAATGTCATGAATTTCTTACAGACGTAGCATATCACTAAATTCTTTACTATACGGTTCCTTCAAGTATAAAGTCACAGAGCTGGTTCTGTATCGCTTACCCGCAACTGGTTAATCACTAGTGATGGAGCTGGTTTTACATCACTTACCTACACTAGGATAACCATTGTACATTAGTAGTTACGGAGTTGGCTCTGGATTGCTTATCTACAACTGGTCAACTACTAGTTACGGAGTTGGTTCTACATCGCTTACCCGTACTAAGTTAACTGCTATATATTGATAGTTCTGGAGCTGGTTCTGCATCACTTACCTATAACTGGTCAACCACTAGTTACAGAGTTGGTTCTACATTGCTTACCTATACTAGGTTAACCGTTATATACTGGTATATTAATATGTATAAAACCTATCGATATACCATAGGCTAAAAGCTATTTCCTTTTTATAAACCAATAACATCATCTTAATATAAACTCAAATCATGTAAGATTTAACTTTCAAACTCCACTGCATATCTTGCTAAAAACATAAACTTGTACTAACAATATTCACTTATAATGCATCATTCACATAAAACTTATAATCTATATTCACTTCACGTTAGAATAGAAAACATTTCATAAAATACATTTAAAATGCACTCACTGTTAACCAAATTTATCGCCAACTATAAATTCAGTTTAACCAAATTTGAGATTAGTATTTAATCGCATAACACATACGTTAATCGTATTTCCATTTACTACCGAAAGCTAACCTATTGTTCTCTGTTTCCAATTCTAACGCCAAAGTCACTTGAAATCATATTTTTACCCATTTTAACTTATCAGTTTCTTCAAAACACTATCTCACTGAATTTAATTCACCATATCATGATGATGTATGATGAGTCACGGATATGGCGTATGTCCAGAAGTTATACCTCCACTTGTTCCTTACTTTTCACATAGTAAACGTTCAAATGTGAGGTCTTCTATACATTCGTTCTCCTATGTATCTAGTTTCCATATCATCAAAAATCAGATTATTTGAAGTTCTAATTTAAGAAACATACACAAAACATCACAAGCTGCTCCAACATAGGGACAACCTCAAATCACCATTTTTAATCTCAAATTCCAATAGGATTAAGCTAGAAATAGGTTAGGGTCTCTTCTAGGAATTTTTATTACTATGTCTTAGGTTTCATATCCAATTGGAATTACCCGATTTGGAGGTCTGTAGGTCAAGTTATAAACAAAACAAGATGTCTGGTTCAAGTGATCCAAGAACCAAATACAAACATTCACTAAACATAATTCTTTCTCTTGTCATATTCATCCCTTAAATGCTTCCAAACTTATTATCTACTCCATGGCAACTCAAAAATCATCATTTATATTACATAATTCTATCTCACTAAAAAGCCCCAAAACTAGAAATTTAGGTTAGGAAACTTACCACTCTTTCTTCTCTTCTTTTTCTTCTTTTGTTTCACTCTCACGTATATTTTTTTTTGGTAATTACTCTCACATACAGAGCGAACTATTCTTTCACTCTCACGTATATGTTAAAAGAATGAAGCAAAATGTTTTAAGTTATGCTTTTTTTTACTCATTTAATGGATTACACATGTCATTTTCCTATTTGTCATTACTAATGACTCATCAAACACGCCACCATCTCATTGGTCATCTCTAATGACTCATCAATCCACTAATATCATGTAAAAAGATTAATTAGTAAAAAAGACCAAATTTCCCTTTAATTCATTTAATTGACCAACTAATCAAATTAAATCCCGAAAACATTCCATAACTGTCTTATTTTCAACTTGACCATGAAATACTCTAATTAATTAGGGTCAATTCTTATTGATTGAATGCTTAAAAAAATTTCAAATGGGTTTAAAATTATTAATAACCATTACTTTCCAAAAAAGGCATTTTAGTCCTAAACTTTCGAAACTCCCGAAATCTATTCTATAGGACTTATTTTCGATCCATTTCAGTATCATTAAACTCTAATACTTATTTTGGAAATTTTTCATTATTTCGAGGTAGGATCCCACAAAAATCCACTATTCATCCAAAAATACTATTCACTGAACATAAAAATTTATATTCAATGAAAGGAAAGTTTCGGGATTTTACACATGAAGAATAAAGTAATATTAAAAAGTGTATAAATGGATTTTGTGGATTAGAGGGTAATTTAAAATTTTCAATATAAGGACTATTCAATTAAAATGGGTGGAGGACTTGTGAGAAATTATTTAAAAAAATTATTGTGATATTTTTCTCATGAAAATTTTGAATTATAAGAGATAATTTGAAAATTATGATTTTTATGATTTGAAGAATCGTTCATATTTGAAAAAAATTAGGAAGTTTAGTCTTAAGTTTCAATCTTGAGTTTTCAAGTGAGGTAATGAATTATATATGTTAGTTGAACTAAAGCTCAAAAACAACCATCTTTTTTTTTTCAATGAGCATTTGTGCACATTGTTGGTAATTGGCAAACTTTCAGCAACCTTTTTTGATCAAATAAATAAATTCTGGTACCGAGAAAATCAAAATGAAAACAACATTACTAATTTTTTACAAACCATTAACAAGCCTTCCTTTGCATTACTAAATTCTAGATTAAATTATCACTTTATTTCTATATGTTCTTGTTCTTGTTATTTTTCATTGTTTCATCTTTTTCTATACATCATTAGTTTATGTTCACCTTAACTTATTTAGTATCTTCAAATTTAAAGCACACAGTAATGACGAACTTAATTACATTACACATTTGTAATTCTACTATTTAGATGTGATAGTTTGAATAAATATTTTCAATAATATATTATCTTAAGTTCATGGAGATATAAGAAATAATTATAGTAATATAAAAAGACCATGAAAATTTGAAAAATAGTCTACAATATCAATTTTATGCATTAAACACTTAAATATCCAAATATTAAGGCTTTATATTAGTGGACACTATATAAGCTACCAATGTGATATACGTGTTAGTAGTGTGCCCTAGGCCAATGGATATATGTGATTCATGTATTAACATTATGACTTGTTAATAATATATTAT
>JANITX010000010.1:44462245-44478344 GCA_027564395.1 Erythroxylum ulei | reverse complement strand
GAAATTAGAAGGTGACACCTAGCATGTGATGTAGCAAGTTTCTGCAACTGAGTTTTGCTGCTTCTTTCCTTTGTTCCTTTCACCAAAATAGCTCATTCTTTTCTCTGTAATTTTGTTTGAACCCTAGCTAAGTTTCTACACTAAAACCATACGTATATCCTTCACCAAATTACCAAGACAACTAGCTGAATGTGATCTTCATTTTTGCGGTTCGAAAATCACCTTGCTTTCACCTACGTTATCAAACTAGTATGGGTAATTGATATAAAAATAAGTCCATTAATAAATACTCATTGAATGGTGTTTTCTCCTAGGATTAAATGAATAGAAACATATATTCTAATCACTCTTATCAACTAACAACTTAGATACAATCTTAAGTTTGATTAATTAATAGCTTTAAGAACTAAGAGTGTGATATCTTATTTTTCAATATATGCTTAAGGTTTAACCCAAGATTAAGTACTGCATTACATGCATAACATTAGCATTCATATACGAATTGATATTGTACACATTACAAAGATAGCATATGCACTCAACTGACTTATCTCGGGGTATGAAAGAAGTTAAGTGAACTTGATGTGAATTGTGATTTAGTATGTCTTAAAATTTGGTATGTTTGGATTTCAATTAGTAAATTGGGATTAAATGTTATTGATTGAGAGATTAATGAATTACATGTACATTTGTTCTAGAAAAAAAGCCAAGTGGTAAGAAAAATTGATATATGAAAATTAGGATGATTAAGCCTAAAATTGATTGACATTTGGCATAGTTAAATTGGTGACAAAAGGACCAATAATTAAATGACAACTAGATCAATTAATATGTGACAAGTAGATCAATCTTGGAATGACATATGGACTGATTATTAGGAGACAAATGGCTACTAAATGTGTGGATTAGTGGAAGCATCTTGATTAGACAAATGTAATATATGCCTTAAGACAAATGTTGAAATTAGAAGGTGACACCTAGCATGTGATGTAGCAAGTTTCTGCAACTGAGTTTTGCTGCTTCTTTCCTTTGTTCCATTCACCAAAATAGCTCATTCTTTTCTTTGTAATTTTGTTTGAACCCTAGCTAAGATGCTACACTAAAACCATACGTATATCCTTCACCAAATTACCAAGACAACTAGCTGAATGTGATCTTCATTTTTGCTGTTCGAAAATCACCTTGCTTTCACCATAAGTTTGCGTTGATTTTTTCTTGCTTGGGAGGAATGGTTAATTTTTGATTAAATTGGAAACCTAATAGGTAAGTAACAATATGAGTTTTATGGCATGTCAAATGATATAAGAACGGTGCTTAAATTGGAATGAAATGCATGTGATATTGGTGAAGATATGTGTTGGAAAATGTTGCATGAACTTGGAAGTTTTTCTATTTTGTTTTCAGTATATGGAAACCATGGAGTATAGGGCATTATGTGGATGTATTGGACTGGAATTTAATGTATAAATAAGGTGGATTTATGCCAAAGAAATTTGTTAGAAGAGTGTTCTTGAATTGAGAAAGAATTAGACCTATATGCTTGATAATGGAAGATAGATTTCTGGTTTGATTTTTGATGTATGAAAGACTAGGATTTGTGAGTTGTTAATTGAATAATTTTGAACTGGAATGGGAGAGGTTATTGATGAAGAATTGGAGTATGATTCAGAACTAATATAGGGATAATCGATGAACTATAAATAGGCTATTTTAACTTTGGTATAAAGCATAAAAAAACTAGAAAAGTGAAAGAATTGCTGGAATATGTTAGCTGTATTGTTTTCACTAAACATGCATATGTATTTTAGCCACATCTTGATATGTAGACATCTAAATGGGATGATTTTAATTGTATGTTAAACTAGAGACATATGGATATATTGTTAATGAAGGAATCAAATTTGAATTATGTCTCCAAGAGTTTCGAAATTTGGCTTGAAGTTGAGTTTTTGGATACATCACTGTTTGAAAACAGTTTGCAGTATTTTAGGTATAACTCTAGGAATAATGAACCAAATTTTATGAATTGTAGTTCATTAGAAACTTAATATATATATGAACATTTGTTTAAAATAACATATTATCTAGAAACCTAAGTTTCTATGCCATAATGACCATTCAAAACTGACACGAAACCTGTCCTGAGAAAATCTGGTAAACTAATGAAGGAATTATATGGGAACTTTTGGATAACCCATCCCACGGTTGTGGGAAGCCATATACGATTGTGGAAATTACATGGAAGTAAAGAAAATATTATTTTGTGTGATTCTTGAACTAATTAAGGGTTAAGGTATTTAACTATGATGCATTTGGAA
Source organism: Erythroxylum ulei (assembly GCA_027564395.1). Classification (NCBI taxonomy): domain Eukaryota; kingdom Viridiplantae; phylum Streptophyta; class Magnoliopsida; order Malpighiales; family Erythroxylaceae; genus Erythroxylum; species Erythroxylum ulei. The sequence goes on along the minus strand of JANITX010000010.1, from coordinate 44,476,026 downwards.
TTGATTAACGTGTAAAAAGAATATAATTTGATGTTGGAAAAGTTGGTTAAAAGTATGGTTAATGAATGGAGCATGATCAAGTCTGCTTAAGGTATTAACCTAAATGTAAACAAAACATATCCAAGTGACGATATTAAAATGATTATGAATTATGATAAAGGAAACATACTCGGGATAGTCATTGGGCATGCATTGAACATGACTTATGTATATATGTGCACAAATGAATAAGTATTTGATTGATAGACTTTGTAATGTGAATTGTATGATTTTAAACGCTTAATTTAGATGCCATTCAGACATTTCTAGACCATCCAAGCAATAAAATAAATTGGAGTATACTGTGAGTCAACCTAGATGATCTTCCTAGAATTGATTTATTCAGTTTAACTTCCAATTATTGAACTATTTGTGATTTGTATGTAAAATTCCAGACTTTAATGGTCTGAGAATTTTGATATTCGGGAATGTATTGGACGTATTTTTTTGCATATGAAATTTGAATGATATCTGTTTGTAACTGAATTTTGAATGATTTTAGAATACTCAACGAAAGCTAAATGCTGGACTGAGATCCGATGTGTATAAGATACTGTCTGTGCATCGCAAGTGAATGCTATTCACAGGATGTTCTGTTATTTGATGCATTTTATAAAATGCATGTTTAGATAAAGGCGTTGTGATCGAAGTAGCTAGTCTAAAAGATCTTTAAGCTTAGAATTCTAGATGTAGAGATTTGCTTCGGGATTTCTGTATCTGCCTGAGCCTAATAGGCAAGTATTTGTATTTGTATCTGAAAGGTGCTTGGTCACAACAAATAATAATGAATCTAGACTCTTATATGCATCTGCATCTGCATTTGTATACTTATGATTATGAAACCTTTTCTGAAATTGGGATGATAAAGTGATGTGCTATGATAATGTGATTGATTGGGTTATACATGTTCTGAAAAAATGTATATGAAATGTGTGTCATTCATTATGTCTTATTTTGATGGAAAATGTTTGTAAAATTGGTTGGTTGTGTGATATTTGTATTTGACTTGAGTGAGATCATCAATGATTGTTCACTCATTGAGTTTGCAAAACTCATCAAAAATTACAATGTTACTTTTCAGGTACGAGACAGGAGACCTAGTTTTTAAGATTTTCTAGAGAAACATTTTGGATTAAGATATGACTTAAAGGTCCGTTAGCTGCCATTAGAGGAGTTATAGGTTATATTTTGTAGTTTCTTTGTCATATATAACTTTTGCATAAGGGATTGTAAAATTTCTCATGTTTGGTAATGTAAGCACTTGTGTTGATGACTACAATGTAAACTTTTGTAAATGAATGAAATGAAGTGTTGAGGTTTTAAGTATTGTATATTCTTTATGATGCCATTTAAGAGATTATGTTTGCTCTAACATACCATTGTCACAGGATATGTACTTGAATGTCCTCTAGATGTTCGGGTATATAATTTATGGTAGTGAGGTGTTACAAAAGAGAATTAGTGAGCAAGATAATACACAAATAATATTTATTTAGTCTAAATAAATATCTTTCTTAGAATTTCCAATCCCTAACGTAAAAGATGGGAATCCTATTTGCCACTTTGGATTAACAAAACTGAACGTCAAATCCTACTAATCTGGCTATAAATTAAATCAATCAATTCCTAATTTCGCACCCCTGTGATCAATCAATTTAACCATAAAGGTAATACGAAAAACACTTAATATTCATCAATGAATTAAACTTTATTTAGAAAATGTCACACATACTAGATGATAACGTTGGTTTACTTCAACCAAGAAAAACAATTTAGCTACTCATAACAAAGGTAAAACTCAATAAAAAATAGTAGAATATCTGGTCTCCATCTCTACACTTTTTCCAGAAAATATGAAAACTCCTAAAAAGCCAAAACAAAAACCTGAAAGATAAGATGTCTCCCAAGGTTTTTGTCTTCCCTCTTATCATTATTTTATCAGATACACTTCTCCACAATATCAGGTAGTAGATCCCCACATAAAGAATAAAAATTTGATTACCAAAATAATTAGAATCCTAAGTCTATCGAATTTGTTTTCAAATCAGATTCTACTGATAAAAATTTCTTTGCAAATGCCCATGCTTAGTCGAAAACTTTTCTACCAACTGGAAATTCTAATTGCCTTTGCTTTTCTTGCATCTCTTTTATTCAAATTCATCTCCCATGTGTTGAAATAATTTGAGAACAATTAAGAAACAAGTTCATTAATTTTAATTAAGAATTTTAATGCATTAAAGAGATTTATATCCAAAGTTAGCATAAAAATAATAACTTATCAGTTTATCTCCAATAAATCCTATTTCTTTAGGATTCTATCTCTTATAGGATTTCTTCCTTTCACACTATCTTAACTTCCAAAAGTAATACATAATCCAAGATAGTGAAATCCTATTCCAAGTCAACTTCTTATCATGTAAGATATACCAAATATATCAAAAATACAAATAATGCCCAAAATAAAATATCTTAACATTGACGTATCATTGCATTACACATATGTGATTACATAAGTAACTGAATGTGTAATATATTTTCACCAATAGGAATGAGACCCCAAGTGAGCTTCAAATACATACAATCATGTTTATCTTTCCGAAAATGTTCAATATTTATTTTAGTAGTTAATCAATGCCAGACAAGAATAGGGCACCGACATTGGTTTTATACTAGTTAGATTTTCAAGTCAAAAGTAAACTAGCATTGATGTTAAGTATGAGATAGACCTTAGACTCATGACATAATTTATGATGATATGCATTAATAAAGTTTTGGTATCATTAGGAATATACGGAAATAGAGTTCAACTGGTCTTAAACTTTTGCGAAAAAAAAATTTCATTGTACTTCTACTTTTTACATGTAACTTTAGATTATAAATGATTAGATAAAGATCTATTCCCTTTTGCATCATATTTCTTACAATAATAAAAGAAGTTTGTTCGTATAGTTGATTGAACTATGTAAATACTTGTGTTTTTACTTCATTTCTTTTCTTCCTATATTGCTTTTATTTGTGCAATGATTAGTGCTAGATTAATTAGTATCTTGGTATCAGACCTAAGATTTTCCTATTAAGATGTCTCTTCATTTGTGTGATATTAAGAAATTTAATAGATAAAATAATTTCAATCTATGAGAGGTAAAGAAGAGTGCATTTTTATTTAATAGGATATGCAATAGCATTGGAAGGAGAAGAAAAACTGTTATAAAATTTGGGGGCATCAGATAAGGAAGAGATTATGTCAAAGCGTATGAAGTAAAACTGTTAAGTTTAAGAGACAAGATCTTAAGAGAAGTAGTTGATGGAACAATCAATAGTTTATTACGAAAATAACTCAAAAGTAATTACAACAACAAAAACAACAACAACAACAATTAGTAAGAATCCTTAAGATGCGTAGTCTAGAGAGGTCTAGAAGTACAGTAGCCTTATTCCCAACTAGTAAAGAGGTTGTTTCAAATTCGAAAGTAAGTATTATAAGAAATTATTTACAAATTGTTTAAATAATATGAGAGTAAATATTGAAAGAAATCATTTACAAATCTTTTATATCAAAAGCAACATTTGTATACTTTAAAGATGAAAAAAACTAAATGGGAAAAAGATCAGATTGATAGTTTTAGTTAGATCATCTTGGATTATGAGATTAAAGGATAAAATTCAGAATGAGGATTATGCCATAATCTTTTCTTTTTGTTCCTTGCCTAAATCATATGAAAATTTTATTGATATTTTGATGTTTAGGAGACAAATTATTAACAATATGAAGGATGTCTTACAATCTTAAAATTAAAGAAAAAAGTCTTTAATTATTATGAAGTTGGATCATATTTGGGTCTATTTATCAATAGAAGAAGGAACACGGAAAGAAATTCTAAAATAAGAATAAGTCACAATCAAAATCAAAAGATAAAGCTCATTGATACTTTAATTGTAAAGAAAAAGGTCACTTTAAAAGGGACTATCTATAGAAAGAGAAGGATAATAAGAAAAGGAAATAAATGTAAAAGTAAGTGTTGATATAGTTTAGGAGAGCTCTGATGAAGAGGATGGAAGAGATAGTAATATTTGGTTATGCATAATTCTAATCCTGAAAATTGGTAGGTAATCGACATTGATATGGTTTATAGTATAACTTCCAATATGGATTTATTATATTCTTTAGAAGAATAGAATAGTACTGTTACATTGCCTGATAATAAAAAGCATGCAATAATTAGTGATAGATTAATTAATATCACAATAATTGGTATTAGACCTAAGATTTTTCTATTAAGATGTCTCTCAACCTGTATGATATTAGGTGTCATGTTTCTTTATATTTCTCACTGCTCCTCAAACATGTATGGATGTTTTTTAACATGGGCAACACGAACCAATGTTGTTACCATGTTGCCTACTTCTTTAAATTTCTTGAGTTTTCAATGTCTCATGGTTGGAATCACTTTACAATGCCTTCTACAAAGTTCTTTTCATCTTATTAACTACTTATTAATGATAAAGTAAACACACGCAAGAGGGGGTGAATTGTGTATGACTTAAAAAAATTTGTAAGTTACAAACAATTTGTGTAAACGATAATAACCTCCTAAATTTTAACAGAAAAGTTTGTAAATAAAAAGAGCCTGTTAAAAAATGAAAGAGGCGTACTAATGTTTAAAAAAAATTAAAGGAGCCTGTTAACGTTTTAAAAATGAAAGGAACATGTAAACGTTTAAAACGAAATGAGCTTGTTGACGAAAGAAACGTCTTGCAATATTAAAACAAAAGGAGTCTATTTCAAAAGTGAAGGAGCCTCTTGTGAATTAAACACACACACTATAATGCAAAAATTTAAAAGTTAAGAGAAAGAGAGAGTGACACAATCAATTTATATTGGTTCAACTTTTAACGAAGCCTACGTCCAGTCCCCAAGTATTCAAGTTGAGTATTGCACTATAAAACTTCAAGTAGTAAATTTTCACGATCCTCTCCAAGCTCATAAGTACATATTTTTCAAAGTTCTTTAACCTACCACACTCATAGTGTTTAACACGCCTTTATAAGCTCTCAATAAAAATGTATAAAGAGTTTAACAGTCTCTCTTAATAGAGTGATTTCACTTTCTAAAGCTCAAAGAGTTTGATATAGATATGAATTTCAAGAATATTGATGCTGTTGAAGTATTTTGCACATCTGTGTGTTTTTTGCAAATGCAGTAGCTCTTCCTTAAGTAGACATTTTCTTCAACTAGTCGCTGCTTCATTTTAATTATGGGTTTATTTTGTACCTAACGAATCTTCGATATCATCTCTGCTAGAATCTTCCAATATTTAGACGTTAAAGAAAATTTTTTTGACAAGAATATCGGAGCTAATTGTTCTAATTTGTGATTGGTAAGATTCTTCTAGATATTGTGGAATCTTTTTTTTACTAAGGTAAGTTCATTAAGAAAGTTCTTGTAAGAAAGGAAGCATTTATCTTATGATATCATTTCCTTTTAAGAATTATATCATTATCTATATAGGGAAATAAATCCCGTTTGAATTTTGAAATATTATAGAGTTATCATGAAAATCATTAATAATAAATCTTGAGCTAGCAATCTCCCGCTTTTTGATGATGACAAGCCATAATATATATATTTTCAAAATTAAAAAAATAAAGGATTTCGAAAGATACCTGTAAACTTTATATATTCTTCCTCTTATGACATGAGCCTTTCTTATGATAGGAGCCTTTCTTAAGATAGGAGCCTATCATTTATGCATATCACAGATTTAAACTTCACAAAATTCAGTTCAATCATATTTCAATAGTTAGCAAAGAATAGGGCAAATATATCATCAATATCATCAAAAGAAAATGTACTGTTGATTCTCCCCCCTTTTCATTATCGAGGAAATAAATCTAATTTGAATTTTAAAATATTATAGAGTTATCATCAAAATCAATAATAACAAACCTTGAGGTAACAATTAACTTTATCTTCACCTTGATCCGACAATTATAGTATTGCACTCAAATATAAGACTTCTCCTCAAAATCATCACCTACAAGTCAATAAACTAAACATAGACTATTATTACATAATTCCATAGAAAACATGCCATAAAGGTGCCAAACTAAGATTAATTTAACCATTAATAATAATTAAAATATAGCCTCATCACATATAATGAAGTAAATTACTATATGAGTGGATATATAGGAATCTAAATCTACCAAACCAAACATATTATGCTTTTCAATATCTTAGGTCTTCTCGTTTGTTCAGTTTACTTATGTTATCCATATAGCATTAAGACTAAATTAGTTACATAAATATAAAATAGATAATTATCATAAAATTTAAAGAATAAAATAATTGTATGAACATTAATTAACCTATAACAAATATTGGATTATAATTGTAAGTTAAACTAATTATAAGTTACTTATAACTATTGGTCGAGTCTTTTTACATTATTTTATAACTAATCAATTAAAAAAGTAAACATAATATAAAATTATTTATATTAAATATAAAAATATATAATTGGTTTAAGTGAAGATAACTTAGTAAGTGAGCATATACAATTACGAATGCTTTATCACAACAAAAGGTTTTAATAGAATTAACTCTGAACTTTATTTTTATATATAATTTATTAAATTTACTTAAATTTTTATATCATGTTCTAATATGGGATAATTTCTATTATAAATTTTTGTCATCTCTCTTAGGTCATTCGTATGTATCATACTTTTTGATACTAACTTTCTCTAATCTATATCTAATTGAAAATCGTTAGATCTCTTTATGGATTATTATCTATCATATTTAAATATATTAATCTTTATTTTATTATACTTCACTAACTTAATTATGATACTAATAAAGATTTTAACAAAATTTGAAGAAAAATTGGACAAAGTTTTTAAATTCTTATATTTTTAAATTTTTAATACAAAAATTATAAATTATATCTTTAATACAAAAAAGTTATAAAAAATTTGTTCTATCCATTTCATCTTGCAAATTTTTAATAATTTGATGTCACATTACAAGGAGGTTACACAGCACGTACCTTACGACTCTAGTTTGGACGTGAGTCATATATTTTTTATGTATAACGCCATTTCATCTGAATTTGTTTTTTTTAAATTTGTGTTCACAAGACAGTTCGTGTGGACGGGATGAAAGTAGATTGAATGAAAACAGCTAAATCAGTCGTGGCATAATGTATTTTAATATTTGGATTGATTATTGCAAGAAGATGCACATTAGCTGGTGTCATCATTGAGTGAATTTAAACGTGGTTGGTTTTGACTACGAATTGAGAACTTCCACCATTCAAAGAATTTTAAGCTTAATTCCAAATCAATTACTATCATGACTCATCCAAATGTGTGCTTTAGTATATACAATAAGAATAACTTGTAACAATATCTTGGTGGACCTTCGTAAGAATCATAAACGACGGAGACTTTAACGTAAAATGATACACTTGCATAACATAGTTATTTTATGTTCTAATATTAATATAATATAAATTTAAAAGCTATTTTAAAATTTTTTGGATCTTTTTAATTGAATATTTTAAAAAATATGAATTAAAATAAATAGAATTGAAACATATTGCTGCAAAATTTTAATATTTGGATCAAAATATTAAAACTTTTAACAATGTGTGTAAACGGGATGAAAGTAGATTGAATGAAAGCAGTTAAGATCACTACAAGACAATGGGTATTTAGGGATGGAGATTCTCGACAAAATGTGAAGGTTTTTTATCGACAAGCAAATTAGCGTACTGAAATTACCAACCACATGAGTTATCGGAGAAGCGGTTGTTGGTAATCTTTAGCGACATAATAGAAATATTCTATTAGTAATTTATCGACAAACAATTTTTTCCGTTGATGGATTAAGTCTTCCGATAACTTTACTGACAGAATATTTCTATTATGTTGGTAAATATTATCGACGAACAAAGTATTGAAACTCCGTCGAAACATTTAGCAACGGTAAGTTATTTTTCGTCGGCAAATTTAGCGACAGATATTGTATGTGCGTTAGTAAATTTAGCCACGGTCAAGTTATTGAAGTTTCATCGGAAAATTTATCGACGGTCAAGTTATTGAGGTTTTGTCATAAAATTTAGCGACAGTAAGTTTTTCGGTCGGTAAATGCACCAATATTATTTTTTATTTTTCAATTTTGATTGGTAATATTATGATTGATATTTAATTTCTACAGTTATCTAGTAACAATTTATTGAATTTTTCTTTATTTAATTTATCTAAACAGTAAGTGGAATGATAATATAAAGTAAAAATGATCTTAATTGATAATAAAAAATTATTATTTACAGAAATAAATATGTAATTAATAAAAAATGACTTGAGAGTAGCAAAACTAAGCTATGCAGTTGGTGAAGGCGAATGATTTGACTGGTGTGATGAGGTGTTGCACCTCCCCTTCAACTCTTCTATCTCATTACGGAGCTAGGCTATGTACTCCATCGACTAATGCAATTGAGTTGCCAGCATCTGTACTATGCTCTCAAGCTGAATGACTCTGTCATTGGATGCCGATCTCCTATTAGATGCAACTATATTGAACGTGGAGGATTGCAAATAGCATTTACTCGTAAATGAACCTAAGCTGAAGTTCCATGACGATCCCTACCACCCACTACATCAAGATATGTTTGACTCTCATCAACAGTTTCAGAGTGCTGAGATTGTCATTGAATGCTTTCTTGTATTTAGTCCTATTAGGAGGAAATGTTTATGTTAATAAGTGGTGATTATTAAGAATTAATATTAAAGCGTAAATTTCACATACATTAAGTTCTCTATGCTGAGTGTTGACGAAAGTCACACCATCATGTTTCTTAGTGTGGGTTGACGAGGTGTATGCTTCCTTCCCATAGACTTTTCCTACGCCAGAATAAAATGTTATAAGTGAACTACAATTTTAAAATATTTTGGAAGAGTTTCCTTTATTTTTATCATATTTACCCCCTGTTGAACAAAGAAAATAACTAAAAAACACAACCATATATGGCACCAAACATTTATAACAATATCATTCTTCATAATACTCATATATTTTCATTCCAAAATTTACACATTAAATTTAATTGAAATACTTCAAAGTAAAAAAAAATAGAATATAAATGTAAAGTGTAGATACTTACAACTATCCATGCATGCTCCTGGTGGGTAATAAATCCTCCAGTGTGTACAAGAAGACTCTCTTCCCCCAGTCCTCCTCGTTTGTTGGCAGAATTGCGCTCTGAAATGGACATTGCCTCGGGTGATGTCCAATACTGCTGCTAACAACTCCGTATTTCTTCAGATATATATGGAGGTCATACACCATTCTTGTATAGCACACCAAGAAAGTCTCTATAACGTGTACAAGCTCACATCTCTCATACTTTATAAATTATATCGTCAAATTTGAAATCCCAAAAACAATCTTTATGAAAAAAAGAAAAACATACTAGAGGTACTTATAACCTACAATAGTTATCTAATTATTGTAGGTTATAAGTACTTATAACCTACAATACAAAAGACTATATTTTTTGTACCTCAAATTCTTAATAATAAAAATCCTTTGTCGCCTTAAAGACATTCTTCGATATATAACCCTCAAGATCAATTTTCTCCTTGAACTTGGATGATGTTCTTGAGTACGTTCCAGATGGAACCAACCTAATATATAAGCAAATTTAGACCATTTTCAAATTAAAACCTACAACTTCAGTATAAACCTAAATTATTATCATGCATGTATTTTCACTCACAAATTGTTGACTATTGTGATGTATATTCTTCCATCTACTCCCTTAGCTCCAGGATTGAGGTCACCTTCTTCATCCGCAATGTTTACCCCTGATATCTCTGTCGGTGTAGGGGTGGTTGATGGTATAAGGCTGTTGGACGGTGTAGCAGGGTTGTTGGATGGTGATGCCTCATCTAGATGTGTAGTAGCTAGAGGTACAACACCTGATTCTGTAGTAGCTGCAGCATGTGATGCTTCACTTGGAAAGTAACTGGCTTCAAATCGTGGCAACCTTAACCTTGGTCGTATCATATCCTGTATTCTCTTTGGTGCATATTTTAACCTAAAATTCACATTTTATTTAATATTCCAATAATAGAACAATATAAATTGAATATATAACAATACGTTATTGATGCAATAATGGATTTATTCATATAATATTTTATTACAAATACAAATTATTCGTTATCATGATCACTTAATTGTAAATCAAAATCATCATCTTCTTTTTCTGAAGAATTAAAACCAAACTCAAACTCATCTTCAGATCTCTCGCCCTCCTTATCCTTTCCCTTAAAAATTTCAACACATTTATTATTTGGCTAATTCAAAGGTTCATTCTCGTCATATATAACACATGCATTTATTTCATAAATATCTTCCTGAAACACTTCACTTTTAATTCTCTTATTTTCTCTTTTTCTATGTAATTCAAAAACTCCTCTAGTTTTTACTTTACAAATGGCCAATCAATTTGACTTATCTCGTCGTAAGCTAGGAAAAGGGACATAATATACCTAGATCGCTTGCATCGCCAACATGAAAGATTCAAATTGTCAAAATATTCTTCGTTGGTTAATTTTAATTAGATTGTATCGGTTGTGCACTTTTATACCAGTATTAGGAGTTGGATCAAACCGATCACACTTAAATATCATACTCTGCTTTATTGGCAATGGAACGTACTCAATTTCAAGTATCTCAATAATTTTACCATAGTAATCCATCAATTCTCCCTGTATGCAAACCCCACTATTTACTGTTGTCATGCTATGACCATAACATTCTGTATGAAATTTGTATCTATTAATGAAAGATATCAGATACGATTTAACAATTTGCTAAGGTCTTTTCACAAGATCACATATGAACTTATTCTCTATTGGATTTTTTAGGCATACAAAAAAATTATCGTATTAAATAGTAAAATGTCATTTGAACACTTTGATATAATAATTCAACCATTTCAATAATTGTAAGTGAAAACTTATATATTTCTCAAACCATCGAGGAAAGTGTCTTTCAACTTCTTTATTAATATAATCCTGTGTTTTTTGGGGCATCAACTCATGTAACCATTCCTCGTATGCAAGAAATTAGTGTAAACAACACTAACTTTGAAACCCAAAAAATTAATTTCAAAATCAACTTCAACTTATTGCATGAAAGGTTAAACCTTTTGATAGTTTAATAAAATGTAACCATGAGCAGCCTCTATTTCTTCCTCTGTTAACATTGTTCTTATTAACTATCCATATGTTCATCCAGGATATGTGAAAATGGATAGGTTACCATTAACATCACCTGTTACTCCCCCATCATCATTACGAGGAACTTTTCTTTCTCTTGTGTGCACATGCAGCTTAAAATAAAGTGAACAAAATATCCTTGTTTCCTCTACTAAATAAGCATTATATATCGAATCTTCAATTCTAGCCCTGTTTTTGACATTTTTCTTTAAGTGATGCAAATACCTACATTACAAATATTATTGATATACAATTCTAAAACTAAAACATATTATAACTCCAATTTAAATATTTACTATAATTACCTCTCAAAAGGATACATCCATCAATATTGAACTGGACAAGAAAGTTTAGCCTTGTATTTTAAATGCATGGGTAGATTCTCTATACAATTAAAGAAGCTTGAAGGGAAAATCTCTTCTAATTTGTACAAGAGTACTGGAATTTCCCTTTCTAGTTTTTCCATTTCAACTAACTTTATTTCAGATGACGTTAAGCTTTTGAAAAACAAACTTAATTATGTTATAGCAACTCCTGAAATGCAATTTGAAATAGCCTTTTCATAAACATATAACAAACATGACATTTCATCCCAATTAATTTGTACTTTGTCATGTCCACACACCTTGCTAAGTTTGAAACATATCTATCAGGAAAATTTAGACTTCTCATCCATTCATATAAAATTTCCTTGTATTTTTTGTTCAAAGTGTAACATACTTTTGGATAATTATCAGTGCGAAGATCTTTATCTAACTTATTCCTTGTACAAAAAAGCTTTAAATCAATTCGTGATTTTGCATTGTCCTTTATACTCCCTTCAATGTTCATTATGGTATTGAACAAACTTTTAAAAATATTGTTTTCAATATGCATCACATCAAGATTATAAAATATCAAATTAGTTTTCAATATGGAAAATCCCAAAAGATGCTTCATTTTCTCCAACAAAAGTTTTTACTATGCTTGTATTAACTTCGTCAGCTTCAAGTTTTGTAACTTTCAGCAACCATAATTCATCAATCTCCTATAATATATCTTCACAAACTTTGTAAGGGGAGTAGGTGTTTGTACCATCCTATTATTAATGAATTTTTGTTTATTGCCTTTAAATGGGTGATCTAGAGGAAGAAATTTCCTGTGGTTATCAAACCAAGATGTTTTGGCCTTGTTTGGAAGATAAAATGCATCAAAATCATTGCCATAATAAGGACAAGCCAATTTCCCTACTATGCTCCATCTAGATAACATAACATATACCGAAAAATGACTGATAGTCCACATCAAAGCCGCTTCAAAGATGATGCAATTCATATACCAATGGTTGTAAGAATATATCAATTTTATGTTTTCGATTTCTAAGCCCTAGCACAATCACTGTTAAGAACATGTATGCCATATTCAGTAAGAACATATATGCCTTATTCATACACATCCATTAAGGCAAATTATAAGGAGTAATTATGATTGGCCATAATGAATATTGTTGCCTGGATTAACCAAAAGGTTGGAATCTATCCACTGACAATCCCAACCTAACATTTCGACTTTCAGTTGTAAACACATAACGAGTGTTCCTAAAATGTTTCCATGCCAGTGCATCTGATGGATAGGTCATTATTCCATCGTCCTGTTCATGATCATTATGCCATCTCATGTGAGATGCAGTAAGATCAGAGGCATATAGTCTTTGAAGTCTCATAGTTAGCGGGAAATAATACATTCGCTTCCAAGATACTAATTTATATTTCATAGTACGCTTTCTAAGTTTGAACCTAGATTGACTAAAAAAATTTCACTCTTGTAATTCCACATCATCTCTCCAAAACAACATACATTCCAATTTGCAATAATAAAATTTATCAACTGGCAAACCAAGACCCCTAATAAGTTTCTTCATATTGTAAAAATTATCAACCATTGTATGATTAAGAGGAAATAATTCATTATACCAACCAAGAATTTTATCAAAACTTTGATCAGAGATATGCCCTTTAGACTTTATATTTAATATTCAAGCAATTGAAGACAATTGAGTCATCTTCTCACAATTTGGCCATAATTCTTGATCAATTAATTATATAAGTCAAAAAATTGTTTTGTATGTGGCTTTGGTTCTTCTTGAAGATTTTTTATATTTTCTTGAAAGGTATAACCAGCTACACTACAAACCATTTGGATGTAAGGATTTTCACTTGCACCCACATTATTTGTTTTAAATCCAGTACCCCATTCAAACTCATCCACATTTATTAATGAGTTTACTTCATTACCCCTTGAGGTGCTACAAATCAATGGCTCCCCATGTCGTGTCCACTCAAAATAATTTGGAACAAATCCTTTTATTAACAAATGGAGATTCACTTCATCAATAGGAAAAAGATGAATATATTTGTGAAGTGAATCACACGTTAATATAATGCTTAATAATGAGATACAAATGCACA
>JANITX010000010.1:44365728-44379233 GCA_027564395.1 Erythroxylum ulei | reverse complement strand
TTGTATTATGATAATTTTCTTTATTTATATTAATTGTGTCTATTATTTATATGTAAAATATTTACAAATTATTGTTGTTTCATATTAATTGTCATTATCATTTATTATTAAGATTTTTGAAAGCATGGTTGATACAAACAGTAAACTAGTAAAGTATACAGTACAACTGTACAATATACCAATATGGACTATTCTGCAATTTTTAAAAATTTTAAGAACTATTTTATAAATTTTAAAAAAATTTCGAAATGGTACCCGGTACCAACCGGTACCGGTACAGTTTCGTTCCAGAACTCAATTCGGTATTGAACCCGGTACGGTATTCATAACATTGATTCACTGTCAAAGATGGTAACCTAATTGATTTTCTTCTAAGTTATAAACAACTTTAAAATGATGGTAGCAGAGTTTTTCACCTTCAAGAGTATAGCATCTCCATTCGAAACACTTTGAAACATATCTCCTCCAACATATTCAACACCTAGGACATGCACAAACTTGAATGTCAGGTATACTTGAGCGTAGGTTACTGCATACGGATGTCTTATTCTATCGAATCGTCGGATATAAGTTGTACTTCGAAGATTTGTGACTAAAGTATGGACATTAACATTAGTACTTAAAAAAGAAATAATCATACCAGGGTAGGTCGGAGCTTCTTCTATAACATGAGGTAAGTCAAAGTTGATACCCTTGATGTGAGGATGTTTGGAAGTTATTGCATGGATTGTATGTCCTAAGCCACCACCCACATCAACCAGCTGCTTCAAGTGCTCAAATCCTTTGTATGATTCGAGGATACCTTTGACCACTAAAATAGTGTAATTAAACATTGCACTGTTGAAAATCTGGTTGAACGAGCATCCAAGGCAGTGTGTCCAAAGATATGCCTTCCATGAGTCCTATTAAATGGAATTCCTACTAGTGCAATTGCATTTTTCAATTCGAACCTAAAACAAAAAATTAAATTATATTTAATAGAAAAATTAATAGAGTAAAACATTTATAAATAGATAGCATTAAGATTAGATAAATTTTATTAATTTTAAGGAATATTAATTAGGTCGATAAAGTAAGAATTTATCAACTTATAAAGTGTATTATCAATTCAATAGACAAATATTTAATTAGATAAAATTTTATTTTATTTTATTATTTTAATAAATTACTTATAATTCAATAAAAAATTTAATTAAATAAATATTTATTATATTTTACCAATCTAATTAATTGAATACCAATTCAATCCAATAAACAATACACATCAAACTAATAAATTAAAAGAAATAAGTACATTATTATCTCATTAATTTGACAAAAATATGTACAAAAATATTAAAAACAATCTTTACATAAATAAATACAAAGTCTGCTTATCCTTTATAGTGAAAATAGTTTTTCATCTAAAAAGTGTTCATGACCTATGAAATGCTTAAATGATTAGGCAAGTATAGTGAGGAGCATCCTCCAGTCAGTTCAAATCTAGTTAAAGTATAACATGAAATACACTCAAGTTGTCATAGATTAATTGGTTGACTAAATTGGAAAAGGTGGACACACTAAGCAATATAAATCATCAAAAAAATTTCTAAACATGGAAAAGGTTGCTTACAAGTAGGTTCTTCAAAGACCGCATCAACGTCACCCAAGGGCTACCCATTAAAAAAAGTAAGAGAAACTATGAAAATATTGTCTTGAATAGACGAGACTCTGTTTGGCAATCAGCTGTTAGTTGATAGTTGATTATATCAGCTGATTGCATTAGCTGTTTGCTATTTGATGTGGTAAAATTAACTGTTTAGTATTAGTTGTTTATGTGTAAAATGACTTATGAGAACATGACTTTAAAAAAAATTATAAGGGTCTTCTTGTGTAGGTTTAACTTCAATATCTTAAAATACATCTGGAGGTATAAATTCAGGATCTTGATCAATGATGCTAAATTTTTTTATCTCTTAATTTAAAATGAGTAATAGAATTAACTTGTGAATATTATTAAAAAATTATATAAAATTGTAATATATTTTTATTTAAAATATTATATTATATTCATTAATACATGATTAATAAGTTATGCTTTAATACCTTATTAATTCACATATATGTCTAAATTTTAAGTATTTTAACAAGTTTATATATGAAAATTATAATAAGTCTTGATGAATTTATTCTAAATCAATTTAAAAATTCATCGTTAGTCATTATTATATAGTTAGAAATCTGTTTTCATACAATATCAATTTATACAATTTTGATATTAAATTTATAACAACTCTCAATATATTTAATCACAAAATCGATTACGAATGAGTAATAATAATGTTTTTAATTGATGATCATGTTTTAATAGAAGTTATTTTTAAAACCTAAAATTATTAATTATGACAAAATATTTATTTAATTAAATAACTATTAGTGTTTTTTATTCAGTAGTAAATAATATTAGAAAATGATAAATATAAAAAAACATAAATTTTCATAGCATTTGATAAATATAAACAAACATAAATTTTCATAACATTCCAGAAACATAAATTTATAGAGAAGGGTTATGATTACAAACTAGCAAAAACTATTACGCAACTATTACACATCCTATGTTCTATTGTTACTCCAATAAGCTTAAAAAACAATAAACGTAAGAAATAGAAAGAACAACATCCTCCTGTATCCTCTACTGGTTAGCATACACCTAGAAGAGGAAGTATATATTCTGCTACTACTTGGAGAATCATGCATTATCGGTCGGCACATTGTAACCAGAACAAAGGGCAAAAAATAAATAAAGGGTTTAAACATCCTCTTCATGCTTCCACTAGAATCCCATGAAATCAACAAAAAAGCAGTACATCCCATGATTTTCTGTTATACTCCAAAGAGTAGACAGTTTGGGGGAGTAACACCTTTAATAGACAAGGAACTCAAATTCACTGCAATGGGGCTACAAGGCTATACTCTTTTCAAGATAAAGATCTTCATACTATTTGCTTCCCAAGTTTTACAAATAACAAATAGATAGAAAATGAAAGTAGTTTACTTTGAGCCAAAAAAATATCCAGATGACAATACTATCGATAAAACAACGCAAATCTAATAGAAATAATGGAGACATTGTGCTGTTCTGATATGGACCATATAACTTCCGAATGTACACCAACTTGTGGTTCAGTGCCTACAACAAAAACTAATATAAAATTTTTAGAATATAAAAGAAACTCTCACCTATTTCAGAGTGATCTTTATGTGAAAACAGACCCTTAAATTCAATTTTCAGAACATAAGGCTTTTCAAATAAGAGAATGGAACTGTAATCAAGGTATAAGATACCACATAAGGATACAAAATTTGATTAGACACAAGCTATAAAACCATTAAGAAATTCAATTAAAGGGATCAAACTTTATATATCATTGAAAAGGAAACCTGATGACTGGAAAAAACTAAGTAGTAAAGACTAATAACTAACAATTGTGTTGAGCTGTTCCATTTTATAGGTGAAAAAGAGACGTTGGGCAGTTGTGAGTAATAAATGGAGTTAAAAGCAATAAATTAAAAAACTACCTACAACCCCCATGAAATTAATGCAACAAGAGACAACATACTTCGTTATTTAACTGCAACAAATCCATTTATATCTCAACTACTATCAGACTTCATTTAATGAAACATCTATCTTAGATATACTTTCATTAAATGTCAGATTTTGTTTCAAACTAGTTACAAAGAGGAACTACAGGCATGTTCTGTTAAATCAATAGATAGTTACAGCAGATAGTTACAACAGAGTTAATTATTATGGACAGGCAGTCAGCAACAAGAGAACAACAGGAAAAAAACAAGCTAATCATATTATTCAGAACCAAAAAAATCAGAACAGGGCATTCCCAAATTACAAGGATCAGTCAACAACAAGAGAAATGAAGCAAGAATAAATAAGCTAAGTCATTATTTAGAACCAAACTTTAGTTAAGTTATCTCTTATCTACGTGATACACAGTAACAGTTATTACCAGGCGAGAAACTCTATCACACACAGCATAGTGCATGAGTAGGCCAGTAGCAACTGAAACATTGAAGGAGTCTACTATGCCATTCATTGGAATGTTGCTGTGTAAATCTGAAAATTCTAAAGCCTCATCACTTATTCCCCTGTATTAGGGACCCTCTGATGTTAGTATTGAATTAACTAAAAATTTGAATCTAGACAAATGCTATTCATAACAGTAGGGGGAAAAAAGAGAACCATAATTGCTGCTACAATATAAAGAGGCATCTCAAGAGTATACACTTTAGAATGCATTACACAAGGAAGTATATTTATAATTTGCTTTCTCATTTGTAACTTATAACTGTTTGCTTGCAAATCCTATATTCTGCAAGTAATTAAATTTATGGATAAACTCTTTCAAATACCAAAAAGAGGGAAAAAAATATTGCTCTTACTTTTCTAATTATATGTTAAAGTTTGAATAAATACCTATGCTCATTACCAACCATTATTACAGTAGGGAGTGACCAATCCATGTCATAAATGGAAACCTAAATAGTGCATAAAAGACAGTAATACATCAAAAAAGGTACTTAACTCAGAATACACTGGTTTTAGTATTTGTTCAAACACTTAATTCATTGATTACTTTGTTTAATTAATATCTATATGCGAATAAGCTAGTTAAGCAGTTGCATCTAATAGCAGCCTTAAGAAAAGTTAATTATTCTCAATCAACTAAAGGGAAAAGGATCCATATTGTATCCTTTCCAAGATGGGTTTTGATGACCTCGAGACTTAAGAGCTTTGAAGCAATCTCGAGTAGAGTCCTAAAGTTCAATGTCCAACCACTTTTCTGCACCCATACTCATATGGCGGTTTTCCCTATATCTACAACAAGAACATCGGTGTGATGTAAGATACAAAGAAGTAGCAAGACAACTTTTGTGGGGGTTGACACAACCAAGTTTAGAGCACTCCCTCAGTTTCACAAAACATTAAGGCAAGCTCTAATTTCAGTGGAGAAGAATGAACAAAATGTTTCACTTGTAATTTAGAACTTTATCACTACAATCAGCTAAGGATTATAGGAACCAAGAACAAAAATCTAGCATAATCACAAAAACCATAAGTACACTCCCAACCATTGATAATGTACAGGATCATGTGAACCGCCCTCATGATCTAGCGAATATGCTAACTATGAATACATGAAAATCCATCTTATGCATGCCTTAATTTGACCAATTTCACAAAAATAAAATTAACAGTAATCCTTTTCAGAAGAGTATTCTGAGCTTCACAGATGCATATATTCTGATACTTGGTCAAGAAAATTAGCTCTTTCACTTTGAGTCCTCTAAGCCTAAATCCACTATTTAATTCCATAAAAGATAAAAGAGAGCCATATTGGACAAGTAGATCCATTCAAGATCCATACATGAAAAATCAAAAAAATTTCCACTACAAACTACAACAAATCCACTGCTACCTTATCTTCAAGCCCAAGTTGAAATGACAAAAAAAAGTTACGCGCCTAACTCTTGAAAATGACAGTATCCCTTTGATAATAAAAAAATGTAGTCTCCTACACAAAAAAGATAAACAAATGAACTCAACTCGTCCAAGTTTGTGTCATTATGTAACGATTACGTGCTCTTTAGTGTATACAAAATGATCCCTCTCTACTTCACTAGAGCTGGAACCATGAAAGATAAAAACAAAACTCAAAAACTTGCCTTGCCATCATATTCTCGGCAAGAGAGAACTTTCAGTGCAATGTATGCTGAGGTTCCCACCGTCGATTTTGGCCTTCAATACAGCAATGAAGACTACAACCATGGATGGAGAGAAAAACCAAATCAAATTGTCAAAAGAAACCTTTAAAAAACTTGAAGAAAAGAACACTAGTTTAATTTAGTTTAGTACAAAGTTCAAACCTTAGAGTAGCCAAAATCACAAATTTTCAAGCGAGGGGTAGGGCTTTTATCTATCAGTGTATTTTCCAATTTCAAGTCTCGATGACAGTTTTGCTATTAAATAACCAATAAACCAACAAACTTGTTCAAATTAGAGATAAGCAAACAATAAAAGTAAAGATCTGCCTAAAATAAATTTAAGATTAACTTTACCATGAAGTGGCAATAATCAACAGCAAATATGATTTGCTATATAGCCTGACCAATTACAAATCCAAATGTTAAATATAGGATAAAAAAACATTAGGCAAGTACCTAAGTAATAAAAAATGAAGAAGACAAAGAGAAACAACAAGAAATAACCTCATCCTCACTGAATCTACCGACATTGCAGATCCTCTCATAAAGCTCTCCACTAGCTACGTACTCCATTATAATCACCATGTGGGTTAGAGTCAACACCACCTGTAACCAATCTCCAAACAACTAAACCCATCATCAGATACCATACCAAGAACACTTGGACTGATCTAAGAAAACTTACCTCTTTGATACAAATTATATTAAGGTGTCTCAGTGATCCGTGATTGATAATCTCCCTCGCCACATTCTCATCAATCTGCAAATATGAATCAAACTTACACACATCAAGAAGACATGTATATGCTAGATCCTAAATTATCAACTTCCTAGGAACAAAATACCGAGTTTGTAATAATGGAGAATCAAACAAAAAAAAGTGTTGGCCCCCGAATTTTTTTTCTTGTTGAGTTAAGTAAGATTTGAAATTGTTTTACATTGAAGGAGTGATTATGCCGCTTCGAAAGAGAACTCGATGAGGTATGACTCGATCTAACTCTCGCCAAGGGAGCACGGATGAATCCTATGACCCATAAGATGCAGGGGCACATTTTGCTCCTGATTCTGAGGCACCTAATAGGCAACGTGAAGTGCCACCACCTCCTCCTCCTATGCCTCAAGTGAACCCTCTGGATCCACGGTTCTTTCAAGCCTTTACTCAGGCTTTCTCATATGCCATGGGCCAAGGGTCACAAGTTCTGGTGCAAGCTCTAGTGGAAAGGTATGGGCACGCCACCCTTGTGGGATACGTATCCCAATGTCACGTAGGACGTCAAGCACGTGTCTTGCGAGGGTAGGGTGCCCAGCAAAAATGAGGGAGAGCCTTTTTCTCACCCAGAGTGAAGTTGAACCCACCAATTCCCATTTCACTCACAAATCTCGCGACCAGAAAGCTAAAAGATTTTAAAATATAAACTTCAGTTAAGCATGAACAATCATATCTCAGGTCTTGACACCTTGCAAAGTGAACCAAGAGTCCTGACAAGATAAAGAGAACAACAATCAGGACCGAAATTGAATGAAAACAAAGAAACGTGTAAAATACAAAGAAAATGGAAACAAAAAAGAGGAAACTGTCAGTTTCCTATAGTAATTTGTTGTCGCAACTGATCCGTTGTCGCAAGCTACAGGGATCCATTGTCACGAATGATCGAGTAATCTGAAGAATCTAGAGAAAATGAGAGTGAGACATTCTTCTAGAGAAAATGAGAGAGAAAATGCGAGAGATGGTAATGAGGTTGGCCATAAATTAACGACAAAATTGGCATTATAGGAAAAGTAAGTAGTTGATTGCCCTAAAATGCTGCATACAAGCAGCTTCTTATTTTTAGCTAGTACCAACAAAATAAATAGCTATTTGATGAAGTCAAATAGTTGATTTTGGTCAATCAGCTAAAAATTAGCTAATTAACCATAAACCAAACAAGGCCTAAAAGCTTCCACTTTCAAAAGATTACTAAATGAAAGGACTAAAAATTTGTACAACTTGCTGTATACTTTCAAATTATAATGTGCGGACCCTTGAAAAAAATTGCAAAAATACTAAAATATTAGAAAAATACTCTCCAGCAATGTCATGTTTGTGTACACAGGAGGTTCTACGCGACGAGTCCAGAAGAGGGAATATGGGGACGTTATGGTAAAGGAGGGCGTAGGATTGCTGTTGTGCATAAAGTAGAATAAAAGGTTACTATTAAAGATGAGTTCGATGGATGGGCCCCAGACCCTATCAACCGCTGCTACAGACAATCCAACGTTGTTGGTGAGATCAATCCAATAAAGCTCCGACAAATGCTCCTGAACACGCGAGATGTTTTTGGTGGTATATACTATCTTACATGTACTTTTGTGTTCTAATGGAATATCGATATGATCATTAACAGTAAAAGATGATTGCTTTTGTGTTATAACGGAGTATTCATAGTCATGAATGTTATTTACTGTGAATACATTATCTTAGATGAAAGTGAGTAAGAGGTCTTGTCAACTCTTTGCCTAGTGACCCTGTCTTTCTTTAACTCTCTCTACTCCTAGCCTTCCTCCTAATGTTAAACTTATTCTTCCTAATAAAATCAAAAATCTTGTGACAGTGATAGCGAGAGGCGACCCATTAGATACAAGAAGACCTATTTTGTACTTTCAACGTCCATCTTTCCAAGTTTATTTCTTCTTTTCATCTTTCATTTTTGCTCATTTAAATGTATGAGATTGGGATGGATTGTATGAAAATGGATTTGAGATTGATTATGATGTTCTAACTTTTCTTTAAGGATTTTGACTTGATTTAATGTTAATCTAGTTATTTTTGTATTAATCTCATTGGGTGTTTTGATTAATTGTTGTAACTTCATGCTTTGGTAATAAATCAAGAGGGTGGATTGAATGCAAAATGATTGGGTTGGATTGATAAGAGTTAAGCGATCCAATAGATCACGTAATTAATCAAATTAGTTTTTATATAGAGAAAGATATCGTGTGAGACCCGATTGTTTATTAGAAAACTTAAAAACTAACTAAGGTTAGGGCTATTTATAATTGAGAGATTACATGTTCGGTACTAAACCTAATTAGGGATTATTATTTAGGGTTTGTGAGTATAACTCGAGAGAGAGTAATCCTCTCTTTGATAATTTGGAACTGAAACCTCATTAAGACATAAATGACTAGGTCAACATTGATGATAAAAATCCCCTCTCTTATAATTTGGTAATTCTTCTTGTGTAATTTTCCATTATTAAGTTGGTGGTGCTCAATTTGATTTCGTTCATTTTAATTTTGCAATTCAAATTTCTATCAATCCATCTTCATGTGTTTAATCTTTTGTTTAGTTTTTAATTTTCATTTTATTAAGTTTTTTAAGCCTCAGATAACTTAAAATTAGATTAGTTAACAATCCTTGTGGGATCGACATCTCACGTACTACAAATCACAACCTGTGCGCTTATAGTATTTTAAGGGCTTATAAATTGTAAAACTTACCCCAACATAACATTCAACAAGTTTTTGGTGCTATTGCCAGGGTGTTGGTATGATTAGTTTAATTCTTTTAGTCTAAAGATTTGTTACCCTTTCTTGTGATTATGGTACCCATTCACACAAAATTAAATAAAAAGGAAAGAAAGAAGTTAAGGAATTTTAGGCACAAAGTAGAAGACACATCGATTTGGACATCACAAGGCAACTATGAGGAGTCCAAAAAGTTAATTAATGGAGGAAATATATTATAGGTAGCAAAGGATCCTTGTGGACTTCAATGAGGCACAATTTTGTCGGGGACTTCATCATCCTTATTTTAGCACGAACAATCTGAGGTAGCAGAACCACTTAGATGTGTATTAGTCTAACAATGTACGGAGTCACATGGGATATCAAAAAACTATTGAAATTTCATCAAAATGAGTCCAATTCATGGGATTCTAAATTGGACAAGATCAAGAATAAGCTCATGAACATGAAAGAGGACTAAAAGAGACTAGAAGAGAAGTTTGAACAAGTAATATAAGACCATGCCTCTTCTATTCACAACTTAGAGATTCAAATGATAGAGCTTTCCCGTAAATTTTGTAAGAGAAGGGTGGAAAACTTTCTGAGTAACATAGAAGTACATCCAAGAGAGTAGTGTAAGATTATCACATTTAGGAGTGAGAAAGAGCTAGAAGCAACAACAAAAAAATAAGTTAAATCCCACCTTGTAGAAGACCAAAAGAATAAGAAAGAGGATGAAGAAAAGAATAAGGACCCTCCATACATTCCTCCTCCACCCTCATTCAAGAAAATTGATGTGATCGAATCTTTAAAGGAGCAATAAGAAGAAGAACAAATAACAACGGACATAGAGCTTGAAGCAGATATGAAAGTCTCTGTTCATAAAGTGGAAGTGGAAGAAAAGGTGGTGGTGACTGAGGAAGAATATGAACAACTCACCTCTTATAAACAAGCTGCTGGATTCAGTAGAAGATTTAAGGAGTTTTGTATTTCCTATTTTATTGACAGTCTATTAGTAAAAATGACATTACTGAACTTAATTGGTTTTTTTAATTTTATCAATATTGTCCTTTTGATTATCTTATAATTTGTAGCTTATTTATAGGTTACAAAGCAAAAATTGGGCAACACGAGTGGAAGTAAGCCACTCATAATTGATCCTAGCTAAATTTTAAAGGATGCAAGGTCAAGCTAATGACCATAAATTAGCATGTTTAGTAGTTATATTTAAATTGTTGTTTAGTTAGATTTGTTTTCAATTCCATAATGAGTTGAAATGGGTTGGATCACTAATTCTCTTACTCTTTTGAATCATTTATAAGATAGGAAAATACTCTCGGTGTCAAGCGGATTTGGTCTCAACACTATCGCCATCACTGCCTTAATCACCATGATAAGTTCTATGTTCTTAACATTTATCTTTTCACTTTTGTCTTTATCTTGTCATTATGATTCCATATTATTTCATTTTTATTCCCACCTTATGTGTTGTTGTTATTTGCTCTTCTCATATTGAGGACAATGTGTTGTCCAAGTGTGGGGAGGGTTGTACATATATGATTTTGTTTTGAATATGAATTTTTCATATCGTATGTTAGTTTGCTTAAGGTTGCATGATGTGATTCGCGTGAATGACTTAACGAAATCAATTTATCTTTGAAAATAGTCTTTTAGGTTGCTAAGATTTATTAGCTTGTGGAATTAGTGTTCTAGGTTGTTTCGGCTAAATATTCATGTTAATTAGGATATGATATTAGTTCGTTCACCCTAGGAATTTGTCATATTCATTTATAATTTTAAGCTAATCGAATAAGTAGCATTGTTAGTATATTTCTATGAGAATTACTAGTTAAAAGAAGTGAAGTAGGCAATAATAAAAATAAAAAGAGAGAGAGTTTAAATCTTAATTAAATAACTATTCGGCTGGCCTCAGGTTATGAATAGAGCTAGTAGTTAGTTGAGATTGTGATATAGCTGAGTAACTTGGGCACATTCATCACAAATATTTGCCTTCACTTCAAAAGGATATAATACATTCCAACTAAGCTGCTTAATAAAAACATGACCTAGTTGAGTAACAAAGTTGACATTCATCAAAATGTTTGCCTTCGTATAAAAAGACTAGGTTCATGTCAATCAAAATCAACAAAATTAGTGTTTTGTCAAATAAGCCTATCGATCTTTGTGAATAGCTTGAATTTTTATGAAAACCTACTTAGGGATAGTTACAATTTTTGATTGGCTAAATAATTGCAAATGTATGTGTGCAAGTGATAGGAGTGAATGAATATGACATTAATTCTTGATTAGTATGTATATTTAGTCCGAAGTACTTAGACACAAATTTCACAAGTTAATAAGTTAAAACAACTTAAGGGATCATGTTTGTAATTAAATTTGTTCGTGAAGTTTAATGTCATTGTCCCATTATTGCATTATGTGTGTTTTGATGTTAATTATGTTTGGTGTGTGTGTTTTGCTTGTTTTGTCTTTGCTTGAGGACAAAAAAAAGTTTAAGTGTGGGGATATTGATAGCGGTAGGTTGCATAATGTTTTAATAGGTAGTTTAGTATGTGTTTAGTCGTTAAATTGAATAATTAGTGCAAGTTTAGGTTAGGATTGTGTTGTTTAGTTAGACATTTGTGTTTTGAGTGTTTTATGGGTTAGAGTATGCCATTGAGCTTAAATTTCGTGTATTTGAGGTGCCTTGACATATTTGTTAGTTGTTTTAGATCAAATATCAAAGAATAGAGGAGAATCGGACGAAGCCCAGAACCCAACCCAGGCCCATGATCGTGGCCTATATACCACGATCGTGGCCTATATACCACGATCGTGACAAAAGCCCGGTGGGTCTACCATGATCGTGGCTTCCTCTACCATGATCACAACGAAGAGCAAAACTTTTGGGCCATAATCATGGCTGCAATAGAAAACTCGAACAGCCTTCTGGATTTAAGTTTTCGAGGGACTTTTTAAACTTTTTGGGCATGGGAAAACCCTAAGGTTTACCCTAAATGGAAAATACTATATAAAGAAAGAGAAATGACCTAGAAAACATCTCCATTCTCAGCCACTTTTGGAAAACTCCAAAAAGAAGAATAAGATAGAGAGAGAGAGAGGAAGAGCGAGGAAGAAGACCTGTTCTGCAGCTTCAACCTCCATCTTTCCAAGTTTATTTCTTCTTTCCATCTTTCATTTTCTTTCATTTAAATGTATAAGATTGAGATGGATTGTATGACAATGGATTTGGGGTTAATTATGATGTTCTAACTTTTCTTTAGGGATTTTGACTTGATTTAATGTTAATCTAGTTATTTTTGTGTTAATCTCAT
This sequence comes from Erythroxylum ulei, assembly GCA_027564395.1. Classification (NCBI taxonomy): domain Eukaryota; kingdom Viridiplantae; phylum Streptophyta; class Magnoliopsida; order Malpighiales; family Erythroxylaceae; genus Erythroxylum; species Erythroxylum ulei. The sequence goes on along the minus strand of JANITX010000010.1, from coordinate 44,366,646 downwards.
TGGATATTGTGATTAATTGTTATAAATTCACGCTTCGGAAATAAATCGAGAGGGTGAATCGAATGTAAAATGATTGGGTTGGATTAATGAGAGTTAAGCGATCCAATATGTAACATCCCATCACCGACGGGAAGGGTAAAATAGTAATTCGGGGTGGTTAATGAGTGCTTAGAGACGCCTTTACATGTTCATGCATAATACAGCATACACATACACGTGAATAGTAAATTTTGCACATGAAAATGACTGTACATGCATTCATGACATTTCCTGGTATAATTGCTAAAAAATGTGATTTTTATTAAAAATGTGATTTGTGTGCATGAAAAATTATGTTGGAGAGGGTCATTATGGTTTTCGAATTTTTGGAGAATTTTAGTTTTTTTTTAATTTCGGGCTAATTTCTGGACTAGGAAAAATGCCAAGGGGCAGAATAATTGTTTGTCGGTAGTAGAAATTACTGTTCAATGGCAATGGAAAGTTAGATAAATGATTTTAGAATTTATTAATTAGAGCCATTGGAAATTTGGGTTTAAATGGATTAGTTTAATAAGGAAAACAAATTGAATGCTTGAAATTTGGACATGTGGCAAGTGACAAGTGTCACTTGCCAAGCCATGTCTTAAACCACCTTTTAATTAATTGTTTGAAGTTCTTCTTTTGCTCTCTCACGATGCTCTCTCTCTTAAAAAGGCTTTGGAGTTGTTTTTGGTGGTTTTGCTTCTCTTCTTCGTAGCTTCTCCTCTTCCTTGCTTCTTCTTGCTTTTGACCATCTTTTATACTCTCTTCCACCTTGCTTTCTCTTCTTTTGTTCACTAAAAATCCAAACCTAAGCCTTTCACCCTCAAGATGATGATGATCGTGTATGTTAGTGGGAGTTAGAGAGTTTGTGGTAGTTTTGAAGATTTGAAGAATTGG
>JANITX010000010.1:44260036-44291308 GCA_027564395.1 Erythroxylum ulei | reverse complement strand
CATTTAAAATGCACATACGATAAATCTTATCCCAATTGAAGCACTATATTTGGAGAGCAATCATGACAAATCTTATCCCAGTTAACACAGACGTTCTGTCTGGGTTGTTAACACAGACGTCGTCTGTGCGCAGACGAACGTCTGCGTTGTTGACACACAACGACGCAGACGTTCGTCTGCATTGTTGACGCATAACGACGCAGACGTCTGCGTTGTTAACGCAGACGCATCGTCTATGTTAACGACACAGACGGAAATTTTCAGAGAAAAAAAATATAGAAGATGAACCAACCTGAAGAGGAGAAGGATACGTGAGCAGGAGCAAAACCAAAGTCGGCTATAGGTTTCAGAAAAGAGGAGAACAGTTATGTTTAATACGTAAGTGACGGGAATAAACTTAAAAAACTGCTTCCCGAAAAAGCTCTAATTTGAGCTTTTTGGAAAAGCTTCAAATTAGAGCTTTTAAAAAAGCTGTATTTTGGCTTTTTCAAAAGCTGTTTCTACTCGAGAAGTGCTTTTTAAGTTTGCAGCCAAACACCTATTTTTTTTCAAAAATAGCTTTTGCGGTGGGAAAAAGTGCTTTTGGAGTCTCTAAAAGCTGAACCAAACACACACTTAATATATTGATAAATTATGGACTTTTCTAAATTTGCATATCAACAACAATTATACTTGGGACATGTTTGGCTCATAGGAATAAAAATTATATTTTTGGTATATTCTTAAAATTTAAAGAATTATTTGTTTGGTTAAATAAAAATATCATAATATTTAATCATAAAATTAAGTATTCATTTATTTTGAGGAATAACTAAAGATCATCCAAAAGTGTCTTTAGCTATTCCAATTCCAAGAACAGAGCTATTTGTTAAAGACTATTTTATCCTTATTATTATTAATAATAAGAATTTTAATAATAACAATAATATTAAAATTAGGAAGAAGAAGAAAAAAATTAATAATAATAAGGAATTTAATAATAATAACAAAAATAAAAAATAATTAATAAAAATACTAAAATAAATATTAATAATAATAAGTAGAAAAATAAAAATAATAATAATAATATTTTGGTCTTTTTGTTATGCATTTGTTTATCATTTCAAGTTTATATTTTTAAACCAAAAATTAGTATAGAAATTTTTTAGCAGTAAACCAAACAAAGGAATAATCATTCTATTCTATTCCTATCTTTTTTATTCTTAAGAATAATTATTAATTTCCTTATCTATTCTAGCCTTTAAACCAAACAGGCTGTAGGTATTGTTGTTTTAATATCCCGATACTTACATGTTATCACTCATTGTGTATAATACATATTCGCATTCACTTATATTATTGATAATACCTACACTATGTATGTATAAATATATAAAATTTTATATAAAAGGTGAATATTCGCAATCACTTATATTATTGATAATACCTACACTATGTATGTATAAATGTATAAAATTTTATATAAAAGGTGAATATCATAATCTTACATTAAAAGAGATAAAATTTTTATAAAAATGTTAGTAATTAACTTGTTATTTAATTTCGTAACTTTACTAATTGCGAATAAGTGTCAGGAATCCCACATCGAACAATTACAAAGACATTCAAAAATTTATAATAATGTGCAAACCTCTTCCTCTTAAGCTAGCTTTTGGGGGTGAGTTAGGCGCTTTCTAACATGGTATCAGAGCAGGTTTGGTTCGGATTATTAATTTCTCGGTTGTCCGTCTGGATGTCCAGTTCCAGCGGCCCGATCCGGTTACTACTGCATATATTTCAAGTGACAACTGGATGCCAGCCCCAGTTGCACTTGAGGGAGAGTGTTAGAGTGTCCCACATTGCCTAGATATGAAAATGTGAAAGGACTTATAAGTGGTAAGGATCAACCATCCAAACAACTAGTTTTAGTTATTTGGACAATGGTTGACCTAAGCCCAATTCTTGATAGTGGACCCTACACTCTACCCATATTAAAAATTCAATATGGTATCAAAGCCAGTTTGTCTCGATGGTTTGGGGCGGTGCCCGGTTATGTCTCTTTGCCCAATATGTCCATCAGATGTCCAGTCCTACTCTGGACTGAGGGGGGTGTGTCAGGAATCCCACATCAGATAATTACAAAAGCATTCAAGAATTTATAATAATGTGCAAACCTCCTCCTTTTGAGCTAGCTTATGGGGGTGAGTTAGGCACTTTCTAACAATAAGAGCTAGTTATTTGTCCGGATTAGAATTGAAGCATTACAAATAGATCAAAACAAAACATTCACTAATACATGTTAAGCCAGGACAGCGAACAAATTTTGTTAAATTTCTTTTTTGACTTTACACAAAAAAGAAGAAAATATTTTAAATTGTAAATTGATTTTTGATAAGGACATGAAAAATTTAAAGAGAAAAGATTGTGAAATTTTATATGAAAAGTGGACATCACAATTTCATAAAAAAAGAGAATATGTAAAATTTTGTAAAAATAATATATGTATTTTTAAAAAATCTGAACAAACGTTATTATTGAGTTGGTCTGAAGTTTAATTATCTTCATTTTAGTGTTTATTTTTTAAGCATACCACTCAATTGCAAAATCTCAATTTAATAGTGGAAGCATTGAATTAAAAGATTTTACATGTTACATAATTGTCATTATAACCATATATAATATAACGTGACAGATCTGTTTATTGATTTTGTAGCATCTACTAAGAATGAACTCAATCTTCAAACTGTATATCATTTCTCGGTCTGCCTATATATATAATCTTTAAATTTTGTTTCACATGCTTAATGCTTATCCAGCATGGCTTGACTTTAGTACAATATGTCACTGGATATGTGATTGTGTTTGGTTTTCAAGGATTGCTAGCTATTAGGAATTGAGCAATGGAAAATGCGTAGTCCTCGTGCGTTTATTTTCACCGACGCATCATCCTTTTCTCTTTTCTCCCAGAAAATGTATTATCCTGATGGAAAAGCAATCTCCTTTGGATCACGTCTCAGTTAATAGTACTAGCATCATAGATTTTTGGACCCCACTAATAAAAGTCCCGTAGCAAATGCTTCAAAAAGAATCAGAAGTTCACAAAAGGTGAAGCCAGATTCCCTACGGAGCACCTCTTTCCTATGCCTTCATACATACATCTTCAGAACCAGAAGAGATATAAAATAATAAAACTACTTACAGAAAATATGCAACTAAACCCTTTTTATTTCATTCATTTTCAAGGCAAGGTAAAGCTTAATATTTATATTAAGTTTCAAATTTAGGCTTCTCAGTTTTCTGTAATTTCTTATTTACTACAGATACAGTTCCTTTCCCCCGGCCCTATATATACTCATTGATTAGAAAAATCTTCAAAATGCAGCTTGTCAAAGACAATCTCCTATCTAGATTATGATCGTCAAACTTTCTCATTGCCACTATCCATCAGTACAACAGAACAATATGGCGCCTGAGGGTTCTGTCAAAATTCATAAAGTGGAGATGAAACAGGACCACCTCCTCAACCAATACGCTTATCCACCTACCGGTGACTAGTCTTATATTTATCATGTACAGCAAATTTAAATACGAAGAAACATAAGTAATCACGTGCTCAGTCTACTTTATATCAGAATTCAATTAACCTTTTAGATGGTTAAGTGATATATGCAAGTCATACGGGTTGGCACTTAATTGCCAGGGATATATCAGGCCAGTTGTTTGTTACCTAATTTTGCGTATTGTTTGAAGACAAAGACTTAACGGTTTTCCTATATATATATAAAAAGGACTTTAACAATGTCTTTGTACTTTGCAATTTATAGACAGACTGTTAGAAGTTGGATTAAGCTATGCTATCCGAGATACAACTCGTTTTAATTTCCAAGACCATAAACATTAAATTATTTACATTCTTGTTTGATGTGGGGCAACTTTCTAGTTTTAAGCCGATCGAGGGCTAGCCAATTAAATACAATAATGTTTTATAAAGCATCTGCCCCTAAACAATTGTACGTTTACATTCAACCTGTACTGGGTAAATTAAGAAAATGCTTAAGATACACGTTTCCATAGTTAGAAAACTTGGAGTTATCTGAAACATGCATAAAATACATGATACTTGACTAATCACCTCAGAAGTTTTGGCACGACTTATTCAACCACATGTTCCGTCCATTTCAATCCCCAAAACCAAGAAAATTGTTTAGGTTTTAATCCCTTTCTTCTTTCTTTCTTTCTTTTTAAATTTGTATCAGAGTGTAGTTTTCTATTCCAACAACATCAACAACTCAAGTCAACTGTATAAAACTATATATATAGACAATGGATTGCAGTTGTATGATCTGGTAAAGCGTTTATTTTCTTCTGATTGGCCTTTCCATGGTCATGTGATCATTTACTTTGTCGCTCTCGAGGAAGAGAACCTAATCCGTAGCTTTCGCTGAATTGAAGGAGGATAAGTAACTAATCAAGCATATCTAATTACCCTCTTAAGGTCATAGTTTGTTGCCTGCTTGTGGAGACTCATTGTCCATAGAACCGCGAGCCATATAACTTCTTCTGGACTATAAAAGAGTCAACATTTAGGTGCATATAAGGGAGAAATCAAACCTGATGAGTCATTGTTCCTTAGATGAATCAGGGTTTTAAATTTCGGACTACAATCCTTGTAATACCATTATAATAAAAAACACATTACAATTTGAATTCGTTATGGTGATTGTGTTTACATATATATATTTTTTATAATTATACTAGATTTAGACAGGAGTACTTGAACAAGAAGATTATATATGTCTACCTCATCAACCTTCTTAAAAGGGATATTGCTGGATTTTAAGTTGGATGCTTTACTAGTAATAAAGATGATTATTGATAGAGAGATGATATAATTAAAGGAATCTCTATCTATATTCCCACTGAGATGAGGACGAGAAAATGGACTTTTCTCTTACTACTCAGGACCAGAGCAAATAATCAATGGCACCAAAGTCAAAACTCAGAACCTAACTGGGCATGCTCTCTCTACATCTCTGTCCCTCTCTTTCGCCAACTAGACTAATAAGAAGATTGATGCATGTGTCTTGGAAGAAAAATTTCATTACAAGATTATTACTCTAAAGACCAACTGGTCATCGCTTGGTTGGGGCATAGTGGGAAGATATATACCTGGGGGAGAGTAGATAACCCCAAAATAATTAAAAGGACATGCTCACATGAGTCGAACCAGATCATTCATGGGCCCCTACGTATAACTCTTTTCTCTCTTACTCTCCCATTTCTCTATCTCATGGTCATGTGTCATTCCTAAAGAACCGAAAGAGCAACAAAAAAGAAAAATATATAATCTTGCTTCACTTGTGAAGAGAACCTTCGAGGACGAGAGAAGCAACTTTGGATATACCCTTCGCTCCCCCTCTCCATCTCCCTCTCTGTTCGCCTAGGTCAGCAACAAGAATAACTTATATTCATGTATTGAATTATCTGTGCCTTGTCTTTTAGGGTTTACAATGACATCTTCTTGGTCAAAGAAGAAGGCACCGACCGTTTGGTTTGTAGTACTAAGATAGCTTCCTTTTGCTTCTCTTGTGGCCTCACAGATCTTGAAGCAACAAAAAAAACAAAGTTTCATACCAAACAAATACTTTCAGGTGAGGACTTGTTATAGTTTTTCACTTCACTATGTAAAAAGTTCGGTTCTTTCCCACCTCCCAATTGTTTTTTCCTTATTCTTTATATCATCGTTTTATTCTGGCAGGTTTTTGTTCTCTAAGATCCACAGTAGCCAGAAAGCTCGAAATTGAGGTGGGCAATCATGAACTTTAGTGAAGAACAAAGAGGGTATCGTGATCAAGAGGAATTACAAGAGGAAGAAGAAGAGGAGGAAGAAGAAGTAGTGATGACAAGTAAGCTTCCTTTTTCATCTCCAAACTCCCCATCTTCTTCAACCCAGTACAAAATTTTTCTGCCACAGCACCAAAAACCATGGCTTAGCTCATCTGAACCACAACATGATTACAAGAACCAAGAACCAAACTTCAATTTCGACAAGAAGATGGAGATCACGGACTTGTCGCTGGGGAGCAATAGTAATGAATCTGAAACTAGTGGAGCAGCTGGTACGAGTAGTAGATCTGTAGATAAAGAGCATATGTTTGACAAAGTTGTGACTCCAAGCGATGTAGGCAAGCTAAACCGTCTTGTAATACCAAAACAGCACGCTGAAAAGTACTTCCCTTTAGACTCCACATCGAGCGAGAAAGGCCTCCTCTTGAGCTTCGAGGATCGCAGCGGCAAGTCTTGGAGGTTTCGCTACTCTTATTGGAATAGTAGTCAAAGCTATGTGATGACTAAAGGATGGAGTCGCTTTGTGAAGGAGAAGAAGCTCGACGCCGGCGATATTGTGTCATTTCAGAGAGGAGTTGGTGAGTCAGGACGGCATCATCTGTACATAGACTGGAGACGCAGGCCAAATGCACCAGATCCCACGTCGTACTCGCATTTAGAGCTCCAAAATCAGCTACACTTGCCACAGTCGATGAGGTGGGGCAGGCTTTACCCCATGCCTCAGTCTTTATCGATACCGTCACGACCCTATGAACACCATCAACAACAACAATTGCATCATCTGAACTTCAATGCTATTCAGCCTTACCATTACAACAATCATCATCAACTCGCAACTGGTTATGTCAATGCAGCCCAGTACTACTTGAGGCCACCAGGGCCACACCAAATTGAGGCACTGAATCATCAGCAACAAGGATGCCAACGGATGCCAATGATGATTGATTCAATTCCCGTGGTCCATGGCAAAACTGTGGGCAAGAGGTTCAGGTTGTTCGGCGTAAACATGGAATGTCCTATAGCAGATGATTCGTCCTCATCCTCGGTGAGTACTCCTAGTAACATTGCTCATGGTACAGCGGCTTTGTTCTCTTCCCATTTGGCTTCCTCATCTCTCCCACTTCTCCAATCAAGACTACCCACTACCGCCCCAACTCCAACAATGCAAGCTGAGCTTCATAAGAAAGGAAAGACTTCGTGTTTTGATTTGGATCTTTGATCATCAAACACACCAAGCGGTGAAGAATAAGAAAGAAGACACTCTTTATTACTCCACATTTAGTTTTTTGCGCTGGGTACTGATGAATTCGATTAGGATAAAGAGGGTTTCATGAGATATATTGGGTAAGCTAATTAGCTTTTTGATGAGTCTACTTCATTTATTTAATTTCTTTCAAAGTAGTACTACAGCAAGTCAATAGGCGAAGGCTATTGGGGGGGTTTGTAAAGACTTGAATAGAGAGCAAAAAGATAGAACATGTTGAGCTGAAAAGACCCTTTTAACTGTGTATAACGCCATATATATACAGATGAATATCGTGATGATTATTAATATATATACAAATGCTTTCAATAGGGCTTTCTTTTCTTGCTTCCCCAATTATAACTGTATGTAAGCGATGAGCTCTTCCCAGTTTGTTTGGGTTATATCTGTTCCTCTTTGGACATAGACTATACTCTCTCTCTCTCTCTCTCTCTCTCTCTATATATATATATATATATATATCTGACAACTTATAGGACTGGCTAATGGGACACTGCAAAAGTTCCTCCTTTTTATCTTTCTTGTGTTCTATTACCTTATTGGGTTAATGCTCTTCCTACTGCTTAGTTAAGTTGGATTGCAGGTTTTGTGCAGGAAGTTGCAGCGCTGTAAAAGGTAGCTTCTGTATCCTTACTGTTTCAACTTTATTCCTAACAAATTTTCTAGTTCTCATAAACTTGGTTGGCCTTTTGTATATTCTTGATATGTAAGCTATTTGTTTATATATATTTGTTTTCTCTTCAAAGCCAAACCAACCTTCATCCTTCTACTGCACACAGAAATTGTCCTTCCCTGTTAAAAGTGAGGTTCCTTAAATGAAGCTATCCCGAGATTGAATTCCAGTTCAGATTTGTAAAGTGGTATGATCAAGGTGACTTTGATCTTTTACATTACGGTTAAAGGCCAAGTCTGTTGGTTCCTCAGGAAATAAGACCTTGGTTACTGTACTCATCAGAACTGCGTAGCATTGGCTTTTCTTTATAAGATTTAACTTACGCTGCAGAATTAAGAGTACAAGATCCCTTCTTACCTCTAGTTTGCAAAAGTTTCGGCTCATACTTCACAGTTTTGTACAGTCAATTATTGAATCTGTGGTCTGTCATTAAAAGTTTGGCACCAAAATGACATCGGATCTGTAGGTAGAATTTCCAGAAAATAATTGAAGGGAAACTTATCTTCTAATTGAAATTTTCTCTTAATCTTGATATGTACAAGTAGGAAGCTGCTTATGTACATTAACTTCATTTTAGTTCAAATCAGGAATTTGATTTACATAACGTAAGGATATTATGCAATCGGCAATAGAAAATGCAGGAATGGTTCTTCATCTTTTGTTAGTTTCCAACTCCAATAAAAACAACAACAAAAAAGCTACGTTCTTCCCTGAAGACTCTTTTAATCTTTTAGCATAGCATCTTTATCCAAGGTGCTGATTTTCTGATCAAATACATCTTTCCATCCTACCTTTGCAGTCAAATTTGGATCGAGCATCTTTTTCATTCCATCAGAAATCTGCACATCTCAAGAAGAAACTCAGAAGTCAATTTTCTCTGAAGTATCCACCAAATTGAAATGAAAACCAGCTTCCAATATTCCTCAATGTCTGCTTTTGAACGGTATGCCCATTTCAGCTATAAATCTTAGCTTTTCTTTCTTTCTTAGAATGTGTTCCACAAATAATATTAAATATTCGATTTATTCCGATTTCATTCTAAGAGAAATGTGCAAGTTCACTCTCTCAGAATTATTGAAAATTAATGAAAAAGTTTTTGCATCGATTATCCAACTCCCTGAGCTCGATGGAAACATCTGAAAGCGAGGTTTACCTCAAAAACCTTCATGGATCTGCATTTCCCTTCCACACGCACTTTGTAACTTTAATTTTTTGGTTCATAAAACTTCCAATAGGATTAACATTACAATCTCTAAGTAGCTAGTTGATAGCTCTTCTGTTTTGATTTGTAATCTAACTTCAGTACAAGGAGGATACGAATGGACTTAAGCCTATTCACATCAGTTATCTTATCATACAGCAAGCTGCAACTGAATAGGGTAGTTCATGATGGCGAAGACATAAGAGCATAAGTTGGTTCTGGTTGGAATGTGATTTACGCTAAGATATTGTACTTATACTTACTTATCTCTATGTTGGCTGTTGATATGAATTTCTTTGAGAGGTAAATTGGTGACTAATGAAGCAGAAAGCAACGTCATTATTGTTCAAAGTTGACAATTCCTTATAAGGAAACACTTCCACAAATAATGTTTTAAGTAATGTAAACTGAATGATTAAAGTAGGTTGGTTGTAGAATCCCTGATCGAAATCTCTTAGTCTTCATAACCTAAGTCTGTCGTGCCTTTTGGTCCACTCTCCACACCCAAAACAGCAAAGTTTGTTCTTGTGTCGAAAACTACTACTACTAGCTACGACCACCTCTTCTTAAATGATTAGGATAGAATGTATATAACGTATGATATATAAGCTTTTTCTGGAAACACTTTCTTAATTAAAGTGGAGTTTGATAAACAAGGCCACTGCAACAATGTTCAGATCATGAGTAACTGCATATTCAAAATAATCTTTATTGATCAAGTCTAGTCTCTAAATCTATCTGAAATTAAAAGTTGATTTTGTTATTGATAAATTACTTAAAACATAAATTATTTGATAAAGTATCAAATTATATGAAGTCAAAACCTAATCTTTTACTACTTTGTCCTTCTAAAAAGGAAATCGATGCCAAAAGGAGATCTAACTATTTTTTGTCAAATAAAACTCTATTCTTGATAATTTGAACGAGCAAGAAAGAAGACTAACGTTACTTGTACCATATAGATTTGGGGAGTTAGAAGTATTTCTTACGCTATACACTGGGTTACAAGCATCATTACGGGATCCATGTTGAAATGGAGTTTGTTATGGTGCATGATAATATGTACCATTGCATAAGCCATTTGTCATGGAGTGTGACCATGTACCCTTCTTGAGGGACTCTCAGGAAAGTTGTCTCTTACAGAGCATATGATGATCATTTACCTAATAACATCACGATCCCTTTCAGCTTATAACCTGCTTGTACTCAGAACTAGTGAAATGCATATATAGATGAATTACATATATGTATACACATGGGGTTTAACTCCATAATTCATCTATATTTCTACAACTATTTCCTTCATTTTTTTCCCTGAATGGAAATGGGTCAGTTGTTTCAATATCAATTAACAAGTTATTGTTATCCTTTTCTTCTGTTTGATTGTAATAATGCAGTCCCAAACTCAATCCATAATGCATAAGGTGTCGGAACTAGCACTTTGCCTCATCTACCAAGCCTTAGTGTGTGCTCATCAGGAGAGTAAATATGGACATAGACATCACACGTACCTGTTGTGACAGTCCAGAACAATCCAATTGGTATATTAGGTCTATATCTAAGATTCCATCAGTTTAGTGAACAAGAAATTAGGTCGATCTTAAACCGGTACCTTTCTTTTCTACTACTTCTTTCTCTTGTACCACTCGTCCAATTCAGAATAAGTTCAAGCAGCATATACTTCTTATATCTAATCAAAGAATACATCATTAAATATTTGATTGCATATACTTAGTCGTAGCCTGACTGCTTGAGGCTTACATACACCCACCTATCCCTTTCTTCTGCAAAGCTATGTATTGCACAATGTGGATGTGTCAGTGTAAAATGGAGAGGTACAGAGAGGGTGAAAGAGGCCAAAGAAGAAGAATGACATGATTAGGAGCAGATGCGCATGCTATAAGATTACGATCCTTCATTATTTTTTAGTCCAATTGCTCGTAGATGTCCAGACATGGGGCTACAGTGCCATGCAACTGTAGATAATTTTACTGTATTATGGAAACACCTGCAGAAACTCTGATAACCCTGAAATTTTCTTCTGAAACTCTTAGCCTGGAATTTGCAAGGAAAGTAACACAGTTTCCTGGAATTTAATTAGCCCATTTCTTAATGAATAATGATTTGTACGGTGGTTTTCCTGTAGTAAAAGTTTTGAGCAGCAATATATCACGAACTATTCGTCAAATAATTAAGAACATTATTAGATGATTCACAAACTAGAATGCAGCCGAGTTGAACGATCTTGTAAGATCGTGTGAAAGAGCATCGATTCATTGGAATTTATCAAACTCCCAATTCCTAAATGTATCAAGGATTGAAGGTATAAGTAAATTCAGTTTTTGACATATATCCCACCATTATTTTGCACTGGTACTCCATCCATTTAATGAATTTGGAAACAATTAATATTTAACTTGATATATATAAAAAAAGAGTACTCCATCCATTTAACAAGGTTTGACTTTGTATAAATATATAAAGAAAAGTTCCATAAGTTTGGATGAGGAGGCAAAAAAGCTATTACATAACTAGATCACCCATTGTTTCAATTACCGTGTAAATTATTGTGTGTGTGTGTGTGTTTTCAAAATCTAGATTTCACATATAAACTAATTAATGCCCAGTTGAGTACTGCGGTTAAAACAAATAATTCTGTAGCAAGCTAGAAATATCAACTTATCACAAAAGATAGGTAACATGTACAAGTGTTTTATGAAGATTCAATGAAAAGGAGCAATAATTATGTTATAAAGTATATTAAACACGTACGACAGCTTGATCCAATTATTCCCCTAAAGATTGATTTTAATTGATAAGTCAGAAGAAAAGAGGACGAGGCATAGAATAGTCAGCAGGCTATAGAGAAAGGAAGAGTATAGCTAGGTTTAGGCTCAATAGGTGAAATTGATGAGGTGATAAAGAAGGGCACATGAGTTTTAGGTAAAGAAAACCTTTTTTGGTATGATGACTTGTCCTTTTATGGAGATCTCAGGAAAATTAAAAGAAAAAAGAAAACAAAGATATATGCAAATGTAATCACACTCGAAAACTAAGTTGAACAAGCGATTGAATAGGACGAAGGTGTGATAAATTTGCATGGACCACTACGTCGTCCTTTCTCTCCTCTGGTTGTGTGTGAATGGGCATTAAATGGAACGCGCATGCCTTTCCTTTCTCTGGCTGTATACGGCTTCCCCTACTATGTATCAACACATGCACTGTTGCTTTCTCATGCTAAATGAAAAAGATGAAGAGGGAATTTATAGTAACCATTAAAATCCTATTCCTTTCTCTGTCAAGATGGGGTAGTGATGCCATTGAAATCCATCCAGGATCAAACTGTTGGGACTGAAATAGTATGGCATTTACGTAGGCTACTTAAAGACCCTCGCGAGCCAAATACCCTAATATCTTTTCGGCTCCACTTCTCATGGTTTGGCTTGGAAAGTTGGTCACCTGTTCAATTTAAGTGAGAATTAGGTGCATGTAACTAAGATTTGCTTGTTACATAACTATATATGGAGATAAATTAATATAGAAGGTTTACAATATATTATAATGGAATTCCATTCGGTTAATGCTTTTAATTCATTGAGCTCAAATGAAGAGAATTTTTAATTATTATTTTCAAGTGTTTATTAGATAAAACTTTGCAATAACTTATGAATAAAATATTTTAAATATTTATTTTTCTCAGCATTAACATGATTAATGGACTGATAATTCATCTGAATGCGGGTTAAAATAAGTTTAAGGTAAAACTATGTTCAAAATTTTTATAGCATTAAAGAAAATAGTTCAAAAGCTAGTTTTTCTTTTTCCTTTAAAACTTCCCAAATGGCCACCTTTTATGTTACTATGTTTGATGGGCAATGTATTAATTTCAACTTGATATGTTAATTTTGGCGATTAATTTTTTTAAAAAAGGCTGCAACCTAATAAGCTAATGGTAAAATCAATTGAAATGTTAATTTTTGAGTCGGTACTATTCGTCATGGGTCAAAATTTTCACAACAGCACTTAGTCCATGGGCTAGGAATATATATAAGTCCAGGAGATATGAGGCCTATACTTGGGGTATTTTACAGAGAAAAGTGGGGCTTGCAAGATAAGGGCTTAGAAGAGAAATTTACAGAACAATTGTAGAAGTCAGAACGAGAGATTTAAGGAACTGTGAGCATAAATGTGTGAATTTGATCATGAGTCTCGACGTTAGGTTTAATGTTATTGGTAACGCTTAATGTGTTTGTGGAAATTAATGATTCTACCATGGATCATTACAACAGCGCCTGTTTATGTGCAGATTCAGTAAAGTTGCTTGCCATTCACGTGCTCCGCCTTAGGTCACTTGGATACTACAAGCTTGACTGCCTCAATCTACATAGTATTCAGGGAAAACAAATTACCTGACACAATGCCAGTCATTAAAGCAATCCATGAGCAGAAATTAGGAACTTCAATGAATGAAGTACTTTGAAAATATGAGTTAGATTGTTTTTATTTTTGTTTTTAAAAATTAAAAAGTACAACAGAAGTAACATTGAACGCCCATAAATTTAAAAATAAAAATTAAAAAGTACAACAGAAGGAAAAGTGAAGGCCATAAATTTTCTATTAACTAGGGCCTGGAACACTTTTAGACCATAAAACTAGAGACTGCAAACTTCTCCATTTCTACCCTACCTTGCAGATCTTCTTCTGCGAATGATCAGATGGCAAAAAAAAACCAATACCGACGAAAGAGTGTGGCTAAAATGTCAGCGTTTCCCATAGAATTATAAACAATACGAGGCCAACCAGAACATTTACAATGTACACTGATGGTGGACTTTGTTCTTGGCCTGATGTAGGAGTTTCGAAACGAATGTATAGACTCTTCCTATCATCGCCACGTGACCTATTTGATCCCAACTTTGTAGTTGGTTCTGCAGTTATAACTCTAGCCATTTCCCTCTCCTGTTTTGGAGCCACCACAGAGCTTCTCTTAGGAGTAAGCTCATCGCCACGAGACCTATTTGATCCCAACTTTGTAGTTGGTTCTGCAGTGATAACTCTAGCCATTTCCCTGTCCTGTTTTGGAGCCACCACAGAGCTTCTCTTAGGAGTAAGCTCAACTGCAGCATCATCCCTTGTAGCATCTCTAGCCTGTAAAACGAAATCACTTGAAGTTTAAATAAATGGATACATGCAGATGGTTTCCTAGACCTGGAAAGTTGCAGCTCAAGTTCTTTACCTTTTCACACACTGCAACGGATGTTTCCCCTTCCAATTGAATTCTTTGGGAAGAAACTTCCTCCTCTCCTACAAGGTTTTGGTAGCCTGCTTGATGCTCATGTTTGTAAATCCTTGAACCAGATGGATTCATTCCCAGAATTCCTTCATCGTAGTAATCACCTGGTTCAACAACCATTGAATTTGCCCATTCCTCCTCATTGGTGTAAACTTGAGGGTCACTACCGAAGCCACTGTTTGGTGATGCTAAGAGATCATCAAGGGAAATACCCTGAAATCAAAATCAGCAACAGGATACCCATCAGCTCGAAGCAAGTATAACTCAAAACTAAACATGAGGTATGCTGTGTCTCACCTCAAGATTTCCATCCTGGGGTATTGGATTTTCAAAATCAAACGAGAAAAAGCGACTAGGTTCACCTTCCTCATGCGGTGAACTTTCATTCTGTGAATATGCTTTGTCCTTCAACTTGCAGAGAACAAAAGCTCTCTGGCCAAAGTTAAAGAAAATGTGATAAGAGAACTTGACATTCTGAAAAGCATTTAATTTCTAAGTAAAACAACTCAAACGGGTAACAGAAAAGCGAGGACAGAATAAGACAGAAGAATCCAATCGTAAATGAAACAAAACATTACATTCCCAGTTCAATTATAGTCAGATGGTAGCTTCAGACACCAACCTGGTTTGGAAGTGTGGTTTTAGTCTGGTACTCGTGAATGACCCAGTCGGTCCTCGTAGGTTTACAATCACGCCCTTCTTTTATATGGAAAACCAAAGTCCTCTTTGTCCCTATCACCTCCTCTGTGCGTTTAGCTTTCACATCACGAATTTTCCCAGTGACTTTCCAGAATCCACAGTTGGTTGTCCTGTTGGCTCTGTTTCTGTTCTTATACTTGTAATCAAGTCTACAATAAAAGTACCAAACTTGATCCCCCGACCACATTAGTGAACGATCTACAGTTCATCCACAGTAGAAATTTAAATGTCAAGATCAAAATTTGGCAAGAAAACGAGGAACTTGACGAAGTTTGATAAATTGGATAGCACCTACCTGGTAATTCCCAGGGCTCCACTCGGGTGAGATCAACCTCGGAGATTACATGATCGACGAGAGAATCGTGACCATTCATTTTCAGCTTTAGGTAATGGTTGATGATTTCTTCATCGGTTGGATGAAATCTGAATCCGACCGGTTGTTCATCCATAGCCCGAAAAGCTCCAACTTTGGCCTAATTTGACAGAAGCTGTAAAAGGAGACTACAGATACAACAAGAGCTATCTATCTTTGGTTTGGAAGGAAATTTGGAATTGAAAAGTATTTCATTCCTCTTGCTAAAACAGGGACCAAGGCGAGATTGATCAAGATCAAATAGTCAGCTAGTAGAGATAAAGACACCAGTTTGATAACTAGAACATGGAAGCCATTGAACGGGAGCTTTAAGTGGATGGATGGAGTAGCGACGAAGATGTTTTGTTTCTTGTTTTTTATAAAAAGAAGACAATATTCAGTGAAATCGCATTGACTTGGACTCACATCAAATTCAGCCCTTACAATGAGAAGTTGGTTAAAAAGAGAGGATATTGAGCCAAAAGGCCTCACAAAAGGAAGTGGTTCCCACCACTAAAAACCGTGTCCGATTCTTCCCTCCGTGCTATTTCTTTTGTAGAATCCCACCTCTCGCAGTTGCCTCGAAACCCGTACGTTACATATGTTCTAATATGGCTGGATTAGGAGATTCAGATTTTGTGTCGGCGACAGATTGATTGCAGTTGAACCAGATTGTTTGGAATTCTAATATGGCTGGATTAGGAGATTAAGATTTTGTGTCAGAGACAGATCGATTGCAGTTGAATCAGATTGTTTGGAATTGGTTAAAAGCAAAATAATTCTTATTTTGGTTATTTGATTTTTAATATTAAAAATTTATTAGATCAATTTAGATTTATAGTTGTTTTTTTTTAATGTTAAGAGGTCGGCAAATCAAATTGTCAATATGTTAGCACGGAGATCTAAATTTGTTTTTGGTTCTCAATTTTATGGTTCTATTTTCCTGATTTTATTTTTGATGTAATGGTTTTTGATCTAGTATTTAGAAGAAAAAAAACATCGTTGCATTGTCAAATCATTAAATAAACTTGAAATATGTAATTTAGAGACACACCAGATTAAAAGGTACGGAACCTTCTCGGCTAAGGAGACTCTTGGCTTGCATTAGATAGGTTGCTTTTTGTCCCTAGTTATATAATCATTTTCCTAGCATGTTTGTACCTCAGATTCTGTGTTGAAATGCATTAATTGCTTCGCGGTGAAGCATTGGCAGTAAGGTTTTATGCCAGTACCTGTTACGCGACAAGAAGTAACATAAGAAAAAAAGAAAGAAAAAGAAAACAACGCATAAAAGGAAGTAATACAGGGGAAAAACTAATCTTGTACACATAGAACCGACAGTTAAAACCCGTAAAGACAGAGGTTGGAGGTTTAAAATGTTCAATTGGTCGTAAGATTTGTTAAAAATTAAATAAAATTAAAGAATTTAAAATATGATTGAAAGAGATTGTTCTTATTTATCAAAAATTTAAAGTTAAATTGAAAAAATTGTTAAATGAAAATTAATTGATTTATTTTAGTTTATAAGAACTTATTAATTTACGAAAATTGGTCGATTAATTAATAAATTGATTGATTTTTAATAACAAGAGTTATTAAAATAAATTGAACTAAAAATTTAAAAATCAAACTAAAAAATTTGACAGTTTAAATTTTTAATATTTAACCAGTCGAATTGGTTGTATTTTTTAATCATTGGAAAAAGACAATAAGAAAGAAAATAATACAAAAATTTATGTGATTTGGTGAATTTACATGCCTTACTTTGATAGAAACATAAAATTTTTATTATTATAAGAAAAATGTTATATAGAAAATAGATAACAATAACATTATACAATCTCTTTCAAAAAGTTTCTCCAAAGATTTTCACCAAAGTCTTCTAAGATTCTATCTTACAAAAATTAGAATTATCTTCAAGAAATCTAATTATAGGAAAACTTTATCATAATAAATTCTTAAGTTATTAACGTTCTATTTCTACATAATTTAAAGTCGCTAAAACTTTATTCTATAGATACCTGATAGTATTAAAAATCAATCTTAAAAGTCTAAGGTTATGAAAATTTTATTTCATTAGAATTCAAGACTAAGCATGGTATTAAAGCTTGGCTCTAACCCTGTCGTATCTAAGTTAACAAATTCTACTTAGTTTGACTGAATGTTAGGCTGGCTTGGAATTTTTTAATAAAAAATTCAGTTCTAGACTCGGTTTGATCTTGGATGTTTAGTCTGGCACGATTTGAAGCATAAAAAATTTAAAATGTATTTTTAATAAAATTAAATTATTATATCAAATTGGCAAAAAAATAAAAAAATTGGGCTTAGTTTGAGCTTAATTGGGCTTCAGGCTGCTAAAGCCTAATCAAGCTCCATCTCAGGCTATTAATCCAAGGCCCATTTGGGCCTCGAGTTGTTTTTAGCTTAGGCTTGGCCTATAACGACCCATGTTCAAGACATATCTTACAATTCTTCATCTTAACTTGGACTCTCCAATGTTTAACCAAGAAATACTTCCTATCGTACTAGCCTTTAAGGGCTTTAGGTTAAGCGAACATTCATAAAGTCCAAGCTATGCTTGAACTTTTTTGCAGACAATGATTTTATCAATATGTCAGGTGTATCCTCTAAAGTGTGAATATTTTTCAATAAAATCTAACCATATATAATCAATTTTATGATCTTATGAAACCTTACATTCTTCATATCCATTTTTCTTTCTCCTGACTTTCTTTAGTCCCTAAAGAGATAGTTCCATTCTTATCATTAATGGTTAGAGCATCCGTGATCAAGTCCTCCCAATTGTATCTTTTTAGCTACCTAATAGTCCTTCTTGCTCTATACTTGGCTATACCATGCTGAATTTTTTAACATTGTTTGATCTCCTAAACTAGAATTTTCAACCCCTTTAATATTTGTTCCAAATTATTATAATACCACCTTTAAACTAGTATTGATCCTTATTGACCCTAACACATCCCTTCTATATATTTTACTCAACATATAATTTGACGCTATTTTCTGGAAAGTTACCTAGAATTTTTATCAAATACACAAAAAGTACAAAATTCTACTTTCGTGTATTTGATATCTTTCAGTAAGCTTGTTTTATAAAGTTATATTATCTCTTACTCATCAAAATGACTCACCCATATTTGTCATATCATAATCCTATCCTTCTTCTATGAAGATTGAGATGCAATCACCAATCTTATTGTGATCTTTTCTATTAAGACATAGGTGTCATGTTGTAATTTTTCTTTCATTAAAGTCAATGCACCCTTTACCACCTTAATTACCATCTTCACAAGAAAAATTATAC
Source organism: Erythroxylum ulei (assembly GCA_027564395.1). Lineage (NCBI taxonomy): Eukaryota > Viridiplantae > Streptophyta > Magnoliopsida > Malpighiales > Erythroxylaceae > Erythroxylum > Erythroxylum ulei. The sequence goes on along the minus strand of JANITX010000010.1, from coordinate 44,272,678 downwards.
CTTTGTCTATCAAGAGTACTTATAAAATCAAGTGTACTTATAAAAATTAGATGCTTATGAAGTTTAGGAATATACTAAACATCCAATTTTATAATAATTATGTATGTATCTTGATCTATACTGATTTGTTTCCTTTGACAACATGCTCTCCATCATCATCCAATCCAATAGTTTGTATAATCAAAATTACTCATTGTTGAAATATTATTGTCTCTTTCATCCTCTTGATTTCATCTCTCTTGGATTACATCTCTCCTGGATTACAATAACATTCTATTGTGAAAAGTCCCTTTTAACTTTGCAGTTAAAACATCGAATAACTTTAGACTTTGATTTTAATGGTGACTTACCTAATTTTTAGAACTCCTTTCCTTTTTCATTTTTTGCCAATAATTAGATTGTAATTTGACACATATTCATAAATGTCAAAGAATTTTTTCTTTGATTTCTTAGACTGCAAGACATCATTCACATCATTAACAAAAATAGTCTCTTTATGATACAACATGGTAACAACAAAATCTCGTAAAAATAAGGCAAAAACACTAAAGGATTATAACTTGATCCTTATTTTTAATTTTAAACCCACCACTTTGTAGATCCAACATGATCTGATTAAAATTATCATTGTGATATTTTTCTATGTAGTTTTTAGCATGCTCATGGTATACAAGCATTGCTTTTGATATAAACAATTTGTAATTGACCTCTTCTAGTACTTATATAATGAAGCATTTCTTATTTCATCAAGCAACTCTCAAGACCTTATCTCTTAAATTCAACTGTATTCATTGTGTGCCCTCAATAAAATTTCTTGCTTCTCTAACCCCCTTAAGTTCTTCAACAAATTTTCTTCTCCTTTCGGTGCTACTATGTATGCTTGATGAAAAAGCACCACTCTCATTTTTATCTCCCATTGGGTGAAATTATTTGACCTATTAAACTTTTTAATATCAAACTTGTGAGGAGATATCCTCATATATTCACAAAGATAACCTAGGCTCTAATGCTAATTATTCTGTAAAAGAAAAGTAATATAAGAGAAAACAAGAAAGAAAAGAACATAAGAATTAACGTGGATAGGTCAAACTATGTGACTTACGTATATAGATAAAGAGATAGAATTCTTCTATTATTATAAGAAAGATGATAGATGATAACAACCTTACAGAACCTCTCTCAAAGGTTATCTCCAAAAGTTTTTACTAAAGTCTCCCTTTACAAAACTATTGTCAAAATAAATTAGGGTTACCTATACAAAATATAATTATAATGAAACTTTATCACCATAGAATCTTAAAAGTTACCACACAAGTTTAAGGTCATTGAAACTCTATTTTTATAAATACGTAGTAATATTGAAACTCTATTTCACGCAAGTTTAAGGTCATTGAAACTTTATTTTTATAAATACGTAGTAATATTGAAACTTTATGTCACTAAAAGCCTAAGGTTATTAAAATTCTATTTCATCAAAATCTAAGACATTTATCATAATTCCCCATTTAACTTGAATTCTCCAAGATCTGACCAAGAAATACTCTCTGTTGTCTAGTCCCCCAAGTGCTTTAAGGTGAGTGAACATTCACAAAGTATAAACTATGCTCGAACTTTTTTACAGATGAATTTATTAACATGTCATATGTATTACAAATCTTTTCTAATAAGATTTAAACAAATAAATGGATTTTTTGATCTTATGAAACCTTATATCTTTCACTATAGCTCCCATCCATTTATCTTTCTCATGACTAAGAATAAATAATTGATCTTCCTAACCATATCTTTTTGGCTGCCTAATAGTCTTATTTGCTCTATAATTGGTTATACCATATTGATGCTTTCTTCCTGACATTTTTTATCTCCTAAACTAGAATTTTTAGCTACTTAACGTTAGTTCTAGGCTAGTAAGACCTTTGAACTAGTGTTGTTCATTGTTGACCTTAACATGTACTTTTCATATGTTTGTTTTAATATATGTCACTCCTTAAATACTATATTTTTAAAGGTTATCATAACGTTTTACTAAGTGCATGAAACTTTATAAAAGTCTAAATTTTATGTTTGGCGTCCTTTAATAAGTTATAATCTCCCCTTATAAAGTTCAATCATCTCTTACTCACCAAGATAACTCACCCATATGTGTTATAACGTAATATTATCTTTCTTCCTTGAAGATTAAGACACAACCAGTGATTCCATTACCGTCTTTTCCATTAATACATAGATTCATGCTATAATCTTTCATCATAGTCAATACACTTTTTACCACTTTAATCTATCTATCATCACTAGAAAACTTATATCTTTGTCTATTAATAGTACCCATGAAAATAAGATTTTTTCCCCAAAGTTTAGGAATATATCAGGCATTCAATGTTACAACAATTCCATCATACATCTTAACTAATACTGAACCACAATCTTTGACAATACACTATATATCATCAACCAATTTGACAGTACTATTATATTCTTTAAAGAATATACCTTTTACCTTATTCCTTCCTCTGTCAATAACCAGACCCAAATTTGATACATATTTATATATGATAGAGAAATTTTCCTTTAATTTCTTGGACTATAAAGCTTCCATCATGTCACTAATATAAATAGTCTTTGTATCATACAATACGGTATCTTCTCATATGAATTGGTCAAGAAACATAAAAGTATTATAACTTTATCCTCATCCTCAATTTTAAACCAACACCTTATAGGTCCAAGATAATCTGATTAAAATTATCAATGTGATCTTTCATCTTTGTACTTTCTAACATCCTCAAGGGATACAAATGTTGCTTTTTATATAAACAATTGTAACTGATATCTTTTGATACTTACACAATAAAGCATTAGCTGTTTCATTAACCACTTCTCTCAAAACCTCGTCTCTTAGATTCAACAATATTGCTATGTGTGCCTTTTATATAATCTCTTGCTTCTTTGTTGCCCTCAAATTCTTCGACAGTTTTTCTTCTCCTTCTAATTGTATTTGTGCATCCCTTTTGAACAAAGACCGCTCTTATATTCACCTTCTATAGAGTAAAATCATCCAATCTATTGAACTTCTTAATATCAAACTTATAAAGAGACATCCTGATATATTAAAAAAGATAAACTAGGCTCTAACACCAATAATTAGATAAAATAAAAATAAAATAACAAAAAACAAGAAAGAAAAGAACAAAAGAATTTAAGTAATTATGTCAATCTATGTGACCAACATACATATGCAAGGTGACAAATTTTTTTATTACCGTGAAAAAGACGTTACAAGGAGAATAGATGAAAACAACCTTATATAACCTCTCTTAAAGGTTCTCCTTTAAGGATTCTCACCTAGGTCTTCTAAGGTCTCATTTATACAAAACTATTTATAGACTACAATTATCTATAAGAAGTCTAATTATAGTGAAACTTTATTACCATAAAATCCTAGGATCACTGATATTCTATTTCTTCAAAAGTTTAAGGTTACTATAACTCTATGTCTATATATGCCTAATTACGCTAAAACTTTATTTCATTAGAAGATTAAGGTTACTAAAATTTTATTTCACTAGAATTCAAAGCATATTCCACACATACATTCATCAATTTGTAATCTTGTACTATATAATGTAGTTCTATGAAATGTTGATGAGAATGGTCTTTGATAGTTAAACCTCTCGTTCAATTAAAAAAAAAGACAAACATCACCACAAAACTTATTGCTATATTTAGTTTGGTAGTTATAATGTCAAACCATTATTTTCTTAATATGTATAAAACATTAAGTTCTTATAGAAAAATTGTTCAATTATTACACCACCTTTATATTGGTTAAGTTTTAGGACAAGGTGCCTATAAAGGAATTAGGAAATTAATAAACTGAAATTTTGCCTATATGATCCACCTAGTTAGTATACATTTCTTCTTTTTTGAAAAATGAATTATGTATATTACTATCACTACAAGAAAATGATTAAATACCGATATAATAAATACCGTAGGTAATTAAAGACAGAAATCAATATCCGTCGGTAATGCTGTCGTGAAAATATCCATTTTGCAACGGAAAAAATCTCTGTCAGTAAAAAGTGGAGCGAAAATATCCCTGCAAATTTGCCGAGGGAATATAGCGATGAAAAAGTCATAGTCGTAGGTAAATTAAGTAGGAACGCTTGTTGGAATAAACTAGCATTGGAGTTTACCGACGGAACTTAAATCTGTCGGTGAATTTTTGACGGTATAATCGCTCCGTCAATAAATTTACGGTGAAGCTTCTGGGGTTACTGACGGGGATGTGTTTCGTCGGTGAATTTCCAATGGTCTGGCCACTCCATTGTTATCTTCATATTAATAGTTTTAAAAACCAAACGACTTCATTTTTAGATGGGGAAAAACTCATCCGAGTCTTTCCCCCCTCAGTTTCGCCTCTGCATTTTTCAACCGTCTTCTCCTCCCTCACGGTTGCTCATCGTCGTCCTTTTCATCTTTGTTGCTGCGAGGGTGGGATCAAGTAAGTCGGAGTTATTCACATTCCTCTCCTTTATTTTGATTTCTGCTTACACGAACTGGGTTTTGTGGTTACTGGGTGTACGATGCCATGTTGATGAGAACATTTTGGTCTTGAGATCAAGTATGCATGTTTTTTAGTTTAATATGGGTCATTTCTTATGGTATTTGAAGGATTGATGTTTGTTGGTTTATTTTTCTGTTAACTTTCTGCTAACATTTTTAAGGATTGATGATTGGTGCTTTCTGCATTTTGTTTTCCTCTCTCTCTTTTATTGTGTAATAACACTTTGGATGAATTCTATTCGAAGCATACTTAGGGGATGGTCTTTTTGTGTTGTATAGTATACCTTGTATACTCTGTTGTTATTGACCGAAAGTTTATTAAGTCTCCACATACTCTATACCCTGGTCTATCTTCAAATTCATTTTCCTTGACTCATATTTTGTTTTAATCTAATGTAAACTCCACTTTCCATCTTATGAAGACATGATAATGGAAAATGGATAAAATAATGGATGATTGTAGGAGTGGAATCGACTTTCATCTCAATTCTTAGTTATTGAAGTGGAATCAGTTTTAACTTTTTTCTCAGCTTAATGCTTGCATTGTTGGTGTGAATGTTTCATGCCTTATCTTTGGAGCTTTGTCATCCTCTTTACTCCATAGTTTGCTCTTTTTTTAAGTTGTATTTCTACCTTCATGATCATGTACATTGCATCCTCTAACTCCATATAATAATATACATAAAAAACATTAGTATTTAAAATTATATTGGATCTTTTTGATTGATCTCCTCTTACTTCCAAATTATGCTCCCATCTTGATATAATATGAAGTCTATATCTTGGTTTGGTTTGGTTTGGAAACTACTTCCTCAAATCTTACTAAGCTAGTCAAATATTTATTAAATATAAAAGGAGAGTTTATGATCTTGTGAATCCGTAGGTTATGGATTTCAATTAGAGAGTGATGAAAAGAAATATTGTTTCCAAAGTAAGCATCATTAAAAGGAAATTCAATCATCCATTAGGTATTGATTAATGCTCTATGTAGTTTCATTCTAATTAGCCATTTTCCACTTTGCATGTTAGACCATATATAATGATTTGAACTAAAATTAATGTTAATACACTTTATTTGTGACATATAATCCTTGAACTTAAAACTTAAGTGCTTGTAGCATGCACCCTATTCCTCAAAATATTGTGAGTATATAGTATTATTAAAATCGCTTAGGATCATCAAAGAGGAAATCATATAAGAGTTAATTCGTATTAGGTATTTCCAAAGTGTGGTTCTTTAAAAGGCATGATTTACTATATAGACAAATGTGAAGTTGATAGTGGTTGAACTGAAAGCAATTGATATGGCAGCCACTCTCTTGCACCAAAAGCAAGTGATTGGATGAAAATATAACTTACTCGATTAGTACAATGAGGAATGAGTTGAGGAGCAGAAGGCTTTGATAAGTGAGTTGATGAAGAAGGATCATGTGAAGGAGCAAATGAATCCGTAACTAAAGAAGATAAAATGGGATAAGATGTATACTTTATCGAATTATGATAAATGTTACATGATGAACTTACAAGAGAAATATTAGGGAACAAAGGTATGATTGTATGTTTACCAAAGAAAAAAAAGAAGATATGATTGTATGAGAGAGAAATAGACAAAAAAGCTTAACTGACTCAAAATTTTGAAAGAGTTGAAAATATAATATACTTTTAAAAGGTCATATAATAAGAGATACGAAGTCTTTGAGATAAAGGATCCTAACACTAATAACCTTTGTGTTTTATGACATATCCTAGAAATTAATAAAATCTTGCTTATGATTCTAGTTTGGTGTATTCACGTCATTGTAGAAGAGAAGAAGAACAAAGTAAGGGTTGATAAAGACTTTAAGAGTTTGATAGTTAGGAAAACAATTATGTAAGCATTTACAAACAAAGATATTACATATATAGTGATACAATCTATATACTTAAAGTATCTTCATAGTTGTAAACCTGAAACACTAATAAACCCATCAAGGTACCTCAAAAACATAATAGTTAAGCTCAAATGACTATACAAACCCATAAAAAACTCTTGAACACAAATAATTCACAAACTAACACAATTCTACCAAAAACATATACTAAACAATCGAATAAACGAATAAACACATATCAAACTATACCTTAAAACATGATGCATTTCACACTTATCAACATCCCCACATTTAAGCGTTTGCTTGTCTTCAAGCAAACAAAACAACAAAAAACATGAAGCAAAAAACACACAATGCAACAAATGAGGCAATGGCTTCAATTTCACAAAATAATTTAACTCTAAACACAACCATTCAAGTTGTTCCAAATTATTAATATGCGAAATCCGCGTCTAAACACTTTGGACTCGATATACAAACTAATCAAAATTTTAATTTTAAGTCTATTCACCCCTATCACTTGCATACACACATTGATAATCATTTAGTAAAAACAAAAAGTGTAGCTATTCCTCAGTAGGTTTTCATGAAAAATCAACCTACTACTAAGTTTGGTAGGTTTTTATTTAAAAACATTCTTTTTGTTGATTTTTCTTTAAGGTCAAGAACCTAGTATTTTATGCGGAGGCAAACATTTGTGATGAATGTCGATCTGGTTACTCAACTAAGTCATATTGTTGTTAAGCTGCTTCGTTGGAATGTCATTATAGCCTTTTTACATGAAGGCATATATTTATGATGCGGGTCGATCTGGTTACTCAGTTATATCACATTCTCAATTGGCTACTATCTCTATTTATAACTCAAAGGCCAGTGGAATAGTTGTTTTAGTTAAAATTTATACAACTTTTCTTTCACACAAATGTACTAATAATGCCACTTATTTGATTGGCCTAAAATTATAAATGAGTATGGCAAGTTCCTAGGTGAATGGACTAATATCGTATCCTAATTAACCAACATATTTAGCCCTAAGTAACTTAAGTCACTAATTTCACAAGCTAATAAATCTTCGCAACCTGAAAGACTATGTTTAAGGCTAAATCTATCCCGTTAAGTCTTAGCCATTGACCCATTCACACAATTCACATCATGCACCCTAAACAATCTATCATACAATATACAAAATTCACACTCAAGGTAAAAACACATAACCCTCACCATATTTGAACAACACATTATCCTCAATATAAGAAGGGTACACAAACACACTAGGGGAAATAAAATAGAATATACGAAGAAACATAAGAAGAAAATACTAACAAAAATGAGAAGAAAAGGGTTACAACACGAAACCGTCATGTTGATTGAGGTGCTGATGGTGATGGAGGCGGAGATCACTTATGCTTGATGCCCATGATTACTACCTTATCTTATAATTGCTTCAAAAAGAGTAAGAGAGTTAGCACTCCAAAGATTCCAAATTTTTAAGAACTTCTTTTGAAATTTAAAACAAATCTAACTACGTAATAATTTAAACCTAACTACTAAGCGTGCTAATTTATGGTCATTAACTTGAACTTTATCCTTTAAAACTCAATCAGGATCAATTATGAGCGGCTTGCTTTCACCCTTCTATTCAACATCGCTTTTGTAGCGTATGAGTAAGCTACAAATTGCAAAAAGATCAGAAGGACAATATTAATAAAGATGAGAAAACCAGTTAAGCTCAGTAATGTTCTTTTTTCTAACAAACTGTCAATAAAATAGAAAATAACAAAACTCCCTAAAGCTTCCATCGAATCCAACAGTTTGTCCTATAACAAGGTGAGTTTCTCTCTTTCTTCAGTAATCACCTTTGTCTCCTTTTCTTCTTATGCTTCATGAGCAGAGAATTTCATAGCTTCTTCAAACTTGATGTTTGTTGTCATCTATTCTGCATCCTCTTGTTCTTTAGAAGATTCGAACACATCAATTATCCTGAATGAGCTACTATACTTCGGATTCTTTAATGCATCATTCATGTTGAATGTCATTTGGTCATCATTAATCCAAAGGATAAGTTTCTTTTCATGGACATCTACCAAAGATTTTTCGATGTTCACACATGGTTTATCAAGAACTGGTGAATAATAGGGACAGTTGGCATTCTTTTCTTCATTCTCTTTCTTCGTCTCTTGGTCTTCAATAAGGTGGGGTTTAGTTTGATTTTCCACTTATCCTTCTAACTCTCCCCCATTCTTAGGTGTGATAGCCTCATATTGCTCTATTTGATGTAGTTCCATATTATTTAGAGAGTCTTCCACGCTTCTCTTTCAAAATTCACAAGAAAGCTATCTCACTCAAATCTCTAGGTTGTGAGTAGACAAAGCATGATTTTCCGTTACTTGATCAAATTACTTTTCCAGCCTATTCTGGCTCTTTTGCATGTCTGTTAGCTTATCTATGATTTTTTCCAATTTGGAATCCCAGGAACTGTACTCATCTTGCTGAAATTCAAATAGGCCTTGATGTCCCATGTAAGTACTTTCATTATTAGACTAATAGAAATCTGGGTGGTTCTACCACGTTGAAGTGTACATATTCCAATAAGGATCATTACTTCTCCAACCATACTATGCCTTATTGTAGTTCACAAAAGTTCCTTGCTCCCTATAATATATGAGTAAGTTTTAATATTTAACCTCGATATTCCATAAGTGTACGGGTCGTTCACATAGTACCTAAGATGTCGATCCCTTAGATGATAGACTATGGTATGAGCATCCATAGCCTCATGCTACTTTTGCAATTCCGATGAAATATTGGCCAACATTATGCAGCTAGCCATCTCACTATCATCGAGATGCTTTCTGTATGCCCACTGATCACTATTAGAAGCATCAGTAGCAGGGGGGTCAAGAAGTGGTTCTTCTAAGACAAAACCTAGTTTTCCTGACTTGAGAACTATTCTCAGGTTCCTAAGCCAGTCTAGGAAGTTGGGTCCAGTCAACTTATTGGCTTCCATAAGTGAGCCTAGGTTCACACTAGTGGTTATTGTGTCGATTCTTACAACCTAATGTCAAAGAGAGCAATGGTGTTATACTGTATGTAAATATATGTATGTCAATTAGAACTTTAATAACATGTAGTATAGTCCCACTATTTTCTCATAAATCCATAACCCTCTATATGAATATGAGAGAACCTATATAAAAGTTCTCCTAGTGGGTCGATATCTAATATCCCTAAGAATGACCTTGGGTTTGCCTAATAAGCCACCTTAGGTCCATCGGTAGGTATCGATCATACCAATTGCATTTATAATGCAACTATCGAATCTAGTGCTATCAACTATTGATGTGTGCACTTACATTGGGCTATCAACTCTTGATGTATGTACATCTCATGTATACTACCCAACTTCGCCTTTGTCCACGTTAACCTTGGGTTTGCTCAACAAATCAACACTTCTAGTTAAAACTGACCTATTAATTCAAAAATCATATTTCCATGGATCAAACATATTCATGTAGAGCGGGCTTGGGTTTGCCCAACAACACTAACTCTAAAAGAACTCTGGATCTCACCATATTAATGGAAGGCGTTAGTTTTAATATTCTAACTGAGGAATTTATACTTAGGTCTTATCTAATTAAGATGGTCTTGCATATATCACATATATATATAGTTACTATAGCTAAATGATATGATATAGACAACACAATCATATTGGGCTTAAGTCCATAACTGTTAAGTCATTAAATAGCACTTATCTTGGACTTAATTATCGTTAATGTGTTGAAATTATTATCCGAAATTAATGGAATTATCTTATAATTATTTACAGATGGTTTTCAACACTTTAGAGACGAATTGGAATAAAAAAGATGCAAAAGAATGAAGAAAATCTGAAGTTCCCAAATTGGCAGCAATTCAGTGATTAAGCGTGGGCACGCCTAAGGATGGAATAAATCTGTTGATCAGATTTCAAAAGTAAACTTCGAACTTATCTCAATCTTAAAGATTATCTTGCCATCTTTCAAGGAGATTACCTACCAAAAATAGAAGAGTGCATTATCTGGAGAGAATCAAGGAAAGATAAGGGAAAAGATAAGCATAAAAGAGAAAGGGGGTGATTCACGCAAGTATTAGTCTAGGTTTAGGATAGGTTTTCATTCCTGCTATTTTCTTTTCAGTCTTTTTACATTTTCTGCACTTTCTTCCTTTAGTATTTTCATATGTTTCAATAAAGGACTAGGGATGGAGACATTAAGCTTTGTTATTTCTTTTGTTTTCAATTCTATTATGAGTAGCTAAATCTTTTGTCTTGGTTGAGGGGATCCATGTTACATGTTATAATGGTGAGATGTTTTGAATAGAATTTACGTTGTTAATGAACATTGGATATCTTCGGATCTATTCTTCCTAACTGAATTCGTTGGTTTCTAGGTGCGCAACTAGAGATTAATTGGTTCAATCGCTAGATTAATGAAATATGACATTCAGTTTCGATAATCACAAGTAGCAATTAGGATTAACTTCTCTACGTTAGAGTCGGAGATTCTAAGAAAATATTCTCTTGATTGATTGCATATCGTACATGTATTTCGCTTGCTCATTGGTTCTTGATTCATAATGCTATTGTTCAATACACCTACAATCGTATCTAGGTTGTTGTTTAATAAGAATGCTAGGATACATGTTTCTAGTCATTACACTTAAGAGAAAACTTCCCCAATGAATGTTTGTTAATGATTGCAATTTTATATCGAGGATCTATAATAGCGTGATAACACCGGTGACCCGAAACCAAGGTATTTTCTCATTAACTTTTCAGACCTAATTGTTACTTTCGATTTGTGATTTTTCTTATAATTCTGCTTATATTGTCGTGAACCAAAATCCCCATTTTACTTTCGTTACTTGTTTCGCTTGAATTCGTAATTTCATTACCGTGAATATTCCTCATGGGAACGATATCCGCTTACCGCTATTACATTAATTTGTTTTAACGGAAGTCATTTCTTTTGAATGTGGTTGCAGGCGACAACAGTATTAAATTTTGGCGCCGTTGCCAGGGAATTTTAACAGTTTATGTACGTTATGCGTTCAAACCAACCAGATAATTTGTAGTGCAATCTTGAAATTGAGAAGACAGCGAAAAGATTGTAGAAACAGACCAAACATCAAAAACAGACGCAGAGAATGGATAGATTAGCCACAAACTGCACTCTTCGCGAACTAGCTGCGCCAACGGATGCGCAACACCCACACTGCATCAACTTCCCGAATTTAGGTGATAACAATACTTTTGAATTAAAATCTGGGCTGATTTATTTATTACCTATTTTTAGGGGTTTACCGTGAGAAGATCCATACAAACACTTGAAGGAATTCGACATAGTTTGCATGGGGATAAAGCCGACGAATGTGACGGAAGAGTAGATTAAGCTGAGAGTCTTCTCATTTTCCCTTAAAGACAATGTGCAAGATTGGCTATACTATTCAACCAGAGAAAACTTGAAAACATGGGCCAAAATGAAGAGGCTTTTCTTCGAAAAGTACTTTCCAGCATCGAGAGCAGCTAATATTTGGAAAGAGATTTGGAATTCGTTAACACACGGGAGAACCACTCTACGAGTATTGGAAGAGATTTAAGAAACTATGCGCTAGCTGTCCACACCACCAGATAACCGAACAGTTATTGATTCAATAATTTTACAAAGGGCTCTTGCTTTCTGATAAGAACAAGATCGACGTTGCAAGCGGTGGTGCTTTAGTCAACAAAATACCAGCAGTCGCTAGAGAATTGTTGGACCTCAAACTTTTCGTAAAAGATTAGAACTATTAAATGAGAAATTTTTGTGGTTAGTCACTGTTGGACCCCGTTACCGGAGCCCAACATCGGGCTCGGAAACCCGAAACAAACGTGGGGGGGAAAACTTGAAAGTTGAAACTTTTGAAGAACTCTCGTCGAAAACATATTCTTTTAATTCTTAATTCAAACCTCTACATGCAACTGTTAATAAATCGAAACCCACAACATAAAGAAACTTTTACAAACTTTCTCATGCAAACTTCATTAATAACAAAATCAGTGTTTTACAAAGCTTTAATGGCATTTCACGCCATATTACAACAGTTAAGTACACAAACTCCCCAAAAATACAAAAGGTACATGAAATGCGGCTAAAGCCTTGAATTTTCCAAAATCTAATCAAAA
>JANITX010000010.1:44148367-44164469 GCA_027564395.1 Erythroxylum ulei | reverse complement strand
TAGATTTTGATGTTTTGTTAATAATTTTGGGTTGTAATGAGCTTAGAAATGAAGTATAAGAGGTGTTTTAGGCTTAATATGGGTTAAAATTGAAAGATGGGAAGTGTATAAGTGAGAAATTCCATGAAAACATGTTTTTGGGTGGATTTTAGGTTTGCACGTCGCGACGTGCAACAGCTTTCTCGCCGCGGCGCACTCACGGCGAGAGTCCACTTTCCAACACTGACGTCCTTCGGTATTTTAGACATAACGTTTTATGTAGATGTCCAAATTGAGTGATTTTTGATTATCTGTAAACTAGTGACATAGGGCTACACGTTTTATGAAGAAATGGAGTCCAAATTCGATCTATACAAATCTCAAATTTTGGATGGAAGTTGAGCATGGAATTTTTGTTTCAGCATAAGTTATAGTTCAAATTGTTAAACTATAACTTCCCGATTTCTACACCAAACTGAATGGAATTTTAGTTGTTGTTTAAGGAAATAAAGTGAGGCAATTAAGGCAAGAGGAGCAAGAGGAAAGACACATTTGAACAAGTAGCAAGCGAGGATTTTCAGGTGGGTTACAATTTTATGATTAAGTAATAGGCCACTAATGTTTTCTTTCAAATGAAGGAAATAAACGATTTCAACTACTTCATGAACATACTTTATAACTTTTTGAATGCTTTGAGAAAGTGTTATGTGTTTGACATGAGTTTATTGTGTTGATGATTTATGAGAATAATATGAAAATGATTTCTAAAAAGATGTTATATTTGAAAAGAATCAAGTTTCGAAAATTTTTCATTTTGGGCAACAAGCTTACAAGATTATGAAATACATATTATGTGGGTTTGGTCTGGTCCATTCTGTTGTCAAGTTTACTTTGACTAAAGGCTTCTCCCGCCTGCCTGCTTGTGGCATGGAGCTCCTTCATAGACTCCCTCATGTTCACGACTACATAAGACCACTATATGGGATTGTGTTAGTTCGTTCTGTTCACGACTACACAGGACCCTTTTGGGAAGTGTGCTAGCTCGTTCTATTTATGTACCTTCCCGACTATTTTGATGTACATATGTGCCCATGATACTTTGAAAAAATTGATGCATACATGATTTGCATTATTGAAAATGTGATTGAGAAATATATGCTTTGTGATTACAATGTAAATTTATGTTATTATAGGAAATAAGCTTTCAATGGTTTTGCTTGTTACTGGTTATAAAATTGTTGTCCACGAGCTTTATAGCTCACCCCCATTCTCCTCCCCCTATTCAGGTGATGAGCAAGAGATCGAGTAGGTCAAGAGTACGGCATCACTCCGAATTGACATACTTTTGTATTTTTGTTAGAGTTTTGGAAATTCAAGGCTTTAGCCGCATTTCAAGTTTTATTAGTTCAAGTGTATTTTGCATTTTTGGTTCTTGAACTCAAATGATGTATTATGGCTTGAAATGCCATTAAAGCTTTGTAAAACTTTTACTTTTGTTATTAATGAAATTTGCATTTGGATTTTGGAAGATTGCTTGTGTTTATGTATAAGTTCATTTTGCATTTGGGTGTGGAATTGATGGTGGTAGTTGGAAAATTTTGATTGCATTTAGTTGGGTTAATGTTGGGGTTGAGTAGTTGAAAGAGTTTAAGTTTGCAGGTTCTGAGGTCGGGTGCATTCGTCGTGGCTAGACCCATTAGGTCGCCGCGGCGACAAATCGATCGCAGGTACGTCGCGACGAAAGTTAATTCGCTCGCCGCGACGTCATCCTCGCGTGTGCTCGCCGCGGCGACGACCACCTTTGCTTCCGAGGGACTTTTCTTCTAAATTTTCAATTTCCAAGTCTTCCCTCCACGCTCAGGTTTCATGCTTCCGTGTACGATGTTGGGCTCCAGAAACGGGGTCCAATAACAGGTCATCTCCATTAATTGCTCCTAAGGCAAATAATGCAATTGATTTTTTACATTTTTTATCACCTTAATAATCGATGGTAATGCAACAAATCACGTTACTTCATCTTTAACTTTGCTTATCAATAATAAAGATAACACTTCTTTACCACCATTTGTTATGCCAAATGGAGAATAGACTCCAATTATCTCTCCAAGAAAATTAACTTTATGTCTCTTAATCTATTTTACAAAAATGTGCTTGGGATGCTATCTTGCAAAGTGAATTTGATTTCTGTGACTTGAGTCACAAGAACTCAAGAAGTTTAAATTGCTCTATAATGTTCTTTCTTTACTGGTGTATTTTATAGGATTTGATGACGGGGAGGATGATTGGTTTGGGTAAACAACTAGGTGGAGTCTATTACTTGGTTGCAATAGAAGCGAATAAGTCAATGCAATCCATTCAATCAGCAACAACCCATACCATCATACCTTTCTCCAATCAAAACACTTCTACTACCCTATATCATCATCGACTAGGACATTTATCTCTTTCTAGGTTAAGTTTCACGGCCGAAGCCTTATTAAATTTTCCTTTAGAGTTAAATAATATATGTCATATATATGCCATTGCAAAATATACAAGACTTCCCTTTTACATTAGTTCGATTTCTTTTGTTAAACCTTTTGAATTAATTCATTATGATATTTGGATACCATATAAAATTTTGTCTTTCTAATGCTAAATATTTTTTAACTATTGTGGATAATTGTTCTCATTTTATTGGGGTTTGATTTATGCATCATAAAAGAAAAATGTATTACCTACTTTTTTTGTTTTGTGAAAGCTCAATGCCATAATATCATTGCCAATATTTGAGTTCATAATGGAAGAGAATTTTTTTGTATGCAATATGTTTTTAATCAAGAAGGCAACAGTTAGCAACACTTTTGCACTTATGTACGTTAGCAAAATAGGGTCATAGGGCGTAAACATAGACATATACTTAAGTCAACATGCACTCTTTATACATAGTACATATGGTATCAAAGCAGTATCGTGATTATATGAATTTCAACGAAGAGTTTCAAATTTCTCCATAAGGAAATCGAAGAAATTAATCTATTTTTACTTATATAAATTGCATATTTATTGTATGAAATGATGTTGAACAAGCATCACATGGAAAATTTGGTTAAAAATAGGCTTTAGGGTGATTTTTTTGTTAAGAATTTCGCTTGAAAAGTCGCCAAAAATTATCTTTTCTGAAGACTGGAGAGGAAGACACTCTAAGAAGCAAATTGTACCTTCTAGGTTGCGCCAACGACAAGCATGTGTGATACACGCATGAGCAGATAATTAGCACATAAAGCAGCAGCCTATGTGACACGTTTCTGGTGTATGTGTAACATAGGTGTTTAAGGAGGTGGGCGAGTCTGTGCATATAGTGCGTGTGACACATGTGCTTCTGACAGCAGTGCACATCTATGTGCATGACTCATCCAATAGTGCGACAAGCATAGAGGGTGCGTTGCATGTGCTTCTAGCCTACGCGCAGTGTTGACGTCAACACACTACAACATAATCAAAAAAGCTCAAAATTTTTAGAATTCACAATATGGTCCCTCAAGTTATTTTAGGTCAGTTTTAAGGTCTTGTGGATTTATAAAGTGAGCTTTTTTATTTTTTGGATTTATTACATTGGCATAAATAAGATTTAACTTCAGAAAAAAAAATCAAATAAGGTTATTAAAGCCATCTTTGAGTAAACTTTCATGCTTTGGACTTAAAATAAGAGAGGTACGTGTGGGTTTCGTAACTCATATGGTATATTTACTGCTCTGTATCACATGATTATCACTCTGATTGAGATTTTTCTTGTGATGAATTCTCAAATAAAGTATATTGATAATGTTTTCAACACTAATATGTGATAATGAGAATGTGCATGAGGATGTTGCAATTATAAATGTAAAGAATCATATATAATATCCATACAGAATACGGGGATAATATACAGGTGTTTCCTATGTGCTTGTGAATTCATTTGGGTATTAATGAGAATGTAGTCACTACAGTGGCTTTTAAAGCCAGTATTTGAATTGTTTTGCTTACATGTTTGGGGAGGTCTTTGATCTTGTGTTTGGTTATCTGCCTATATGTATTGACCTTATATGAAATTTTTGAGTTGTGCATAAAGGCATAAGATGGAGGAAAGTCATTGCTTAAGTAATCTATTCATCCACAGGCGGTAGAATCATAAGAATTAATGGTGTTCACCCTGATCGTTTTTATTTAGAGGTCTGATTTGCATATGTTATGTATTCAACCCATAGGTGTTTCAAGATATGTGTGATAAGACGGTTGATAGAGATACTATTTTGTAGTTTTCAGTATCGTTGTTATCCTACATTTGTTCTGATCATTTACGTTATCAATTTGCAATACCTTTTCTGTGAATAATAACAGTTTCACTATTGAAACCCTAACTATTTTCAACTTTAAGAAATGGAGGCAAGATATGGAATTTTCTATAAGAGATGGTAGATATCATTATGGCCATGATCAAGGATAGGCCATCTACACTTACATCTCTCAACTTAGAGGCTAAGAAAGTAGCATATGCAACCTGGGAAACATCAAACAATATGTGTTGTTTTATCATAAAGAGATCTATTCCTAACCATCTACTTAGGGACTTCCAAAAACTAACATAGTAAGAAACTTCCTCAATAATGTCTCACAGAGATATAAGATATCTTCTAATGTTGATATAGATACGTTATGGAAGGAATTATGCTCTATAAAATATACAGGAGAAGGGGGAGTGAGGGAGTATATCATTAAAATGGTCCGTTTGCAAACTAAGTTGAAGGCATTAAATATTTATATTCTCGATGCTTATATCATTCACTAAGCTCTGAATATACTTCCATCAGTGTTTGGTATTCTAGTTACCATATACATCTCTCAGGATGAAGCTTGGGACATAAATGCATTTATTACCCAGTGTGTTGCTAAAGAGGAGAATCTGAAGAATATAGCTCATACAACCTCAGCAACAACCAAAGGGAAGACAAAGGTAAAGCCCCATAAATTCAAAGGTAAGAAATTTAAATTTCCTCTACATGTAGATGCTAGTCAATCTAGTGTTGCTAGAGTTCCTGGGGATGTAAAGAGTATGAGATGTTTCTTCTAAAAGAAGGGAGATAAGAAGTTAGATTGCCAGAAGTATAAAACCTAGAAAGAAAAGCAAAAGCTATCAGGTAACTCCTTGGCTTGTATAATCCATGAGTTTAATCTTGTTATAGCCACATCAAGTTCTTAGTGGCTAGATAGTTGAGCCTCTAATCATATTGCTTCCACAATGCAAGAATTCATACATAAAAGAAAGCCAAATAGGGAGGAGCAAAAACTAATGGTGGGAAATAACGAAGAAGTTAATGTAATCTCTATAGGGGATGTTTTTTTAAATCTTGATACAGGGTTCACTCTTGTATTAAATGACATGTATTATAAGCAGTCTTTTGGACTAATTTTGATTTCTATATCTGTTTTGGATAAAGAAGGTTATAGTTTGGTGATTGAAAATTTTGTTGTAAAGTTATCTTTCAATGCAAAACATATTGGTACTACCTTCTTGTTATATGGTTTGTATAGAATATATCTTGACACTAATGAGATGAATGCTTTTTTATATATTACTGAGCAGGTCACTAAAAAGAAAACCTTGATAAAGGATAAGTCATACATGTGGCATAAAAGGTTGGGTCATATTTTCAGAGATAGAGTTGAGAGATTGGTTAAAGATAACACTCGCCCAACTTTAGAATATACAGGGGTAAGTTGGCCAAAATAAAGAAAAAGGAGTCAACTCATGCTTCTAGCTTATTAGACCTCATACATACATACATACATATGTGAACCTTACAGAGTTACATTGTGTAATTCAAGATATTTTTTGACATTTATTGATGAATATTTCCATTATGGATATGTGTTCTTCTTTAAAGAAAAGTATGAAGTTCTTGAGAAATTTAAGATCTTTAAGGCTGAAGTTGAGAACTAATTGGGAAAGTCCATTAAGATTGTCAGATTTGATCGTGGAGGTGAATATTATGACAAATATGGGGTTTTAGGATAAGAAAAGGGCCCGTTTGTCAAATATGTGCGAACTAATGGCTCAATTCACTTTGTCATATAGTCTTGAGTAAAATGATGTGATTAAAAGGCTTAATCGCATCTTAAATGACATTGATGAGTTCAATGTAGAGTAGAACTAATTTACCTAATTACCGTTAGAGTGGAGCCATAAAGACTTCCTTGTATATACTTAATAGAGTCCCAAACAAATCAATTTCAAATACGTCTTCTGAAATCTAGAAGGGGTGGAAGCCTAACCTTACCCACATTTGTGTATGAGGCTACCCTGCTAAGGTATATTTGCATAATCCTTACAAAGATAAGTTGCATTCTCATTCCAATCGTTGTTATTTTTTTGGATATCCTAACCACTCTAAGGGATACATATTTTATTATAGAGATGGAGGGTCTAGAATAGTATAATCACAAACAGTTAAGTTTCTAGAGCATCATGTCTGATAAGGGTGGTCCTTCTCACCCTTCAAATTATAGTAGGGTGGATACAAAAATTATTTCATATTCATCAGTCGTATTGTTAGAATTGGTGGAGAGCACATTTAACCAGTTCGATTAAAAAGATTCACTAAAATAAGAAGATTTGCTATCTCATCCGATTACATAGTTTGTTTAGGTGAACAAGACTGTGATATTAGACATGTAGTAGATCCAGTTACTTTCACAGAAGCTATTTCTAGACCTCATGCAAATTTGTGGTAGGATGTAATGAAGGATTTGATGCAATCTATGAAGCAGAATAGGGTATGAGAGCTAGTTGATTTACCTTGGAACTACAAACCAATCAGTTATAAATGAATTTTTAAGACCAAAAAGGACTCTCAAGGTAAAGTTGAGTGGTTTAAAACTCGATTGGTTTCCATAAGGTTCACTCAATGAGAAGGGATTGATATTAATGTTACCTTTCTCTTGTATCCTCTAAGGATGCATTTAGAGTAATTCTAGCAATAGTAGCTCATTATGATATGGAGCTACATCATATGGGTGTTAAACTCGCTTTTCTAAATGGAGACTTTTGTGAAGAATTCTATATGGAACAACCTGAAGTATTTCAGGATCAATACAAAGCTAACATGGTTTGTAACCTGAGAAAATCAATACATGATTTGAAACAAACCTCCAAACAGTGGTACTTAAGTTTGATGAGGTCGTTACCTCATTTTGCTTTTTGGAGAAT
Source organism: Erythroxylum ulei (assembly GCA_027564395.1). NCBI lineage: Eukaryota > Viridiplantae > Streptophyta > Magnoliopsida > Malpighiales > Erythroxylaceae > Erythroxylum > Erythroxylum ulei. The sequence goes on along the minus strand of JANITX010000010.1, from coordinate 44,157,262 downwards.
AAAGTTGACAAATGTTTGTATTGCAAGGTAAGGGGAGCAAAGTTATCTTTCTACTTTTATATATGGATGATATATTGCTCACTTCAATAACTTGACCATGTTGCAAGAGATTAAGTAGTTTTTGGTCAAACATTTTGACATGAAAGACCATTGTGAGACATCTTTTGTTATAGGCATACAGATTCATCAAGATAGGTCTCAATACTCATTAGATCTCTCGCAGACAGCATACATTGAGCGAGTGATACCAAGGTTTAATGTGACTAATTATAAGCGTGTTGTAGCACTAATCTCTCATAGTGAGAGATTATCTTTGACAAAATATCCAAAAAATGACATAAAAAGAGAGGCTATAAAGAATGTCTCATATTCTAATGTCATTGGTATCCTGATGTATATCCAAATGTGCATTAGACCAGACATTGTATTTATTGTTAGACTGCTGGGTAGGTATCTATCTAACCAGAAATAGATCGCTGGAATACAGTCAAACAAGTGATGAGATATCTAAAGGGAACTAATGATTATATGTTGACATTTATAAAAGTCAACAGTCTAGACCTTATAGGCTATATGAATATAGATTTTGCTACGTATTCAAATGATAGAAAGTCCACATTAATGTACATTTTTATGTTAACAGATGGTGCAATATCATGAAAAAGTGTCAAACAGATACTAGTGACTTCCTCGACTATGCATGTGCTATAGGGTTACTTCATAGGCTATTTGACTGAAGAACTTGATTTTTGAGTTGTCTGTGGTTGATTCAATGATTAGACTCATTTGGTTATATTGTGAATTTTTTTTACTGTATTGTTCAATAATAATAAGAAGAACATCACAAGATCTGAGCATTTTGAAGTCAAATATTTGACCATAAAGGAATTGGTATAGAAAGGTGACATTGATGTGGATCATTTGAGGACTGAGGATATGTTTACTGATCCTTTAACTAAAGGACTTTACCCAATTATTTTTTAAAGACATGTGTATAGTATGGGTGTACTGAACTCCTTAGACACTGTTAATTAGGGATCATTGTATTTGCTTTGAATACATTTATACATTTTTCATATGTTATGACAGTATATTTTATCAATACAGATGATCATCATTTTTTTCTTAGACATACAGTTTGTTATACGTTGTCATAATATAGGTGAAAGTCCTAAGATCTATGTCGATCTTAAGCCTTTTAAAGGTCATTGGGCATATATATACAAATTGACCTTGAGCCTATATCTTTAGGACACATACAAATAATATATATATATATCCATGGATTTGATATGACATGTGGGTATAAGCATTTAATCCCTTAAAGGTTTTCTCTAATGTAGTTTAGCATTCAGTAAGAAAAAACAAATTTCTCTAGTGTAGTTTAGCATAAAGTTCAAATAAATTAAGATCTACAAGCAGAAGGTTATACATTTCAGATCATACGGCTATCATTGTAGTTTATCACACTCCAATTTCTCATTCATGTTAGATATGCGTGATTTTTATTAGATTCGTGTCACATATGACACATACATTTGATATTTTTCAATATCGAAAGCCTTATGGGACCAAATGATGGATGGACTTTCATTATCTTTGGATCAAATGTTTTTTGAAGTTGGTTAACCCATACACTGATTTTGCTAACCAATTTTACTGGTTTTATTATTGTTATAACTATTGTAATTAATTTTTGTTCAAGGGGGAGAATGTTAGTGATTTTCTTAATTTAGACAATTATTAATTACGATTTTTAATAATCTTATGGTTAAGATAATTGAATTTGATTTGGGTTAAAGATAATAAAAATGCCTGATAAAGGACACAGTTCAATAGGCTGAAATCCTGTGAACAAAATGGGTCCTAATCAGTATAAGCCAATCATGTATTGGGCTTATGATTGGAAGGCCCAATATGATTACTATATATAGTTGTTAAGGTCTTTTGCTATCTGCTCAAGTAAGTTTATGGACGTTCAGGTAAACATGAATGAGACACAAAAAGATGTTAATGACATACAGGTAAACAACTATCGTAAAGATTGGTGAGAAAGTTCAAAAGGTTTGTCATTTTACAGCTCATTCATCGGAAATGAATAACAAATTAGGAATTTTTTCACATTTTCTCCGTTAATACAAGTTTATGGTCGATCTTGGGTTCGTAACTAAAGTTCATGTTACATATTACAAATGTTTTTCCTATGAAACTTGTACACCTTCCCTACCTCATAACGATTCTATCATACTTATTACTATTTCAAATCCTCTTGCTTTAGAAACTCCATGTATTCAGCTATCATCTATGGAACATGTTCCCCCTATTGTTACCTTACCACTAGCAAATCCTTTGTGTCGTTCTCAATGACCTCATGTTCCACCTGTAGCTTTGCGTGTCTACATTTACAACTAAGTAACATCTCCCAAATCACCGTCATCCTCTTCATCTTTTCCACATAAACGTACATGGTATCCTCTTTGCAATTTTATCTCTTATGAATGTTACTCACCACAACATTGCTATGTCATTGCAATTATCATTAATGATGTCTCGTTGAGCCTATAGGCTATGATCGACCTTCCTCTTAACCCTATTGGCAATAGATGCAATCTATCTTGGCTATTTTGAAGGCCAACGACACTTGGTCTCTCACATCTATTCCTCCTGGAAAGCAGACTATTGGCTGCGGTTGGGTGTTATAAAATGCTTTTAGTTACAAAAGGTTTCACACAACTTGAGGGTACTAATTATCATAATACTTTTTCACCTACTCCTAAAATGGTCGCAGAATACTGCCTATTAACTTTGGCAGTAGCCCAAACTTGGTCTGTTCTTTGACTTAATATCTATAATACTTTTCTTCATAGTGATCTCTTTGAAGAAATTTATATGTCTACTCCTCTCAGGTTTCACTAACAGGGGAAGAATCTTTTATGTCACCTCAACAAGCCTTACTAGTTTGTTCACTAAAGGAAAGAAAGTTTTTCTAGAATAAAACGTAAGTTAGGAGTTCTTGTTATTCACTCTCAGAACAGTGTTAGGAACATCAACTAGTTTGTTCACTAAAGGAAAGAAGGTTTTTTTAGAATAAAACACAAGTTAGGAGTTCTTGATATTCACTCTCCAACTCGAGAAGAGTGTTAGGAACATCAATTGTATCCAAAAGTTCCTAGAGTAAATGGTAATTGTCCATATCAGAATAGTTAAATTATAGGAGCAAAATGCCTCCATGACGTTCCTCCTAGTATGTATATGTGTTTATGTCTTAATAAAAATCATATCAGCAGAATATTTTTCTCCGTTCTTCTTTTCAACGTTGTAATCAATTGAATTCTTAATTAACTTTGCACATTAACATAACCACTTCACTTCTCTTAACAATCTTTTTACTGTGACAACCAAGTTTCAAAATTGCCTGTTTAAAGTATTTTCATCGAACAAACTAAATTAACGAGAACAAAAAAAAAAGAAAAATAAGCAAAATAAAAAGAAATTGAAGTTCTTAAAAAAAATTAAACACTTTATCTAATGTTGATAAAGAGAACATAAATAAAAATCTTTAAAAAAATCAAAATTTAAAACTTCTAGTCAATAAAAAATTGAAAAATAAATGAGAATTTTAAAAATCTTGATTTATTAATAAAAAAACGCATATCGAATAGAGTAATTAAGAAAAAATAAGAAGTCAAAGGTTTAGTATTTACTAAAAGTTAATGAATTAATATAATAAAATTAAAATTATTTGAATTTAACTCAAACTTAAATAATTTAATTAAAATTTGAATTACACTTAAATTCGAAAATTATAACCTAATTAAATGAAAACTTAAAAAAATTGGATCCAAATAAAGTACAATTGAAGTCCACGACTGGACCAGTGCTGCCCTAGAGCTTTCTAGAACGTTCATAATGTCTTACGTGCACATGATGTCTTGTCGTTTGTTACTTTCTCTCCTAAAAAGTAATCATTAAATTGTTATGTGCATTTCTTTTAATTTGTATCAGGATAAGTTATCTTTTCTGAGAAGCAGACAAATCATCTTAAAATACAAAAACCATCACTTTAGATAATTACTAATTAAACCAATGTTTTAATTTGTATTTTACAAATATCAAAGTCAATTTTTGGTAAGTAAAACAGCTGAAGCCTAATCCATAAAATAAACTTCATGTATTACAGCAGAAATCTCATAAACATAGCTTGTCACTAAAAGTAACTTTCTTTATACACACAGTCCCCAGGGGTCTACTTGCAGAGAAAATAGGTCGTTGAGATCATCTGGGCCAAAGTTGCAGTCTGGTTGGCTTACCAAATTTACCTCTACCTGTATGAAACGTCAACATTGAATGAGCATACTATTAAAATTTACTTGTGAACAAATACCTTAAACGGGATGAAACATCACCAAGGAAAGTTCAGTTATCACCTCTGAAAGAAAAAGGGAGTTCCAATAATCTTCTTCGGGGGATGATTTCTCATCTGTATTCTGACTTTCAAAATCTGAAAGTGTTGGCTTCAGGGAACTTGATGCACCATCTTGTGTGACAGGTATTTCAGTTTTTTCTTCAGAACTTAACTTTTCAGAATCGTCCCCCATCCGGCAATTCACTTCAACTTTATCAAGCTCCGATTCACGAAAACTTAAAGGATCACCTCCTTCAGAATCAAAGTTCCGCATTTGCATCCATAGATCAGAAATGAATAGACCATCCATCTTATTAGGCGATTCATACCCGTAAATAAAAGGTATTGCCATGGGAGAAAGAGCACCTTCTCCATAGGCGAAATTCTGATTATCAGAATTTGAAGTCATTACACATTCACCTTTTCCGTATGAATCAAAAGGTGATGGCAACAGAGAAAATTGACCCTCTCCACAAGGTGAAGGGACATTTTCCATATCAGAAATTGAAATGAAATCATCTTTCGAGTAAGATGATAGATTTTGTAATTGAGGTACTACAGTTGGATGAGTGCTCTCTCCAACTAACTCTAAGTGATTTTCATGATTGAAAGCTATCATGGCTGGAGGTATAGCCTCGCATATTTGACTTTCAAGATTGGAAGGTGCTCTCGAAATTTGATTTTCAAGATTGGAAGGTGAAAAAATTCCTTCAACATTAGAAGGTTCTATCAGAGTTTGATTTTCAAGATTGGAAGGTGCTACCAAAGTTTGATTTTCAAGATTGGAAGGTTCTGTCGAATTTGGTTTTTCAAAATTCGATGGTGTAATTGGAGGAGGTGCGGTCACAGATGTATTCACTTCAATTTGACATTCATCCTCAACACAAGAAGTCTGATTCTGCCCAATATTCCATGAGTTTCTTTTTAACTTGCAAAGAACAAAATCTCCCTGCAGCAGAAGCAACAAAGACAATGAGTACGCTGTGCCATCCGGAAACAAAAACATCTTTCTGATAAGTTAAATTGCAAAAACATAGACACATAAAGCACGAACAGTTATCAATAAAGTACCATCTGGACAAATGAATGTCCATTCGAGCAACTTACAAAACCCAATATGTCACATCTTCTGACAAGGATAGATAATTGCTGAATCAAAATCAAAGTTCCAAGTTTACTATAACCAATAATTCTTTTCGGCCCTAAAATGTTAATGAATATGAAAATTTACCTGCAAATTGGATGCTGAAGCACAAAAATCATATTCATGAATGACCCAATTGGTCCTCTTCCCCTTTGGGCGACCATGGTGGAAAACCAGAGTCTTCTTCGAACCAATCTGCTTCTTGTTAGAACTAATATGACGAGGCTTGCCAGTGGATTTCCAGAATCCTTTCTCCGTTGTTCTGCTACGTCGCTTACTCTTCGAGTACTTGAAATCACGAGGACAAAAGAAATACCATACCCCGTTGTCCGATCTTATATTGGATTGGTCTATAAGAACAAGGGTACCCAATTAATCAAAAATCCCAGAGGAAACGATTATCAACATGGGGATCATCATCATACCAGGTAAGTCGCAAGGCTCGAACTTGCAGAGATCAACCACGTTGATGTCTTGGACTTTGTAGTCAAGTCCCTGATTCTTGAGTCTGAGAAAATGACTCAGAAGTTCTTCTTCAGTAGGATGAAATCGGAATCCAACCACCGGTTTCTTGCGTACAGTTGTCATACCTAACCAGAGCAGAGATTACAAATAACAAGTTGAAGAAACAGAACAGCGAAGGAGTGGACAACGAGACTGAAAGAAACTAAGAGCGAAGGAGTTGACAAAGAGATTGAAAGAAACTAACCATTTAAAGAGGTTGTCTTCATTCCTCTTCCTCCAATGAAAAGTTGAGTTTATGAAATTGAGAGAGTGTGTGTGACAGAAATAGACAAGGTCGGCAGTAAAGCGCAAGCAAAGTGGTCGTTAAGTGTTCGCTTAAACGACGCCTATTGGTCTTTTGAACCAGAGTGGACCCACACGGGCAAAATCGCTTGTGAGTAACTTTTTTCTTTCCATTTTCATCCCTACTGTTCACTATGAAGTAGAAGGATAGTTTTGGAAGTTCGACAGTTGAAACTTGATACTTATCTGAAATGGCTTGGCTCCCAATCTTAGTGGAACCACACCCTGCCTAATTGTATGCTCTCCAATAATCTAGAACATTCTTGATTATTGGAGAATGTTCTAGATTACTTAATTAAAGGTAATGGGCTAAAATCGTAGTTTTCTGTTAAGAACATGATCTAGGTATTAGTTGACAGAAGTGTTACAGTTCGGGTTCAAACCAACTGCGTTGTCTGTCTTACACGAGGTCCAGATCCAGTAGATGCCTGAAAATGGCTACGCATTTGCTGTGAAACCCAGATTTTAGTATAATTTTACCTATAGCCTCCCGGTAAGATAGTGTAAAACATTTAGTTCATCAGGACCGGCATTATATAACCATTCATCAACGGACGTACTCAAAACTTGTAGCAGTTGACTTAGAATTGACGACACTAAGGTTGGCAAGTTCGAGTTTAATCAATTTTGAAAATCAATCCGTTTAAATTTAAGTTAATTAAACAAATTAATTATGATTAATTAAATTTAAAACATTTATTAAACTTAATAATCAGATCGGCATATCTTAAATCAATCAATTTGTCATCCTTAGATGGCACCACGACAATCAATTTGCAATTTATCATGTTAACATCCATCTTAACAGTTGCGAGTTTTTCTGTCATTAAAAAAAAATTCAATTCACAAAATTCCCATGAAGGGGATCTCAAGAAAATCAATCAACCGGCCTTTGCAAAAATTGTTGGGATTAAAGCATTGAAGTGCATAGCTACAAAATTTATACACCTTTCAGGACATGCTACAATTGCATGATGTATGATTTACACATGCTCGTGGCTATTATAAGGCTGACAATTTGGGCATGATCCAATAGATCGGAGGGCTAACTCCACTGAATCCTTACAGGTGAAAACACGACGGTGAGTTGAGCATGGTCTGATAAAGAGTAATTTTCCGGCCACAATCCTCTCTCTGCCTCGCGTGGGAACAGAACTGCATTCTTTACGGTAAAACCGATTGCTTCTTCCTTTATATCTGCCTCAAATTCCCCATTCTTCTCCTTGCAATTCCCTTCCATTTGGTCCAAACATGCTGAATCCCATATTCTCTGTTAAAACTTATTAATATCACATGTTTACCAATGGCATAAGAAAAATGTGAACACAATCTGGAGTGTTTAAGGGAAGAAGGCTATGCTAACCTTAAACTCTTCGCAATCAACAACTCCATTTCCATATACGTCTGCTTGGCTCCAAAGATCCCTTGTTTCCTGGAAACTCAGTCCATATGGAATACCAAGTAAATCAACCTACGTAAGATAAAACCTTTTATCAGTCTTTCTTCCTGACAAATTTTCAGTTTCATATTATAGCAGCTAACCGGAACAAACCTGACGAATTGCTTCGCAAAATGACGAATACGTTATAAAATCATTGTGCTGCTCAGACTTCAGAAATGCAAACGCATCCTTTCCATCCAATGAAGCCTTTCGTAGCTGATACTAAAGAGAAGAAACATGTGAAAATCGTACCATTCAGATTAAACACACCAATGCTTGTCATATCAATTACTAGTGAAGCTTGACACTTTCGATTACCAATTAAAGCAGTCCCGACGTGTTAAACTTGCGGATACTATACATTAAACAAAGCAAGCGCAGCCTTGAGAAAACATCCTTCATAAATATATGATTGAACAATTCGAATGAGGCAGAAATGGCTGTACTCACCTTGATTGTTCCAAAGACCGCTTCAGCCCAGCTTTTCTTCAATGTTTTCTTTGATTGATTCGGATTCCGAAGCCATATAAAATCTACACCACAGATGTTACCCCTATGATTTCTGTGGCTCACCCACTATGCATATAGAAGGTAACATGAAAATAATAAGTAAAATGCTCTTGAATCGCCATGATCCGAAATCAAATGGATAGAAGAGGTCGGGTATAAAAATTGACCTTGTGAGCATCTGCATCACTATCAGTATATTGATGAGCAATGTCAAAAGATGACACAAACCCCTGAGACCTCAGGAATTTATAAACGTGCCCACGTTTGCTTCCGTTCCAATCACTACAAACCATACGGAAAAGGAAAGAAAACTTAGGATATTCCAGCCATTTATGACGGATAATAACCAACTTGACACAAATCCGGGACAAGGAGCTCACCCACAGAGTATGATTGGAATATGACTAAGTTTGTTCTCTCGCTGGTACGTTTCAACATAATGTAGTATGTTATAGACCTGTGGAAAGAACAAAATGAAGCCTGACAGTGAATATTAGCACTGAACTAGCTAGAAAGTGAAACATTAAGAATAAACTCTAAATCTAACAATTGATAGAGAAAGACTGACATACCTGACGCAATCTCACT
>JANITX010000010.1:44075209-44093349 GCA_027564395.1 Erythroxylum ulei | reverse complement strand
GTTTAGATGTATCCTTTTGCATCTAATCACGCTTTATAGCATTCAATGCTTCCATCAGACTATTGCTTTATCTTGTAGACCCATTTGCAGTCGATGGGTTTTTTATGAGATGGTAAGGGAACAAGAAACCAAATGTTAGCATTTTCCAGTGCATCAAGTCCAATGTTCATTGCATTTCTCCATTTAGGAACCTACATAGCTTGTGAAAAGGCAATAGGTATCAGGACAAGCCCATATTGTACAATTGAGTCCACAGGCCCAAGTAGCCAAGTTAAAGCATATCCCATCATATCGGCAACAAACTTCTCTTCCAATCTTTGTAATCAAGCCGTATCAGCTATTACAACAAAATAGAAGATATTTAGGATTCTTGTTGATAATGTATTCTATCCAAAGTATATTTGTATCTGTATAAAAGCAAAGCAAGGTGATCAATAAGATCGATTTATTCTTCCTAAAAACTTATTCTATTATATGGTATCAAAGCTTTTGACTAACGTCATTTTTCCTTCTGATCCCAATGGCCATCACTTCTGCAACCACTCCTACCAATGAATCCACTGTTATTGCCATTAACACAGCTGCACAAGCTCAACTCGAGCAATTGCCTAGCCTGGAGAATGCAATTCGATAGCCTTTTCATAGGTTATGACTTACTTGGCTACATCGATGGGACAAAACCCTGTCCACCAGCAACAATAACCATAAACAATGTTACAACCCCCAATCCACAATATCGGTTTTGGATCCGACAGGACCAACTGATTCTAAATGCTATTATAGGTGCTTTAACACCCACCCTTATCCCATTTATTGGTACTGCTACCACCTCCAAGGAGGCATGGGACATACTAGCAAAAACTTATGCCCAGGCTTCTCGAGGAAAACAAAAACAAGTAAAAGCTCAGCTAAAGAAAATTACCAAAGGTTCGATGTCCATCACGGAGTACAGGCAGGCCATCAAAATTAAGACTGACGAGTTGGCTTTTCTAAAGGTCCCTATGGATCTTGAAGATATTATTGATAAAGTCTTTGAGGGATTGGATGACTCCTACATTGAAGTCAAACGTCAAGTTAGTGTAAGAGATCTACCAACCTCGTTCGATGAGCTGCACGAACGATTAATCACTACTGAAGCAGACTTGGCTCTGGTTCAAACAACCCAACTTCTTGCCACAGCCAACTATGCAAATCGATCAAATGGCAGGAGAAATAATTCAAATCAGCCAGGCAATCAATGGTGTTCACAAAGACAACAAACCAATATTCGCCCTCTTACAGGTCAAATGCAGCAACAACAATACACCAACTGGAACCAGAATGGCCACAACACTTACTGGAATCAGGTTGGTATGAACAATTTTGGTGGCACTCAACATCAACCACGCCCTTACCTTGGAAAGTGTCAGATTTGTGGTATTTATGGCCATGGAGCCAAGCGTTGTCCCTCGTTTCGCATTGTTCCCACAGTGCCAACTCAGTCTCAGGCGATGCCACCACGAGCCAACTATGCTGCCGCACCTGCTGCTCCAAATCAAGCATCTTGGCTTTTTGCTGGTGCCTCGCACCATGTCACCACTGACCTGCAAAATCTGTCCCTGCACAGTCCATATACAAGCAATGAGGATATTATGATTGGTGACGGCACTGGTCTACAAATCAGTCATATAAGGAGTGGTACACTTAAAGCTTTAAACAGAAATCTTTAACTGGATAATGTTTTATATGTACCGCATATGCAAAAGAATCTAATTTCTGTGTATCAATTTTGTGCTTCAAATAATGAATCTATCGATTTCTCACCATTTTCTTTTCTTGTGAAGGAGTTGATGAGCGGGAAACCAATACTCAAAGGCAAGCCTAAAAATGGGATGTATGAATGGCCAGTCGACCCTCCTCTCATGCAAGCCTTCTCTGCAGCCACACCATCTCTCTCTGATTGGCATTCTAGACTAGGACATCCTGCAAAACCCATAGTTCAACAAATCTTAGCTTCAAATCAAATAAAGTCTGTTTCCAATTCTGCCAATTTTCATTGTAATGCTTGTCTCTCCAATACATATCATAAATTACCATTTGCTCAATCTACTCTAGCATCTACTAGACCTCTTGATATCATTTTCTCGGATGTGTGGACATCTCCATCCTTCTCTACTGAGGGATTCAAATACTATGTTATCTTTGTCGACCATTATACCAAATACACATGGATTTATTGTCTCAAACGAAAATCTGAACTCTATGATGTATTCATTCGATTCAGGGCCATTGTTGAAATTTTTTTTGACACCACAATAAAGACACTTTATACAGACAATGGCAGTGAATACATTAGCCTATCCTCCTATCTCTCGACAAATGGCATTTCGTTTCGAACCTCACCCCCCCACACACCCGAACACGATGGCACATCCGAAAGAAAACATAGACATATTGTAGAAACAGGCCTAGCTCTACTCACCCATGCATCAATACCGACAACCTACTGGCCACAAGCCTTCACTACTGTAGTGTATCTTATCAATCGCATGCCAACTCCAAATCTCAACATGAAAAGTCCCTACCTATGTCTATTTCACACAAATCCCAATTACTCTAAACTCAGAGTCTTTAGGTGTTTGTGCTACCCGTGGCTCAAACCATACACAAACAATAAACTTGAAGAAAAATCTAAACCACGTGTGTTCATGGGCTACTCACAGTCTCAAAGTGGCTATCACTACTTAGACCTTGAAACCCCTAGGATGTATACTTCCCTTCATGTTGTCTTCATTGAATCTACCTTTCCATTCACCACAACTAAAGATGCCGCCACTCCCACACCTATTGATCACATTTCAACCTGGATCCCACCTCCACTACCTGTAGCTCCTCCTTCACCAACTCCACCGCCACCTGTTCTGACTTAGCCATCATCTCCACAGACTGTTGTACTTGAAAGAGTTGAGGACCTGCAAATCAATGATCTCACAAATCAAGAGAATGATGCAGAACAGGTAGTACAAGAGGTGGCTGCACTAAGACACTCAATGGTCACTCGCTCAAAGAACAATATTCACAAGCCAATCAAGAAACTGAGCCTCACAACCCAAATTCGAGAGAACCAAGACATGGAACCCACAACAGTTACACAAGCTTTAAAAGAACCCCAATGGAGGAATGCATGTTCAAATGAATTCAATGCGCTAGTAAAGAATGGTACCTGGGAGCTTATTCCTGTCGATACTTCACAAAATCTTGTTGGCTGCAAGTGGATTTTCCGGATTAAGCGACATTCTGATGGCACATTTGACAAATACAAAGCTCGCCTGGTTGCTTTTCATCAACATCCTGGTATTGATTATGCTGAAACTTTTAGCCCTGTAGTCAAACCCACCACAATTAGTATTGTTTTAAGCCTTGTAGTTACAAGAAAATGGGAATTACGACAGCTAGATGTATATAATGTTTTCCTACAAGGTCCTCTTACCGAAAATGTATACATGGCACAACCTAAGTGTTTTGTTGACATTGATCGTCCTACACATGTGTGCAAACTACGGAAGGCAATCTACGAGCTCAAACAAGCACCTCATGCGTGGTACCAGGCGCTCATAAATTTTCTTTTGCAAACAGGATTCACTAACTCCTATTCAGATGCATCGTTGTTCATCAATCGGAATGATAAAGGTACTACTATACTAATTGTTTATGTTGACGATATCATTGTCACAGGCAACAATACAAGACTCGTTGATCACTATATACACCTACTGGCACAGAAATTCTCCATCAAGGATTTGGGTACATTGTCCTACTTTCTAGGCATTGAGGTGGTCAGAAACAAGAATGGTATTCTTCTTTCCCAACAGAAATATATGCTCGACTTGCTACAGGAAACGAAAATGCATGATGCCAAACCAGTCACGACACCCATGGCAAGCAACCCACCTCTCACTCTTCATTCAGGAATGAAATTGACAGAAATTGGAGAATACAGGAAAATTATTGGGAGTCTACAATACCTCTTACTCACCAGGCCTGATATCGCTTTTGCGGTGAACAAATTGTCGCAATTTTGCCACTCTCCGACCACCGAACACTGGATGACGGTCAAACGTCTCCTTCAATACATTGCAGGCATAGTCAACGACGGAATTCAACTCTTCACCGACAGCCCCGCTACTCTTCATGCCTTTGCCGATCAAAATCATACTACCTCTCTTGAAGCATACTCTGACGCTGATTGGGGCAGTAACAGGGACACTTTTTCAGTTCACTGGTGCATTTATTGTCTTTCTTGGCCGCAACCCCATCTCATAGAGTTCGAAGAAGCAACGGTCAGTAGCAAGATCCTCCACTGAAATCAAGTACAAATCGGTTGCCAATACTGCTTCGGAGCTAAACTAGATAGCTAATCTCCTCACTGAGCTCCAAATCCAGCTGCGAAATCCTCCCGTCATCTACTGTGACAACGTCGGCGCAACTCAGTTAAGCTCGAATCCCATCTTTCACTTGCGCATGAAACACGTCGCCATTGATTTCCATTTCATCCGTGAACAAGTTCAGTCTGGGTCCCTTCATGTTTCTCATGTCAACTCTGATGACCTGACCACCGATACACTCACCAAAGCTCTCTCACATCTACCATTTTTGTGCCTGAAATTCAAGCTTGGCATTCACCAGTGACAGCCAGCTTGAGGGGCCGTATCAGGACAAGCCCATATTATACAATTGAGTCCACAGGCCCAAGTAGCCAAGTCAAAGCATATCCCATCATATCAGCAACAAACTTCTCTTCCAATCTTTGTGATAAAATCGTATCAGCTGTTACAACAAAATAGAAGATATTTAGGATTCTTGTAGATAATATATTCTATCCAAAGTATATTTGTATCTATATAAAAGAAAAGCAAGGTGATCAATAAGATCGATTTATTCTTCCTAAAAACTCATTCTATTATAATAGGCTCTACAATAGAAGATAAATAACTGAGAAATGAAAATTGTGCATTATAAAATTTGTCATACGATAAAAAATTATGTAAAGGGAATATTGTACCTATGGATGAAGGGTTTTGAAAATTATAACAATGGTAATCTTTAAATTTATTTGGTGGGTGAGTTTCTCGAGAGGAACAATGTAAAGAAGGACCAATATAGGTTGTTTCAAGAGTAAGGGCGTAGATGTGAGGTATGTTTTTAGGTGTTATAATGGGGGTGATACAAGTATGGTCTCGAGGTGGTCTTGTGGATTTGGTTGTCTAGTTATTATTGGTGGGTATACTAAGATCAATAATAGGTTTTGCTAAGGGTAAAGATGATATTTTAGGCAACAGAGTGCCTACATCCAATGATTTGCAAGGAAAAACTCTTTCATGGAAGGTGACATCATGTCTAACAAAAATCTTTCGAGTTTGAACATCAAAAATTTTGTAGCCCTTTTGAGTAAAGGGGTATCTAATAAAAATGCCAGGATGAGCACGTTTATCAAATTTATGTTGGATATGAGTATTACGTTCGATGCATAAACAACCAAAAATGCGTAAATGCATATAAGTAGGCAATTTATTGAACAATAATTCGAAAGGAGTTTTACTATTGAGCACCATAGGTGGATGTCGATTGATTAAATAAGTTGCAGTGAGGATGTATTTACCCTAAAATTTTAAGGCTAAATTTTCTTGAAAATGAAGTGCACGAGCAACATTGAGTAAATTATGATGCTTGTGCTTAACTACATCGTTTTACTGAGGTGTATAGGTATAACTATGTTGATGTATAATACCAATAGAAGTAAAAAAACAAAGCATTACTAATGTGATTGAAAAATTTTGAATTGTTATTAGTGCTAATTTGTCTAATATAGACATTGAATTGTTTTTTAATCATAGTGAAATTTTTTTTGATGTAACAACAAGTCTGAGATTTTTGTTGCATTAAATATACCTATGTAATGCGAGAATAATTATCTACAATAGTTAAGAAATAATGTGCACCAGTAATAGAAGGAGTATTGTACGATCCCTAAACATCAACATGAATTACATCAAAACAAGCAATAGATTTAGTAACACTATGATTAAATGGTGAATGAGTGTGTTTGGCTAAAAGACATATCCAAGAAGAGGGTAGAGTTGAGTTTATTTCAAGCTGGGGAAGGCATAGAACTACTATAAATAAAGAAGGGAAGGGAAGGCTTTCCTCAGATTCTAATCATGTCTAGAGAAGTTGCCTCAAGCTAAAGTTATTCCAAATCACTTTTTAATAACTATTGAAAACGAAGGCAGATCGCTTCGGAATCACAGTGGTTTTTTATAGCAATGATCATATCATCCACATATTTTAGATAACATAGGTTATCCTCTCGATTCATAAGTGTTTGAATCTTAAGGTCAACTTGGTGAATAGAGTAAAGATATTCATCAGAATCGGAGAGAGGGGACACCATTGTGTTTGAAAATGAAATGTTAAGGTCTAATTTAACAAACTTTGATGAAATATGGGTACTTAGATGACCAAGTTGCCAATGTCACAGATCCATATCATGAGAATTTGAGCTAAAAGAAGTGAAAATGTTGGGCTTATTATCAAGATAATAGAGTCCCTTATGTTCTTTACCCACGTTAATCACTTTCTTCGTTTGTAGTTCCTAAAACATGCAATAGTTAGGAAAAAAAATGGAACACTACAATTAAGATCCTTAGTGATTTTATTGATAAATAACAAATTGAATTTAAAGGAAGGAACATATAAAATATCTTTTAATATTATGTCCTTGGCGAGCTTATAGGATCCGATTTAAGATATAAAAACATTATCACCATTTGGTAGTTTTATCGGTGTGCCATAATATAGCTTTATAGTATTTAAAAAATTTAAATCATAAGTCATATGATCTATACAACTAGAATCTATAACTCAATTATTAGTTTGAGAGGAAATATTTGAAGCCATACGTACAAAGTTGACTAAAGGATTAAAGTTGGTTGGTTGAATTAAAAGAATTAGTTGTTGAACATGTTCTTGAGTGAATGGTAAGGTTATTGAATTATTTGCAGTGCTATCAACAATGACAGCGATTGGTTTATTAGCATCATCGCGTTTAGTTGAAGCTCCATTTTGTTGATAGTTTAGGTTTCCAGGCTTCTTTCAACATCTTAATTCAGACTGCCCATCAAGTCCACAATAATTACAAAGGTATTGTATCCTATTTGGACAGTAATTTGGATTCCAGGCTTCTTTTGAATTCTTGATTATGAATTCCCATCAAGTCCACAATAATCACAATTATATTAAGGCTTTTTGCGTGTTTTGCTTTGTTGATTATGAAGGTGGCTAGAGCAGATTGTTCTTAATGATTAACTGAATTTGTTGTGAAAACAAATCGTTTTTTTCTTCCTACGATAAGAGAGAGTAAGTTTTAGAAACGTTAGGTAATGAATTCATGATAATTATTTGACTCTTAACAACATTATAAGATTCATTAAGACCCATAAGAAATTGAATCAAGCAGTCTCTTTGTTGGAGATTATTAATCTCGTGTATAATGCCACAAGTGCAAGATGGATAATTGTTGTAAGAGTTCATCCTATAAGCCCTTAAGAGTAGTGTAGTATGTAGCAATGGAGTCATTGTTTTACACATGATTGGCTATGTTCTTTATATTTCAAAGATTCGTGGAGCGTTTTCTTATGAAAATATTTCATGAAGATCAATCCAAACTTCATAAGCAGTCTTCTGATTTGGTGGTAAGACTAAGCTATTTGGGTAAATTGAGTGACGACAAAGAAACAAGGGTTTTTTTCGGTAACTGGGTGAAATAGATGGACTGAACAGTTGAGTGATTAATGGGAAGTGCAAGAACTTTGCATTGTAGCTGGAAAAGGAAAAAAAAGTAAACAAGACCAAAAGAATAATCGAAGAATAAAAGCTGTTATAAAGAGGACAACTAGACGAGCTACAAAGAGTGGAACAAAAGTTTAAAGTGACTCTGATACCATATTAAAGTGAGAAAGGTTGTTCTACTTTCTTATTCACAAAACCTAAATACATACAACTAGTTGCAACGGTAAAAGCTAAATCTAAGCCTGAAATTGTGCTATGGACAAAGAAAGAATAAGCTAATCAAAATATAATATATACAACAAAATATATGCAGGATATGTACAGCTATATGTCCAACTAATATAGAGTTGGTGGCAACTGTAGAGTCTTAATCCAATAAAATTTGTGAATAGGTGATAGAGTTGGTTAGAGAGTTCTAATCCAATAAAATACATAAGTAAAATCAAATAAATTATTATTTTGAATTTTATTTTATTGTTTTAAAAAGAAAATTTCAAGTAACTAATATTGTAAGAGGATTGCAATATTATTATTTTCCCCTTTTTTATTTTTTCTTATAATTTTTATTTCTTAAAATTATTATTAAGTAAACCAAGGAGTAGAGTGTAAACTCCCTTACATTGGAGTTTAAAATTACTTGCTCATTAAATCAAATTTTCCTAACTAGTCACATTATAAAAAAGGATTATAGAATCATAGATCTCATCCATATGGTTTTAGACCAAGGAACAAGAGACTTTGGGTCAAAGGAGTGGATTGAATTGAAAAGTAAATTGAAATTTGAATTGTTTTGTGGGGAAAAGAACATTAGAAAACAATATAAGGTGGACTTTAAAAAAAAGAAAATATAGAAGTCAATTGGTAGGTCAAAGGGAATGCCACTTAGTGAGAAGTTTAAGAAAATTCCTAGGGAGAGAGACTCAGATTTTGTGCAAATCCTAATTCTAGGTTAATAATATTTAATTAATATTACGTGTATTTTATTATTATTTTTTGAAAAAATTGTAAGAATATTTTTAAAAAGTTAATAACTTAAAAAAAATTTAAAAATTATCTAAACTAGAAGAAGTTATGTCTTTTATCAAACCTTAATTTGATTTTAATATGATAGGAATTTTTTATATTTAATCTTGATTTATCATATTGTAGTGATGCCAAAATGTTATTGACCCAATACCAATTAAAAGATTACGAGGACAGTTATAGACCGTAAGAGCACTCTAGTGACCCGAAAATAAAGCAACTCCATTAAGAAGAATGCTTCTTCTTCTTTATCAGCATTATATAATCAAAACCCTTTTAAGATACGTTCTGTATATGTTTAATCAACAATGCCACTACACAAGAGTTCGAAAAACAAACGCTTAGAATATGCTCCAAACCAGTGGTAGACATCAGCAGGTAAAAGCATCAGTAGTGCTTCATCTTTTCTTCTTGTTCTGAGTTGGAACTGAAAAGTTTTACTTCATGATAGAATCGGTTGACCAGTTCCCAAAACGGTTCTAATGGCTCGTGGAATTCATGGTTAGTGATACTTGAAACTCTGCGTTGCCATGTTCATCTTGCTTCACAACTTCAGCTTCCTTCAGCGGGCATTCCTCAGCTTCAAATCTCTTTCCCCAAAGGAGAATATACAGTCCAAATATGACTAGGATTGACCCCATAATACTGTTCACACAAAACAAAAGATGTTAGGGACGCATTTTACCGTCTCTAGTAGACCTCAGTTGTCTGAAACTCGGGATCTTATACAGGACTGAACTTATGAAAGGACACAACCTTCCAAGGTATAATTGTTCATGCAGGAAAGAGTAGTCCAACACTGCGGCAAATATCTGTGTCAATGGAGTGAATGCAGATGTGAACACCGGACCCTTTTGCTTTACACACCATGACATAACCACATAGGACAAGCCCGAACCCACCACGCCCTGTTGTCGATGTTACACAAAATAGGAACATTTCAGGACTTCTGATTGATTCCAAAAGCTAAACCAAGGCCATGGGGACATTCATTTCAAGACCAAATCACATGTTAACAGAGTTGAGATTACATACAGTATAAGTAATGGTTAAAATCTCTAACTTGTCTTTCAGAATCCACATACCAACGTCCCTTCTCATGATCAAAATTACAAAGGCAGATTGAAATGCGCTGAAGAAAGACAAAATTGCAGTACTAGAATATTGACAGGGATAGCTCTTGCCAATTTTGGCTTGCATTAGGAACCATGAAGCCCATGTAGTGCTGCCTGCCATTAAAAGCATAGAGCCAGCGATCCATCTCTGTGTCCCCTTCTCTACAGTCATAGTGTTGGGTCGTGAATGTGGATTGGTTATAGGGAATCCTTTGTAAAGGATCAGCAAGATAGCTCCACTCATGCATATAAGAGCACCTAACACTTTTGTTTTTCCAGTTTTGCTTTTCATGTTCACCGTTTCCTGACTTAAAAAGTGGTATAGAAAATGATATATGTCTTCAATACGCTAAAACGAATATTTTGATGACGGGAAACAATAGTTTTTGAGATATAATCTTACCCAACTGGCAGTGCTAATAAGAAGGTAATTACAGGAACCATGTTGAGGAATGCACATGAGAACGTAGCAGAGGTGTACTTGAGTCCCAGAAGGAAGAGGTAAAATGTAAGTGTTAACCTGGAAAACAAATTACTTCTCACAGGTTCTGACAGGACAGTACTGCAATTGTTCATTACTGAAATAGCGTAATTCATCAACTGACCCTGCTAAAGCACTGAAGAAAAGTTGGCATAAGATGCAAACTGTGAGCTTGGGCCTGTTTTTCCTGCAAGAAATATCAAATAATTGGCCAAGTAAAGCTGAGAACTGCTAAAGAAATATTAACCGGTCCAGAGTACTTCTAAACTATGGGGGGCTTAGAAATGAACGAAAATGAAGAAACTCGTAGGCTATTGGATCATAGGTCAGTAGTTGTTACCTTTCCCAGTAATAGGCCACTGGAGCCAAGAAAATGGCAGCAATCGATTGTCGATATGTGACAAAAACCATATGGTTAAATCCTTCATCAAGAACTTTCTTGGTAAGCACGTTCAGAATCGAAAATCCAAAATTAACAGCTACCATAGCAAGAACAGGCCTCATCAGGTTATTGCTACCCATGTTGCCTATACCAGATAGAGCGCAGTAGAGGTATTAGACTCTTGCTTGAACCACCTTGATTTGATTCTATATATAGACTAAACGCCCGGCAAACGGTAGAAAACCAAGATCAAATGCCCATGTTACATCATCACTTTAGGCAATCAACTTACTATATTATATTATCAAATTTGTTCCTTCTGCTATCTTTTTCCGGAACTTTTTCAGGAGTTGCAGAATCAAATGCTAAGCTAGTGCTTGTATACCTCAGATATTCACCATGAGTTTTTTAGCCCTCAATTAGGGTAATGACCCTATGAAAGTTAAAGTGACCTAATGCTTCTCAAGCCTTCTCCTTCTGTTTCCATCCTCCAAAAATATATGAAGGAAGCAAGAAGCATCTTCTCAAAGTAGGAGGCAGATATGACTCGAGCATCTGTATAGCATCCAGTACTTCTTTAAACGACAGATTTGATCAATTTCTTAATTTAGAAGTGAATGTAAGAACAACATGTCAAATCCAAAGGAAAACAATTCTAAATAGGAAGCAATCAGATGCTAGTTACTGCAAACCCTGTAACCCTTTTTTGAGGTTGGAGTAAGTTCTTTTCTTTCTACAGGAGTAAACTTTACTCTGTGGGGAGGAGCCTGCATAAGATTTTTAGCGGTCTAGGCATGAAGACAATTGGGAAAGCCCTCGAAACATGTTGGCTCATGGGAGCCTACTTACTTGGGAGATCTTCATCATGAGCTTAGTAAGAGAACATACTCATGAGCCTTAACACTACACTTTAACTCAAAAACAGATGGAGTTTATATAGTACTCCAATACAAAATACTGAAAGAACCAAAAATACCCCTGAGTAATAATTCAAAGATTCAAGGCATATCTAACAAATCTCCACCTTGTATTGAATCTTCTCCCAGATTCAAAAAAATTACTTCTCAAACTCTACCAATATTGTCTGCCCCATCTTGGGACTATTTGAATTTGCTATTAGGGACTGGTTGGTGAACATATCTGCCAGATTATGATTAGTACCAACCTTCTTCACATTGATTCTCTTTTTTGAATGAATGAAGTGATATCTAACATCAATGTGCTTGGTCCGATCATGATGCACTTAATCTTTAGCTAGACATATAGCATTTAAACTGTCACAAAACACTATAGTTTGGTCCTGATATAGCCCAAGATCATTGACTAAGCCCTTCAACCAAATGCCTTCTTTAGCTGCTTCTATCAAAGCCATATATTCTGCTTCTGTAATAGATAAGGCAACCGAAAGTTGCAAAGTAGCCTTCCAATTGACGATAGAACCATGCAATGTGAAATCCAGTCATAGATCTTCTACCATCCAAATCTACAGCATAATCAAAATCTGAATAACCAGCAACTATACAATCTGTATCACCTCCATATATGAGACCAACATCAGCTGTTCCTTTTAGACATTGGAATGTGCGCTTCACTTCCTGCCAATGCTCTTTCGTAGGTTGACTCATATATTTACTCACAACACTAACCACGTGTGTAATATCGAGCCTAAAACATATCATAGCATACATCAGACTTCCCACTACACTAGCATAAGGTACTCTAGCCATATACTCTAACTCTGCTTCTGATTATGGTGCAAAATCTATAGAGAGATTAATATTTACCACTGAAAGAGTATTTAAAGGCTTTGTTGTACTCATCCCAAATTTTGATAAATTTTCTGAATGTAGCTCTTTTGTGACAAGAAAGCTTCCGTTGCTTTCGATCCCTGTAAATCTCTATTCCCAAAATTTTCTGAGTTGTACCAAGATCTTTCATATCAAATTCTACACCAAGAAGTTGTTTTAGCTTCCAAATATCTGACATGTTCTGAGCCATAATAAGCATATTATCTATATACAATACCAAGTAAATGTATGAATTATCACTGAGCTTGTTGTGATACACGCAACAATCATATAGACTTCTATTGTAGTCATGATTTGTCATAAAATTATCAAACCTCTTGTACAATTGTCTTGAAGATTGTTTCAGTTCATATAGAGATTTCTGAAGCCGACATACGTGATCTTCCTGCCTAACTCATAAAAATTTCTTCTTCAACCTCTCCATGCAAGAAAGTTGTTTTCACAGCAAGTTGCTTTAACTCCAAGTCCTGATATGCTACTAAGGCAAGTAGTACTTGAATCGAAGTGTGTTTGACCATTGGAGAGAAAATTTCATTGTAATCAACTCCTTCTTTTTGACTATACCCTTTCACAACTAGACATGCTTTGTATCTGCCTATAGGGACGATTAGTAGCAATGTTATATGGTCATTCTTGTTCTTGTTTATGCTCTGTTTCTGATTCAACATAGGAATGTTCTTCAATCCGTTTAGTAGGCGATGAACCTTATGAATGGCTATTACTTAGAGTTGCTTCAAACTCCACTTACTTATCAACACCATCTGCTTTTTCTGAAACAATAGACTTGAGAACCGGGTAAAGCATATAATTTTCATCAAAAATTACATTTCTACTCATAATAACTCTACGCTCAGATGGAGACCAGATTCTGTAACCTTTTACTCCAATGCTATAACCCATAAGTATTCCCTTCTTTGAACTTGGTTCTAGCTTACCTTCACTAAAATGATAGTAAGCAGGATAACCAAAACCTTTCAAAATAGAATAATCGGTAGGTATTTCAGACCATACCTCTAAAGGGGTTTTGTAGTCTATAGCTGTTGCTAGAGAACGATTCACCAGGTAACAAGCAGTGTTAATAGCCTCAACCTAAAACTTTCTTGTCAATCCAGCATTAAAGAGCATGCATCAAGCTCTCTCTAATAATGTTCTGTTCATCCTTTCTACTACTCCATTTGTTGTAAAGTGTCTCTAACTATGTGATGTCTAGCAATGCCTTCATCCTTGCATAATTCATCAAATTCACATGAACAAAACTCTAAGTCATTATCTGTGCAAAGACATTTTATCTTGCTCTCTATTTGATTCTCTACTAGAATCTTCCATTTCTTGAAAGTTTTGAAAACTTCACTTTTATGTTTCATCATGAATACCCATGTCATCCTAGAGTAGTCATCGATCACAGATAAAAAATGTCTCACTCCACCTAAAGATGAAACGTGAGAAGGACCCCAACAATTAGCATTAATGTAATCTAATGTTACCTTTTTCCTATGCACAAGCTTCTTAAAATGAACTCGACATTGTTTTCGAAAAACACAGTGCTCATATAATTCATAATTAGATGTTGTATATCACCCAAGTCGGCCTGTTTGCATAGAATAGTCACTCTCTTTTTTCTCATGTGCCCCAGTCGTATATGCCACAACTTAATCTGATTTGATTCTAACTGCTCTGAAGGAGAAGTTGTTGGAGCTGAACCTATAACTGGTGTTCCCTGCAAAATATACAAGGTACCTTATTTGACTTCCTTCATTACTACCAATGCACCTTTGGTAATTTGAAGTACTCCACCTTCACAACTATACTTAAAACCTTTTGAGTCCAAAACTCCCAAAGAAATCAAGTTCTTTTTTAATTCTGACACATGTCAAATATCATCTAAAGTTCTAATTGGACCGTCATGCAATTTGATCTTGATTGAGCAAATGCCTATTACCTTGCAATTTGTGTGGTTTCCCATTAAGACGCCTCCACCATCCTTTTCCTCATAGGTTGTCAACCAATTTCAATGTGGGCACATATGATGAGAGCACCCTAAATCTAGAACCCAATTATTCTCTAAATCTGAACAATTAGTCACTAAAAGAACCATATTTTCTTCTAACGCATAATCATCTTAAGCAACAATAGCATGTTGAGTTTTTGCTTTATTCTTCTTTGGACATTCATTCTTCCAATGACCTAGTTCTTTGCAACAATTACAGATATCTTGTGGATTTACATTCAAATATCAAAATTTAGACTCAGACCTTTTGCCTTTCCACTTTCCTATTCCTAGCGATTTTTCAGAATTTGCAGCCACCATTCCAACTGCAAAACTTTCTCCAATATTTCCAAATGCCTTATGCCTAAGCTCTAGGGTATGAAGACTGGACCTGACTTCTTCTAAAGTGATAGTATCTTTTCCAACAACAGAAGAATTCACCAAATTTCCATATGACGAAGGCAGAGAGACTATAACATTAGGGCAACGTCTTTGTCATCTATTTTAACATCTACGTTTTGAAGATCCATTAAAATAGAGTTTAATTCTTCCAAATATTCTTTCATAGGCATGCTTTCCTTCATACGAAGACCAAACAAACGTTGCTTCAATAATAACTTGTTAGCTAAGGATTTTGTCATTTATAGGCTTTCCAATATCGCCCATAGACCTACTACAATATCTTCATTCGGTACTTCATAAATTATCTCATCCGCTAGACATAGCAAAATGGTTGAGTGTGTCTTCTCTTCTTGTTCAACAAAAATGGACTCATCCATTGATTCTAGTTTCTTTTCTGAAAGCAGTATCCAGATCGATTGTTGCTTCAATAGACCACGCATTTTGATGCTCCAAAGAATAAAATTGTTCTTCCCAGTAAATTTATCAATCTTAATGTTGTATGATGACATCTCTATGCTTGATTAATAGATTCAAACAAAACCAAAATCTCTTATACCAGTTGTTGGCTTTGGAGAACCCACTTACTTGGGAGATCTTCATCATGAGCATAGTGAAGAAACATATTCGTAGGCTTTGACTCTACGCTTCAATAAAAAAAACAGACAGGGTTTATATATTACTCCAACACAAAATATTAAAATTATCCAAAATATCCCTTAATAATAAGAAGAAGATTCAAGGCATATCTACCAAAACACAATTGTTCCCCGTTGTTCAATCAGGAACAAAACAAAGTTAAACCAAAATAGTAACGCACAGTTCACAATGTTAGTGATGAAGTCTTCATGCTTTTCATTGAGAGATGACAAGTCGGTATTCTTTGGCAACAACATCTCAGATATTCTTAAAGCAACACTATCCCAATGCATTAGATACTGAACTTTCCATATTTAGCTTAATGGGAGTTGATATGGGAACAATATCTCGATGACTAATGAGCCTGCGTGGTGCGGCGCAAACCTCCAAGGACTAGTGACTTATTCGAAGGGGAATAAGTGTGACGGAGGCTGGGAAAGACCAGATGAAGAATAAGTAATGCCATAAATAACATAAAACCTTCCGCAATTTGACTCATTTCTAAAAAATAGATATACATCAATTTTAGTAGTTTTTTTGTCAGTTATTTTTTGGGCTTGTCCCTGCTAAATTTCTAAGTTCTATTCAAATTCTTTATATCTGAATCCGTTGAGGGTGAATTCATTATAACCTGATATGTGGCCAGGTGATTAATGCTCTTGGGAAGGCTGGCAGGATGAGTTAACATTTTAAACTTTTTTGCTACTTATAATACCACTGATTCAAATTAATAGCGAGGCAGGACGTTTGGAAGGGGCATGCCAGTTCTTCAAATTGATGTTGATGCAATGCAGGCTGCGTAGCGATCCATAACAAATCACACAACTTTGGAATTCTTGGCAAAAGAAATTGGGAAACAGTGTTACTAGAAGGCACCCATCATTCCCCAAAAGGATGATTCATCTAGAAACGAGTTGCATCTGCATTTGATCTTAATCCAGATCAGCAATTCTCATCAACTCCCAACCACAAAAAATACATGGAACATTAGATCATTAGTAAATCTGATTGCGTGGAATGGGATCTGATCGTCTTTTTACGAGAAAGATCGAAACATAATCAATTTGAAATTTGTGTCCAGCAGATGGACATCAGATGTCTGTATTCCTGGAAAGCACACCTTTTACAAGGTTATTGATGATGGATCTGGAAAATTCTCCACAATCATTCAGGAGTGGCAAAAACACCTGAGAGATGCCCTCAGATACACAGGATTCTTCAAGATTTTCCCTATTCTATGTTGTCAACTTCTGAAACAATCAAAATCCTGCTCCTAAAGTCTCAATATAGCATCTGGTTCAACAATTAATTCACGTTCTACAGTCCAATAGAGATATCCGTAAAATTCCAACTCTTGTGATACCAACATGGTAGTTGAAAAAACACCAGGCAACGACTAGGAAAGAACTAGCAAGAAGATTGAACAAGATAGCGCCATAATTACAAGAAAAAATCGAAACAGGATGCCATTAGTTCATCAAAGAATTAGTTTCATGTACGTACATAATATTTCACTCTCTTCTCTTAACACAAAAATTAAAAAAAAAAAAATCAAGTACACAAATAGTAGTATTGGTTCAAAATAGGCCGAAAAGTAAAGAAAAGCCGAGCAGGAAGAGCCAAACGATGTGAACCAACAAAAGAGTCTGACCCGGAAGAGAAGCGCTACCACCATTTCCGACCTCACAAGCCCCCAATTTCGCAATTTGAGCGCCGTGACACATGGCATCAGGACAACCGCACCAATAGGTGATCCCATCGACGCCGCAGACTGGATCCACGCGGAAGCAAGTGACCGGGCAGGACGCAGGGGCCGCGATTGACGCGCACACGCCGCCGCTCTCCTTCTCGATTACTTGCTCAATTATCATCGCGCCGTGGCCCTCCGATCGGACAACTGCCGGCAAGGAAAAAAGAGAAAACACGGCAATTAGGGTGCATAGCGAGTGGAATACGGAGAATCTGGACATCAGATCTTTGTGAGGAAAGGGTTAGCCGTAACCCCAACCCTAAACCTTGTTTATTGGTTTCTTGGAGAATGAAAGATTTGCTTTTGTTGGGCGATGATCACAATAACAAGAAAAGAATCAGCAGCCAAAAAGGTTAGGAATGAATGAACGTTGTGGAAGAATCTACAGGTGTCAACCTTTATACTATTTATTTTTCTTTTGCAAGCTTGATTGATCACTTCTTTGCTACGAGGGGCCTGGATACATGGGCCAAAGAAAAGCCCTTTTTTTATGAGGGCTTGGCCTGCAAACTTTAAATTTAATAACTATATTTTATATGTATGTCATAGAATTATACAATGTTTTAATGTTCAGACGTGAAGTTAAACACTGTTAAGACAAGAAATTTAAGATTTAAAAGATTCAATTGATATTAAATTGTCATAAAATTAATTAAAAATTAAATAAAATTAAAAATTTTGAAATATAATTGAAAGAGATTGTTCTTTCCTATCAAAAAATTTAAAGTT
>JANITX010000010.1:43941355-43973227 GCA_027564395.1 Erythroxylum ulei | reverse complement strand
ACAATTGTTAGAAAATTAATTACAGTTGTGTTAACATCAGTTCTGAAAACAAACTAGTTTTTGTTAATAAAAGAAGGTTTTGAAAAAGGGTTAACGAAAAGATATCACAATTCAAACCCCCCTTTCTTGTGCATTTATATATCATTATTGTTTACTGTGGTAACGTGTGATTCACTTCATGCTTTGCATTGTTTTGCTAAACTAATGCTGTTTATATTGCATCTGATCTCCCACATGTAACTAAGGTGGTGTTCGGCTACTTTGTAAAGATGCCAAATTATGCTTTATCTTTGATTGACATGGGGACTTTTGTTTGATTGTTTCGTAGGAACAACTTGACCCATTTTCACTTATTGCTGATGAGTTATCCCTTCTTGCTAATAGATTGCGAGCAATGGTAATTGCGGAGGTATGTATTGCACTTTTAGAGTCTTCTATGTGAATTATGTAATTGCAAGATAGGGATCAAGTTCTAGAAATAGATATGTGGTCATATAGATATGTTGATATTGAAAGTTGGAATCAATTTCACTTCGGTTCCTAATCTTGCCTCTACTGCTGAGTACTTCTTCAAGATGGGAGTAGAGGGAAAGCGGTTCCGCCCCATGGTGATTACAAAATCTTTACTTCTTATAGTTGATTTTTGCTAATTTTTGATTCTTAACATCTTGTGGGCTTCACCAATTTGTTTTTCAATTATGAGCAATTTGTTTGTTTCCTACGAACCATTTTTCCACTAGTCATGATGCCTGCCACTGGAACTATGTGTTGTTCCTTTTTTCTATATCTAGGCATCAAACTTGAGCATTTTTACAGGAAATTGGATATCATGTTAACAGCATCCTTATCTTTGCCTATTTTATAAGTATCACAACCCATGTGTCTTTCAGTGTATACTCTTTTTATGCTTGATTATCATTTTTGTATTTGTCTGTACTGGAATCATTAGTTTACCCAATGTTGCTGATGTTTTATGATCTAATGTTTGTCACAGATTTATATTTGGATCTCAACCTCTTATCTTTTTATGAATGAATAATAAGGAAATGTCTTATGCAGGTTTTATTGCTGATGGCAACATCTTTAAATATTAACACCAGAACCAGAAACCAACAGTTTGGGAAAGAATTCAATGACAGAACTTCGTACAAGACAGCAGCGTATAACTGAGATGATCCATGTTAGTCTCATTATCAATCACAATTTCTTTTACTATAATCTCCTTTGTTCTGAACTTACATTATTTTCTAAATGCTTCTGCACTAAGGAAAGAATTCATTTGTCTCCTTGTCAGGTGGCAAGTCTTTTACATGATGATGTCTTGGATGATGCAGATACAAGACGTGGCATTGGCTCATTGGACTTTGTAATGGGAAATAAGGTACAGCTTTATCATTCCTTGTTAGCTGGATGGCTGTTTAATATACACCTTTCTTTACCTTGTCATACATTTCAAATGAGTTTTTATTCTCCATTTTGTATTATTCCTTTAATTTATTTTTTCAGTTTGTCAAATATATTTGCGAAGATTTTTATTCCGTTTGGTATTTAATCAGGTTGTGAAGATTTAAGAGGTCCTTATCATTGGTGCTTGGTCGTTAGTTTTACAATATCATATATAAATGTTTATATCAGAACAAGATCCACTGCAACCAGTTGAATTTACAACCTCCTATTAGATGGTCAAGCATATTAAAATTAAGGATTAAAGGCCCTTGAATCACTAAATTGTAAGTTTAGGGCTTTTACTTTCTGAGTTGAGGCTTGAGACCGGCTAGTTATGCAAAAGATGGTGAATGGTTGGCCTGCCTTTTGAAAGATTGTCTAGGTTTAATGGACCATCATTGGGAAGTTTCATAGTCTTATTTATCTGAGAGCCTTGAATCAATGATTAAAGATTTGTTTTTCATAATGAATTCTCAAGATTAGACATATTGATGGTGATTTAGTAAACGAAATGTCTAATGATTCCAATCCTAAAGCATGTTTTTGAAAATGTAGAAGTTTGGGTAAGTTTTCATATTATACATTAACATACATGTGGGTTGACTGGATGATGTATCTATTGCTTTTTTTTGGGTAAGATTATCACCATGATGCAAGCTTGATAGTTTTTTTTTTAAATTAAAGATTTCATTGATTAGAGATGTTGAATATTGAAGATAATTTGTATTTCACTATATTTCTGTACTTAGGAACAAGGTTTCGCTAGGTTTATATACAAACTTCCTAGGCCTATTTAGGAAGTAATCTAACTATTAACTATAGGAAATCTCTTGATTGTAGGAGAGATTATAGGAGCAGTAATAACAATATTAATACAAGATCATCTCTAGTCAACACTCCCCCTCAAGTTGGTGCATAGATATCGCACATGCCTAACTTGCAAACAAGGTTATGAAACTGTTTATTGTAGAGTCCTTTGGTGAAGACATCTGCCAATTGTTCATTTGACCCCACATGAAATAATTGCAGAGAGCCATTCACAAGTTTCTCCTTCACGAAATGTCGGTCAATTTCTGTATGTTTCGTTCGATCATGCTGAATAGGGTTGTGAGCTATGCTAATGGCAGCTTTATTATCACAGTAGAGAGATGAACTTCCTTCATCTGTCAGTTGTAATTCATTCATCAGCTTCCTTACCCACAATAGTTCGCACACACCTTGAGCCATAGCTCTATATTCGGCTTCTGCACTGGATCTAGCAACTACATTCTGTTTCTTGCTTCTCCAAGTGACTAGATTTCCTCCTATGAGCGTACAATAACCAGTGGTTGACCTCCTGTCATCTAGAGATCCAGCCCAATCAGCATCTATAAATGCTTCTATCTTAAAATGACCATTGTTCGTAAACATAAGGCCTTTTCCTGGAGCAGACTTTCGATAGCGCAAAATGAGAAACACAGCTTGTAAGTGTGGTTCTCGTGGATCATGCATGTACTGACTTACCAGACTAACTGCAAATGCTATGTTTGGCCTAGTGTGAGAAAGATAGATGAGTCTCCCAACTAACCTTTGATATCTTCTCATGTCTACTGGTGTACCTGTTCCTGCTTCCAGTTTGTGATTGCTTTCAATGGGAGATTCAACTGGTTTACAACCCATCATACCGGTGTCTTCTAATAAGTCTAGGACATATTTTCTCTGGGAGATAAAGATTCCTCTTCTTGATCTTGCAACTTTAACTCCCAAGAAATATTGCAATTTTCCTAGATGCTTAATTTCAAATTCTTGAGCAAGTAGTTTCTTCAGTCTCGCCATTTCTTCCGTATCAGTTCCATTTACAATAATGTCATCAACATAGACAATTAGAAGCGTGATCTTAACTTGGGAGTGCTTGATAAATAGGGTGTGATCTGCATTACTCTGTTGATAACCAAAGGTGATCATAGCCCGATTGAACTTTTCAAACCATGCTCGTGGTGATTGTTTAAGCCCATACAAGGCCTTTTTTAGCCTACAAACTTTCCTTTTGTGTCTTCTCATCTTCAAACCCTGGAGGAATCGCCATATACACCTCCTCTTCCTGATCCCCATGAAGAAATGCATTTTTATCAACAAACTGCTGTAAGTCCCAATCAAAGTTAGCTGCACACGAGAGTAAGACTTTGATTGCATTCATCTTAGCAACCGAAGCAAAGGCTTCTTGATAGTCCACTCCATATGTTTGAGTAAAGCCTTTAGCCACCAATCTCGGCTTGTACCTCTTAATGGACCCATCTGGCTTATGCTTCATTGTGAATACCTATTTATAGCCAACCGTTCGTGTTCCTTTTGGAGCAGTGACAAGTTCCCAAGTCTCATTTTTTGCCAGGGCCTTCATTTCTTCAATCATAGCTTCTTTCCATTGAGCAATTTTCATTGCTTCTCTCCAATCCTGTGGAATAGACACAGAAGAAACAGACAAGACAAAGGCTCTATAAGCAGGAGATAATGAGTCATATGTAACAATGTTAGAAATTGGGTGTTTGGTGCAACCTTTAACACTTTTTCGAAGAGCAATTGGCTTATCTAAATTATCAGATAAATCATATTCTAGCTCACCAGTGTTCTCGAGGGAAGAGGACAGCATTGGCACAGACTGCATGATGGCTTTTTCTATCTTATCTCGCTTTGAGCATGTCTTTAAGTCTGGTCTATCTAAGTGCCGATTTTTATCCTCTTGAATAACAATAGTTGTCTCCCCTTGAATTGCTCTTTCTCTTTGGATCACATTAACTCTGGAGTCAAGCAACACTTCTTCTTCAATCTCATTCTCCCCTTGAAGAAGGGTTGCAGATGTGGTGAAATAGGACTCATACTCCAGAAAAGTGACTTCCATACTTACAATATATTTCTTAGACCAGGGATGATAACACTTATATCCTTTTTGTGTGGGAGAATATCCAACCAAAACACATTTCAGAGCTCTTGGCTCCAACTTGCCAACATTCCAAGAATGAACAAAGCAAACACACCCAAAAATTCGCAAAGGCATAGTGTATGAATTTTACCTTGTAATATTTCAACAGGGCTTTCAAAATCTAAGATTTGAAGTGGCATTCTGTTGATAAGATAGACGGCTGAAAGAACTGCATCACCCCAATATCCCTTTGGAAGATTCATTGTGAACATGAGTGATCCTGCAACCTCCAAAATGTGTCTGCTCTTCCTTTCCGCAACTCCGTTCTATTCACTAGTATAGACACAACTAGTTTGATGTACTATTCCATTAAAATCCAAATAAGTACGAAATTTTCCATCCATATACTCCATTCCATTTTCTAACCGTAAGATCTTGACTCTAGCATCATGTTTACAAATCATTTTATGAAAAGATTGGAAGCATGAAAAAACTTCATTCTTGTTTTTCATCATATAAACCCATGTCAAGCAGGTGCAATAATCAATAAAAGTCACAAACCATCTATGTCCAGAAAGAGAGGGAGTTTGAGTAGGACCCCAAACATCGGAGTGAATAGTCATAAAAGGAACAGAACTCTTATTACTTGATAAATGATAAGAACTTCTAGTGTGTTTAGTAAGTTCACATGCTTCACAAAACAAAGAATTAAAAGAAGTTCTTTTAAACAAGTTTGGATAAAGTTTTGCTAGAACAAAAAACGAGGGATGTCCTAACCGCCTATGCCACTGTAGAATTTCCTTATTAATCACATCGTTTCCAAAAGACACTTGATGCGCAACCGTCAGATGCTCTTCTTCCAAGACATATAAGCCATCCTGCAGTTTACTAGTTCCAATCCTCTGCCCTGTGTGAAGATCCTGAAGAACACAATAGTCAGGAAAAATTTCAACTTTGCAATTAAGGTCCTTAGTGATGGCACTGACAGAGAGAAGATTAATAGGAAAATGGGGTACATGAAGTACTGAGGATAGGGTAATATTGGAAGTACAATTAACAGAACCTGTATCAGATACGGAAGTAAAAGATCCATCTGCTATTCTAACATTATCTCTGTTGTTTCCATGAGAGTGTGTTAAAAAATTCTTTTGAGAGCCTGTCATATATCTGTTAGCTCCAGAGTCTATAATCCAAGAATTAACTTTAGAATTGTAGTGCTCAATACCTGATTTGGCAAGATTTGATGCACCAACTGTGGAAGCAAAGTCTGCTTTGGAGAGAAGCTGTCTTAAAGCCTGAAGTTCCTCATTGGATAATCCTCCTGTCAACAATGTTTCGGACATTTCAGTTCCATCAGCCAAGTGAGCCTAACCCCTTACCACTGAGCTACCTCTTTTTCCACGACTCAAATTAGGCCTTCCATGCAATTTCCAACAGGTTTCTCGGGTATGTCTTGATTTTCCACAGTAATCACAGTGTAAGTGATCCTTATTAGATGAGGTATTTGCAGGTTTCGGCTTTTCAGTAGAACTTGCAACTAATCCTGCTTTTTCAATGATAGGTGTATGTAGCATAACATTTCGCCTACTTTATTCTTGCTGTACTAGAGAATGTGCGAGTTGAACGGAAGGGAAAGGATCTTTTCCAAGTATTGTACCTCGTATATGATCATAATTCGGGTTAATACCCACTAAAAAATCATTTTCTGGAATCTAGCAGTGTCTTGTGAGCATTCTGCTTGAAAGTCCTGATAATAGTCTAATTCTTGCCACAACCAACATTACTCCGCAAAATACTGTGATACAGTCATATCTCTTTGCTTCGTGTTGTGCAATTTATTACAAAGATCAAGTAGCAAGTATGTCCGAGCAATCTCCGATTTTATTGAATTGAGGAGCCAAGACATGACGAGAGAATTTTCGGACTCCCATTGCTTATAAGCAGAATTATTGACGTCGAGTCTCTTACTGTCATCATTAATGTAACTCTGTATTCCTCTAGCTTTGATGAACACCAAACAGGATCTTGACCAAGCAAGATAATTAGTTCCATCAAGTTTTACGGGACTGATTTGAAGTGAAGGATTATCGGAATTCGACATAATTATCTTCTTTCCTTCCATCTTCTTTAGTGTTACTCAGGATAAAAAAATGCCAATGGAGTAAATAGAAGTTGTTCAAACAAATGTGCTTCTGGTATATGGGCAGAAAAATTACCAGACGGACAGAAACACAAAAATACACAGAGGAGAGGCAAGGAAGCAAGGGTACTGGTAGAAGGTAAGGATATGTCCGACGCAACCAGAGAAGAGGCAAGAGGCCGGCGACCCTGATGGAGAAAGAACGGAGACAAAATACTGGCTGGAGGGTGGAGCGTGGTGCTCACACACGGCGACTGCAGAGAGTTTGTGGCGGGGCGTGGCGGTGCAGTTGACGTCAGGTCTTTCACAGTGGAAGTCGCCGGTTACAGCTGAAGCAATCTAGGTGGGTGGTGAGAAGAAAAAAACACGTTGTTTGGGTGAGTACACACTCAGCCGGTGAAGAACAATCAGAGAAAAAAGGAACAGTCCCTAAATCAAATAGGGTTCTGATACCATGTTGAATGTTGAAGATAATTTGTATTTCTTGTATTCGTTTACATAGGAGCAAGGGTTTATATACAAAATTCCTAGGACTATTTAGGAAGTAATCTAACTATTAACTCTATGAAATCTCTCAATTGTAGGAGAGATTATAGGTATAATGATAACAGTATCAATGCTAATAATATCTGGTCAACAAATAATCTCTGGTCATCAAATCTTAATTTAGCGGCTTTATCTATATGTTTAAGAATTGTATAAGTACATCTTGAATTGTTAGTGTAGAGTCTGATTGTGATATTTTCCTTTCTTGGTTTTCCTTTATTTTCATTTTTACATTTGTTCTCATGTACATTCATGCGTTACAAAATGTTATATTAGTTCATAGCTAAATGTGCTTCCTTTTGTGCGGGAATTTTCTGTTGGTGGTAGTTGTGTACTTTTCATGTACGGATTACACTGATTTTTAGTAAACAAATTTCAGCTGGAATAACTCCATACTCAATACTGATTTTGATTTAATAATGGAACTAGTGCTTACATTACAATATGTTTGGCCTTTGTTCTGCAAAGCATATTTACTCTTTTGAGGAATCTCATGGGAGACCAACATGGCAAGATTGTTGGAGCTGATATCTGAAGCAATTTCAGATAATTGCCAATGAAATTGCAAAATAATCACTATTTTTTTGCTTGCCAAAGAGATGATTGTTTTATTTTAATTATGTATATATTTCTTCTGTGATTGATTGTACACATGGAATCTTTGCAACTGCGTCATTGCATGCTGTTCTAATTCTGACAACGTACTGTTAATAATTCTGTTTGTTAAAGAGAGTTTCACTTTTGGGAGTTTCCATTATCTAGGAAAACTCCCAAAATTAAAAGAAAATCTTTTTCCTCTCTGATGCTCAGTGTGAAGTTATGACTATTGGTTGCTGTTGTTGATATGAATTTATTTCTTTTCTTGAGTTATTGTTTTCAGATATAACAGAGTGTAATGTATTTGCTTGCATGAATTTTCTTTTGTCGCTAATAAACAACGGTTTGGTCATCAAATACTTACATGCTACTGTAGCTATAGAGTTTTTTGAGCATTTGTGGTGTTCCTGAAATAAATTTCTGATGATTATTGCACATCTTTTCTTTGTCTTTTCAGGTTGATAGGATTTATCAAGCAGACTTTAAAACACAGATAATATTTAATTGCCAAATGGGACGTGGGAGGACTACAACTGGGATGGTGATTGCAACTTTGGTTTATCTCAACCGGATTGGAGCTCTTGGCAAGTTTAGCAATAGCTACTCCTTTATGCATTGTATTAACTGGTTAACACTCTTTATGACATTATCTAAACTAGGCCAATGATTCTTTTGGGAAACTGAGTTTTAAATTGATTCGCTTGCACCTTTTGCATGCTGTTAATTAGTAGCTATTTAAACCCCTTTTCTTATTAGGAATGATAGATTTGCTATTCTTTTTCTTTTTCTTCCAAATTGAATTGTTGGGCATGACAGCAAAGTTGTACTTGTCTCTGGATGTTTGGGAAATATTGTAGTCCTGATGGGCTTCTAGTTGAGAAAGGGCAAGATCTAGATGATATATTATCAATTGCTCATTTCATGATAAATATGTGAAAATGGTAACAAACTTGTGCCCCTAGATTTGTGCTGGGGATTTGCATTCCAATAAAGGGAACTGAATAACTCAATATGACTTGCTAATGTATAAAATATTCTTAATTGAACTGCTACTTTGATTCGTATAACCAGTAAATATTTTATAAGAGATGATTTCTGAGCTTGTATATATATTTTGTTATGTATTGTAGGTATTCCAAGATCCAACTCAGTGGGGAGAGTGTTCGACTCAGGTTCTAATGTTGCTGATACTTTGCCAAACTCAGAGGAGGCACTTCTTAGGGGAGAATATGCAGTCATCAGAAGTTTGACACGTGTTTTGGAGGTACTGAATATTAACAATTACCTATTTCTTTATCCTTTTGTTATTTATTTTGTAGTTGGGTTGTCTTTTGATTCGTGGAAGAGTTACTTGGTTTGTCTTTTGATACATGGAAGAGTTACCATTTCCTTGAGTTTTCTTACGAGTTTTAATGCACATTCAGGGAGGTGTTGAAGGCAAAAGACGAGTAGATAAAGTCATTGACAAGTGTGCCTCCATGCAGGTTTTTCTAGTTATTATTCTTAGTCCATTCAATTGCAGGTTCACTAGAAATGAAATTTCTTTATTTTCTGTTACATAGAGAATTCACCTGAATGTAATGGTTTAACCACAGAACTTGCGTGAAGCAATTGCTAACTACCGCAATAGTATTCTCCATCAGCCTGATGAGATGAAGAGAGAAGCTTCGCTTTCGTTTTTTGTTGAATACTTGGAAAGATATTACTTTCTTATATGTTTCGCTGTATACATTCACTCAGAGAGAGATGCCCTCCGTTCTAGTTCTTTTGGTCACAGTAGTTTTGCTGACTGGATGAGAGCACGACCGGAACTGTATAGCATTATTCGCAGGTAAGGTTATCCAATGATTCAAGTGGTTTAAGCATGCCTTGCAGATTTTGTATCATACGAGCAAACATTAGAATTATAAATTACTTCGATTTTCATGATGCTGCAACAATGGAGCCCAATGAGGTTTCTATCTATCTCTAATAATTGTCTAGATACTGTAGTTAATAGTAGAATTATTTTTGCAACAATTGCTCCTGGTGCAGGTTGCTCAGGAGAGATCCAATGGGTGCCCTTGGAGATGCAAGTTTAAAGCCATCTTTCATGAAGATTGCTGAGTCTACTGATGGCCGCCCTCATGAAATGGGTGTGGTTGCTGCCTTAAGAAATGGGGAAGTGCTAGGAAGTCTAACTGTTCTAAAAAGTGACCACCATCCTGGTTGTCAAAACCAAACTTTACCAGAAAGGGTAGACGGTGCACCTAATTTTAGAGAAGTTCCTGGATTTCCAGTTTATGGAGTTGCAAATCCAACCGTTGATGGTATTCTCGCAGTTATTCAGAGGATTGGCAGCTTGAAAGGTGGTCGCCCAGTTTTTTGGCACAACATGAGAGAAGAACCTGTTATCTACATCAATGGGAAACCATTTGTGCTTCGTGAAGTTGAAAGACCATACAAGAACATGCTTGAATACACGGTAAACACGATCACTCTCCTACTGTACATATTTGTTGGATTACTAAACTAGAGCTGAATGTGTACTCGATTTAGAGTTGATTTCCTTAATTTTTTAGTGCGTATATTGTGAAACAATTGTCTGTTTTTAACATTATAATCCAGTAGTAGATGTCAAGGAAAAACGTTTTCATTATGTATTAATGTGTCTTCATCATGCAAAGAACAAATGCTGCTTAATGGTATTGGAATATTTTAGGACTCATGTAGACCGTCTTAGTTAGCAGAGACAAAAAAGTGCCAGAAATGTTTCCTGTAGACTGTCTTAGTTAACAGATTGTTACATTTTCATGCATCAAATTCCTGTAAACCTCTTGTGGACAGGCATGAACAGTGCCAGAAGTTTTTTCCTTTTTCTGAAGCCTCAGTCTCCAAATGGGCATTGCCATGTTTTAAATATGCCTATTCTTTGATTTAGGCATGTTAGGCATTGATTTTATACTTCTTATTGATATGGGCACTAGTTGGTAAGATTAGATTATAATATATGCATGCAGGGAATAGATCGAGAGAGAGTGGAGGGAATGGAGGCTCGATTAAAAGAAGATATCCTACGAGAAGCTGAACGCTATGGAGGCGCTATAATGGTCATTCATGAAACAAATGATGAGCAAATTTTTGACGCATGGGAACGTGTGAAATCTGACTCTATCAAGACACCCCTTGAAGTCTTCAAATGCTTAGAGGCTGATGGTTTTCCCATTAAATATGCTCGTGTGCCAATCACTGATGGTAAAGCTCCTAAAAGTTCAGACTTTGACACATTGGTGATGAATATTGCTTCTGCCTCCAAGGATACTGCCTTTGTTTTCAATTGTCAGGTAAAAGTTCCTCCCCAGGTCAGAGGGATAGAGAGAGAGTCTGTTTAATGTTTTTCTGCTTACATATATTCTATGGTAACCTGAATTTAGATGGGGATAGGAAGGACGACCACTGGCACTGTGATTGCTTGCCTTCTGAAACTCAGAATTGATCATGGGAGACCCATTAGAGTCCTAGCAGATGATATGAACCACGAAGAAGTGGATAGTGGTAACTCAAGTGGTGAAGAAACTGGAGGAAATGGCAGTTCAAGTAGTGAAGAACCTGGAGACAATGTTGCTACATCAGCCTCCCATATTATCAGAACGCAGACTGAATTGGAGCAAAGTCGTGCTTTTGGCATTGATGATATCCTACTTTTGTGGAAGATAACAAGACTATTTGATCATGGGGTGGAATGCCGAAAGGCCTTGGATGTAATTATTGATAGGTGCTCTGCACTTCAGAACATACGTCAAGCTGTTCTCCAATACAGGAAGGTGGTGAATCAACAACATGTTGAACCAAGGGAGAGGAGAGTGGCATTGAGTCGTGGTGCTGAATACTTGGAAAGGTATTTCCGACTAATTGCTTTTGCAGCATATCTTGGAAGTGAAGCATTTGATGGGTTTTGTGGTCAAGGAGAATCAAAAATGACCTTTAAGACTTGGTTGCATCAAAGACCAGAGGTTCAAGCAATGAAGTGGAGCATCAGGCTAAGGCCTGGGCGGTTTTTCACTATACCTGTAAGCATCTTTTCACCTATTGATGGTGGAACTCCAATGCTTCATCAATTCCTTTTATTAAATTATGGATATTCATTTTGATAGTATTGTTGTAATTCAGAAACTGTTGCATTCTTATTTTAATTCAGGAAGAGCTAAGAGCACCACAGGAATCACAGCATGGAGATGCAGTCATGGAGGCCACCATCAAGGTTCGTTGTGGTTCAGTTTTGGGAACAGGATCGATACTTAAGATGTATTTCTTTCCTGGCCAGAGGACTTCTAGCCATATACAGATTCATGGAGCACCACATGTTTACAAGGTACTAATCTCACCGTCTTGGTTGGATTATCTGAGATTATATGCATCAACTGGATTATTTTGGTTAATTCTTTGCTTATATATTTTGTCATCGACATGAAGAAGGCATTACACCAATGAGATTAAAAAATCAGGAGGAGATAACACCCTTGCGTAGTTGTAAATGTTTCACTTTAGCATCCAACATAATCTAGCTCTGATCATATTCACCTCTTAATCATTTTAGCATGGTTATATTCTGTGTAATTTAGTATTATAATAATACCAAGGCACAGTTGTATGCTTACACATATATATACACATTAAGCCTAAACTTCTTTATGCTTCAGGTGGATGGATATCCTGTTTACAGCATGGCAACTCCAACAATTGCTGGTGCTAAAGAGATGCTAGCATATTTAGGTGCCAAACCTAAGGTAGGCGGACATGTTACTGGGAAGGTGATATTGACTGATCTCAGAGAAGAAGCAGTTGTTTACATCAATGGAACCCCATTTGTCCTCAGGGAGCTTAATAAGCCTGTCGATACACTCAAGCATGTTGGAATAACTGGTCCAATGGTGTGCCATCATTGATATTATTTTATGTTAAGCCTGTTGGCGTCTTTGCGTCTTTATCTTACTTGTTATTCGCAGGTGGAACATATGGAAGCACGGCTAAAAGAAGATATAATATCTGAGGTGAGACATTCTGGTGGTAGAATGCTTTTACATCGTGAAGAATTTAATCCGGAAACAAATCAATCCAGTGTTGTGGGATATTGGGAGAACATTTTTGCAGATGATGTGAAGACACCAGCTGAAGTTTATGCTGCCCTAAAGGATGACGAGTATGATGTCAGTTACAGGAGGATACCGTTAACTAGAGAGAGGGAGGCGTTAGCTTCTGATGTTGATGCAATCCAGTGTTGTAAAGATGAGTATGTACTATAATCACTTCTTTATACAATCCACATTTTGCTTCTTTAGCCACTAGTTTAACTACTGGCCTGATTGGTCTATTTGGTAAAGGAATTGAAGAATGATTTAACTTGGAAGATGACTGCTACAAACTGCTATTGTTGGTCTTACTAGTAGGGCATGGCTACTATGAATTTACCCAGTAATTTAGTTTTAGGAGGAAGCTTATTTCATTATAATTTTCAATATTGAATTGATTTTTGCAGAGATGATCTTAATTATCTATCTTTTTTCCAGTTGTGCAGGGAATTACCTATTTGTTTCACACACAGGGTTTGGAGGAGTTGCGTATGCAATGGCCATTCTTTGTATTAAAGTCAAAGCAGAGGCAAACTTCACAGCACAGATTCCACAAGGCCCAGTGATGGCTGAAGAGTATCTGCCATCGCAATCGTCTGATGAAGAAGCACTCAAGATGGGTGATTACCGTGACATACTAAGCCTAACAAGAGTTCTCTTTTGCGGTCCACATAGCAAAGCAGATGTGGACATTATTATTGACAAGTATGTTGTCTCACTATAATTTTGTACTTCTGAGCATTAAAGGTGTTAACAATTTTTGACCGTTAGAAAGAAAATATTACATTGTGTTAACTTGTTGACTGGTCTCTGCTTCGGTTAGAACCTATGTTGGACTGCATTTGTTTGGCTATACATCATTTAATTTTGATTCCGTATCATTTGCATCTCCAAGGTCAGTCTTATTTGGCATATTGTCATTTGTTGTGCAGGGTTTCTTACTTCTCTTCCGCAGGTGTGCAGGTGCAGGGCATTTACGTGATGATATATATTGTTACAGTAAGGAACTCAGGAAATTTCGTGATGGGGATGATGAACATCGTGCACATCTCAAGGATATGGGAATGAAGGCTTTAAGGTTGATTTACACTTTACCAAGTTATGACCATTGGCTAATTTTCTTTCCTCCTTTCAGTAAATGTGCTATATTTACTTGGTGATTAGTGATGACCACGTTGTTCCTTCACTTCCCTTATCTATTCCCCAACCAAATTCTTTACTTTTTCCGGTACGAAGGCATAACCAGTTTCCTTTGTACATCTACAGGCGATACTTCTTTCTCATCACTTTCAGATCCTACCTATACTGCACCAATGCAGCTGAAACAAGGTTCACTTCGTGGATGGATGCGAGACCTGAATTGGGACATCTTTGTAATAATCTCAGGATTGATAAATAAAATATACTTGTAGCTTTAACAATCCAAATGTATGTATGTACAGCTAGTCAGCCTGTGGTAGTTTCTCCAATGTACAGCTAGTCAGCTTGCGGTAGTTTCTCCATCAGTGACTTCGCTCTGTTCCCTTTGTCCTTCGTTGCATGTATAGGTGGAAAATAGGCATAGTGCAGTTGATACGTCACCATAAAATCAATGAAACCTGATCGAGGAATTGTGTTCCTTTGCATGTCAAAGTTGGGCAATTTCGCCGATCCGAGCCTGTGGGGCAACTAGGTTTTGCATGCTTAATGCCAATGATTGGACCCTGGAAGCTTTTACTCTACGCTATTGCAACAATAGAACTCCTGCACAGTTACATTTGCGACTCCCGTTTCGACCTATTTTATATTGTAATAATACTACAATCAGATTCTGGTGTATCATACGTTAACCATAAGCATGTTTTCTTATAATTGTAGTCTTCCCCTTGAAGTTCCTTTTCTTTTTAATTGTTTTTGTCGCATGCTCTCCTCTAACGATTGCAAATATTAAAGAGTAGTCTTCAAAATAGATAGAATCTGCTTCAGAGTAAATGATAGTCACACTCACTGAAATGATTAATTCTTCTTACCCCCCAATACATGTCCATGAAATATCAGAAGGTAATACTGTCAGACAAATCAACCTCATTGTTAAAACTTTCTATTGTGAATTATATGACTAACGATTACGAATGTGAAGTCTTTTAGATTGCTGGGCTATAACATAGGCAGTTGAAGGGCTCTCTTCAAGGACAACCTCATACCCATCGCCAAAGCTGTCCATGCCTTGGGCCAAAAGTTGCCAGAAAATCCCACCAGTAAACGCCCTACCACCTTTGACACTGTTATGTATGATATCATATATCTTCTGGAAATAACCATCCCTTGTTTGAACGGTGAACCCTGGAAGTATTGAAGACTTGCCAAACTCCCCTATCATAAGTGGTTTTCTGAGCACTGAATCGGCGTCCATGGTGTGTACTTGGATCCATCTGTCC
The DNA here is from genome assembly GCA_027564395.1 of Erythroxylum ulei. Classification (NCBI taxonomy): domain Eukaryota; kingdom Viridiplantae; phylum Streptophyta; class Magnoliopsida; order Malpighiales; family Erythroxylaceae; genus Erythroxylum; species Erythroxylum ulei. Next base: position 43,958,077 of record JANITX010000010.1, on the reverse strand, counting down.
ACAAAAGCGTCTTGTTCCTTCTCGCTTGCGTTGGGCAGCCTGTGTCATGTTCCATTCATATGATATGAGGTCATGAATTGTACGAAAATTGTGAATGGAGTTAGAAGAAGGCTTACCAAGTTTCTGGGTAGAGATGAATGGTTGCATAATCTATCTCTGGGATTTGGTTGTTCAAGATAAAATCGGACCCATATGTGATGTTGCCAGGATTGTTCTGCTTCCCTGAGTCCCCGTAAAACCCTTCAAGTCCTATTTCCAGAAGATGATTGCTGTCGACGGATTTGAGATATGCTGCCACTTCCTTGATCCAATCCTTGAAGAATCACAACACAAGCCATCACAAGGAAGAATATAAAAGTCACAGAAAAGGTATAGATAGAGGACGTAACTTGATAGTTATACTGGAAATGGGAGATACATGGATTGCTCAGAAATGACCTGAATTAGGACTCCAGAGGGGTCATCGGAACGAGGTTCGTTTATAAGCTCCCAAGCGAAAATTGTGGGATCATCTTTGTATGCCATTCCAGTTATAGTGTTGATTCTCGTGAGCACAGTCTGTCAGAAGAGAGAACACGGAACAAACAAACACAGTTAGAACATGACACTCGCCAATCATGCAAGCTAAAGAGTAGAGAACGATGTTGATAATGGTTAAGTAGGCTTTCTGAATCTTCCTAGATGGTCAGAAAAGCACAGGTTTTCCATGCATGCTTGCCTAATCCTAACAGGACGTCAAAACACAAATGCATAACCTTCACGAGTCTACTAACGAACCTCTAGATGGAATGCCTGCCAAGACTCGGAAACGTATGTTACTCACCAGTCGACGGAAAATTAAGAACTTAAAGGATTGGCTATACCTTGACATGGTTCTTGTAATATTGTCTGATGAGAGGATTAGAATAGAAGTCGTCGTCGCGACTCACTTGCTCACCTCTTTCCCTTGCCCATTGAACATATTGATGTCTACCTCCAAAATCTTCGTAGTTGTTTATTAAGCCCAGGATCACATAAATCCCATATTTTCTGGCTTCAGATATCACCATGTCCAGTCCCTGAAATAAATTAACACACGAAAATTAGGAAAGGAGATAAAAAGAAAAAATGGAATAGACATCGTAATTTCACGTGATCAAGCGAGCCTAGTTGAGAACTGAAATAGCTATTAAACTCAACTTTAGCTTGTAGAGTTCACACAGCTTCTGTGACAATTACCTTGAAAGTCTCTTCATCGTAGTGACCTGGAGAAATCTGAAGAGGTCTACTGTTACCTCCATCATTGTAAGCCCAAGTTCTAGCAATGTTCATACCATACTTGGAGGCCTGTTGGAACGCAGACCAGACTTTATCTCTTGTCGATTGATCAGAAGCCATGTACATCAGCCAATATGCATTGAAGCCATTTAAGTAGAGAGGCTTATCATTTACTACAAAATTGTTTCCTTTTGTTCTGACAAAACCAGGCCCAGATGCTTGGGACTCAGAAGCTTGGCTATTCCTATGTCGGAAAACCACCAGAAAGATGAGAAACAGATAGGTGTTCAAACTTCTGCTGCCCACCATGGCTAAAAACAAGGAAGGTTGTTCAATCAAGAAGCTTGAACAGGCAGTAATGGACACTCTTTTAGTTTATGTAGAAAAGGGTAGGGATTCAGAGTTACAAGCTGTCAATGGTCTATAACCAATAAGAACTAGAGTTTATTGTCCTTTTCCATTTTGGTAAGATTAATAAATGCATCCAAATCTCAACCATTTAGTCCAATTTATTTTAATGATTCTTGTTCTAACTTTATTAATTAATATGTTAATTTTTATGATTTATTAAGTTCTTATAAATTAAAATTAATTAATTAATTTTTAATTAAACTTTAAATTATTTGATAATAAGAATAATATTTTTCAATCATACTTTAAACTTCTTAATTTTATTTAATTTTTAGCTATTTTTATGACAATCTAATATCGGTTAAATCTTTTAAACCCTAAATTTCGGTCTAACGTTTAAAACATTGAATAAATGAAACTTTTCACATGTTTAATTGCTAAAAAATTTAGAAGAAAGTTGTCATTATTTAAAATTAATTGCTAAAGGTCTTATTAAAACAATGAATCCAAAATTAAATGACAACATTAAATATCATGTTTTGGATTTTGAAGAGTATCCTTGAATTACGATCCTAGCTCTAAACACATGCAAGAAAAGAAGTCCACTTGATAATTTGTGATTATCATGTATTAAATATTTATTTCTAGTCAATTACACCAACTAATAGATCTTTTGTTTCGTAAATTACTCAACTCAATCTATTTCTTATTGGCAAGTTATCTCCAAAATGAATGCACCCATTAATGCTTCTTGTTATGCCAAATGAGCTGTTATCATTCCCCAGACGGAGGTGCACGGGCAGTGATATACTGGGCTCCTCAAAACTTATAAAAATTAAATATTTTTAATTTTTAATATATATATATATATATATAAGTACAAAGTTATTTAAAGTTCAGTGGTGCACTGGACCTCCCAAAATTTAAAAACTTAAATATTTGAACCCTCCTATCTTAAATTTTTGGCTCCATCACTAGGTAAAGTAAAATTTGGGGTATCACGAAATAGGCTAAATTAATAATCTTGATAAATTAATAAGATATTAATTTTCTGATCTCTCTTGTTCTATTCATAATTATATATTAATAATTTACTAAAATCATAAATATATGCATATTTGACAATGATAATTATTATTTAAGTGTAGTTAGATTCCATATTTGATTTTTTTACAATAATTATACTAAAATTCTTGGACTTAATAATTCATATTCAATTAATTAGATTCATAAAAATACAATAATTTTTATTTAATTCAATAATTTTTTATCAATTTTCAATACAATCTATAAATTAATAAATTTTACATGATCCTAACATTATTAACTTATAGCTTTTACTATATGTTCAATTCCTATTTGCACTGCAAATGGTTTGCCAAAATAAAAAGATTAATTAATCATAATTTGCAAGAGATTTGATTTAGTATATGAAAATTCTCATATTAGAGTATAAAAAGCAACTTATAGTTCCGACAACCCGAAGTTTTAACCTAAATGAATAATAATAAAACTAAAATTAAGATAACCTTATGTATGGATATTACATAAAATATCCCCACATAAACACTTACGACATGCAATTACTTGGCTTAGATTCCTACTAGTGTTAGGCCATCCCTAGTCAAGTTCATATTGAGATGGACATGGCAAAAGTTCAAGGACCAAAATCACATCATTATCAGACCACACGAAAGGTCATCCTTTTGCACCTACTGTCTGACCGGAACAAGATATAAAATAACAGCCTGTGCAGTAGGTGTCGTTGTCGAATCACATGCTGAAACCTATAGTTTCTACAAGTTTAGTGTAAGTATCTTAGTTCAGAAAGTCCATAAGCTACGACGAGCTTTTGCAGCCTAGGTTTGTTTCACTCGGGGAATTTGGAAAGCGACGCATATATGTCTGTCTGGTGCCAAAGGTGCAGTAACAGTGTCAGTGTCAAAAGTCCTTTTGGTTTGTTGCCACTTGTGTTTCGTTGCACTGATGATGTTGAACTTGTCTTCATGTAGCTTGAAACGAAGTCTACAGGAAGAGTGGTTAACATTGAGTCTTGAGTAGAAAGCGAGGCTCCTCAAAGTGCCATATTCTTGTTTCATCTGTTCAACCAGCGGCCAAATTATGCAGCAAAGAAAGAAATGGCTCACATTGGTTCTGCGAACAAGGACTTATGTTCTTGGATTCACGAGGGTAAAGATGCTGGATTTCCAGTGCTGCTTCAAGAAAGCACACAAAGTCCTGCCGAGGAATGTTATTCTTGTAAAACAACGCAGGCGGCTATGGCGTAAACACGCTGATACCTCGATTGTTTAAAGATAGAGATACAAATATATCACTCAATAAAATAAAGTTCGTTTTTTTTTTGGAACGAAAGGAATAGGAAAAAGGTAACAAATTACATGATTAATCTAGTTAAACAAACCTCATATATATCTGCTAAAAGTATAGAGAGGCACTTTATAGGTGCGGTAGTAAAATCAGTAACTCCTAACTCAAAATATACAGCAAAGTTGGCGAGTCAATTGACACATCGATTTCTCTCCCTATAAATATGATGAGATAAAATTACTCAATTCTATATAATTATCTATTTGATACCTATAATTAGAAGATTGTGAGACATTGCTAGTTAAAATACGGAGGACAAATATTAGTTACTATTAAAAAATCTACTTCTAATTCAACTCGACGATATCCAAGATCCCAAGCAAATATGAGACCAAAAAAACTTCCTAAAATTCTTCAGATACATAGTAGTACTAACTAATATTTTGCACAAAACTTCCAAGTCAAATACCTGAGCTATCACAAATAAGACCACATACTATTATCGAGGAGGACGAGTTTTTGAATGCCCTGTCTATGTTCTAAGTGCACCCAATTATGAGGAGGTTTACATCAACCAATAAATTGCTCACACTCAGGTAAAGCACATTTTTCATTGCAAGTACATAAATCGTTTGGCCTAACCCGACGTCGTATAAGGCACGCTCTCTTGTGAAATCTTAAGTTGGAGTCGAAAGACATTCTAATTTAAAAACCGAAGCATTCAAAATTCTGTTTTTGCGTTTGGAACTTTGGAAATATGCTTCTCCTCGACATTCTCACCGTTTGCCGCCACTAAGAATCCCATAGTTTCGATCGGTGATCTCAGGTAAACGTAAATATCTTTAAGTAGGTATGACTGCAAATTGATCGTTCATTAGCTTGAACTTTTGATATAACTTACTTGTTTACTGATTATACCAGTTGATAAGGGACTGATATTTTCATGTAGTTTTTAACTGTAACTGTATAGATGGGGAATGAAACCGTCGAGATCGTGACAAAGCGCATGAAACTTGGAGTATTACTTTGCTATTCTTTTTGCATTTTCAGTTCTCAATGCCTTTCAGGTTGCGTGGGAATGTTTTTCTTGTTTCATGCTGCAACAAGCATTTTACTATATGTTATATTTCCTAGAATGAAGAGAAGGAACGTGGATTAGGGGATGAAGCAGAGCCAGAAAGTATGGAGAAGGAAGAAGATGAAACAAACATTGCGGGTTCTGAGGAGATGGAGTTGAATATTGCGCGGATTCTTGAGAAAATTGAACAATTTACCCAAACGGTATATCTGATATTACAGAAAAATAAAATATGGTAACTATAGCTGCTAATGGTTTTGGTATTTTTCATGCTTGGTCATTCATTTTGTGCAAGGTATCTGAGTTGTTGGAATCAACAAAAGCCATGTTTAAGGAGCTTAGTAATGAATTTGAAGATAGGTTGATTCTGTATGTTTGTGAGAGCTCTGTATCTTTTATGAACAATGGTTGATTTTATTTTTTATTTTTCACTTTTTAATTTTCGAGTTTTTATGGGTATGTTGACAGGTTGCATAAGGAACAAATGGAGAAATGGCAGGAGGAGATCAAAGAACTTCGATTGCTTGATGCTTCAAATGAGGAGACCAGTGCTGTTCTGAGTAATGCCAGATTTTTACTTCAGAACCCTAATGTTGACTCTTGAAGGTAGCCAAGTGGCTGTGTCAATCAAATTTTCTCAGGTGACAGGATCATATACAGGAATATGCTTATAAAATGTATGATGTAATACAAATGCATTGTGTTGCGTAAAGAAGTATTTGTGTTCTTGAAGTAGGGTGGTAACTGAAAGAGCCTTCATTAAGTTCAGGGGCATAGCTCACTGGATAATTCATGCTTGAGCTCATCTAAGAAACTTGAGATCTAGATTAGTAAATCGTTGGAGACAGAGATACATTTGTATACCTAGGGTAATAATCAGCCCTATTCACCAACTCTCCCAGGCCAACCTAAGAGTTGGAGGAAAGTAAAGAAAATGAACCGTTGAACTATCTCACCTAATTGGTTGTCCTAGATACATCTGCAAAGTTAACCAAGCTTTATCAGTATTTGTGTTTGAAAGATAACAGATAAGCAGTAAAATCCCAACAGTTCAGCTCCTCAAGAAGTACATATGAGCTAGTTGGGAGCTTTTTCTAAGCTGTTTGGTTCTTGGGGCAGCGGTTTTAAGTCTAATTTAAATAGTTTTACTGCGACTCATTTGGTGAATCCAGTTCAACTGGTGGCGTTAACCCCAGCATGAACTCGTGTTGTATTTCGTTTATATACTATTGCATCAGTGTTGTTATCAGCAGGTTTGGACGAAGCACTATCATCCTGTGAATTTTTCTACTTATGCAGCACAGGATGATCTGCACATAACAACTAGTTGATAAGACAGGTAAATAGAATCAACGACGGACAAGTAAAAGGATGGCATTGGCAGGGGAGGAACAGAGAGCTCATAAGCTGAAACAATGAAAGGAACTTCATGAACTGTAGGGTTACATATTTCTAAGCAATTTGGACAAACCAGACTTCTAATCAAACAGGAAATTGAAGATCGAATACATAGGAGAAGAGAACGGAAGCAAAAATTGTTGCCAGTTTCGTGAGGTAAGCATAGAGATAGATACATGACGAGACCTTGGACCATGATAGTTTCATGGTCAGATGTTTCTTGTTTCAATCCAGAGTTGAAACGCAGACCTTGGATCGGTGTTTTAAAATTCAGACCGGCCATCGAATTAGAGGCCTTATTGGTCACCGGTTTGACCGGTTCGATCGATTCAACCACCGGTCGAACCGGTGTGACGTCATAATTATACAATAATTATATTTAATTATATATAATATTAATAATATTAAAAAATATGCAAAAAAATAAAAAAAAATAAAAAATTATTGAACAAGTGGTTGGACCGGTCTGACCGGTCAATTAACCAGTTTTGACCGATTCTCACTGGTTCAATTGAGAACCGATTTTTAGGGGTAAACCGGACTAGATAGTCGACCGGTCACCGATCAAACCGATCGAACCGACCGGTCCGGCCCGGTTTTCAAAACAGAACCTTGGACCATGATAGTTACATGGTCAGATGTTTCTTGTTTCAATCCAGAGTTGAAACGCAGTGTTTCAACACGGTTTTGTACTCTCAGTTGATTTCGAGCTCTTTTTTTGGTCCAGTCACATTAGGTTGGCCATGGACCAACACTGGTCTGAAGTCCAAATCTACGTCTATAATGTTACCTAAAATTTAAAATTAAATTTGAAAAGTTTGAATTTTTAAAAATGAACAAATCAATTTTAAGTTTTGAGTTAACTCCACCCAGATTCATATTATTTTTTACAATTAATTTGATTTAAAAAATTATAAAATTTGAATTTAGGTTGGTCTTGTTTAAACTTAGATTGTCCTTTGAGTTTTAAATTTAGTTAAAGCAGTACAACTAATTTGGCATCCCTAATTGATATGGATATTAATTACTAGGACATCTCTACTTACAGCAACATTCTAGCTCAAGTATAGCTACTCAGCTGAAATAGACAATGAAAGACATATCTTACCAACTAAATTAGATTATTTATCTATTAGCTACAGCCTTGTTCACTACGAAATGCATCTATTTGTGTTAAAGCAACCAAAGCTGTTGCTGATTTTTTGGTCTCTTGCTTCACCTTGGACCCAATTATATTCTGTAATTTTGACAGAGACAACAACACTTGTCTGAGAAAGTTCCTCTGGACATGATTATGTGTTTTGTTCACCAAATCCTCTGGGCTTTCCTTCACTCCTTTACGTATCATTTCCATGTGACGTTACTCAAAATCTAACAAATACATAAGACCTCGAACCATACCTTGAAATGTTAAAAGATACTTAATAGTTTTGTCGCTAAGGTAAAAGCAAGCAAGCAAGCGTGGAGAAATGACAAGTTAAAGCCACTCCTATCCTATCACCTACTACACAGGTTTATGTGGTAGATGCATTAATTATTTTGCTTCGTCTTTAGTTTTAATTATTCAATCACACAGTATTTAATCGTAATCATATTTTGTAGGACCGCAAATAATTGTTGCCATAAGAAAAAAAGATAACTACAAGTTTCCAATTGCATTATTGTCAACCAAAAAAAAAAAAAAAAATTTTTCCAATCGCATTCCGACACCCCGTTTTTCTCTTATTAAACAAATACCCAAATATTTCAAGAGAAGAACAACTCCTCAATCTTAGGACTTCTTAGGAGCGAACCTGGATTTGATCTTCTCCACCTCTTTGGTTCCAACTTGGAAGGCCTTGGTCAAAACGTTGTCAGGAACAGCTGGAGTTGAACCAAAGAGTGTCATGGCCAGGGCCTGAGTTCCTGGTAGTTGACTATTAAATGCTGAAATTACGGAGGCTGGTTTGTCTTTGTTGTTCTTCTGGAAGTGAACGAGGCCTCTAGGAAACACAAAGATCTCACCTATTTTGATGTGCTTGGAGATCAACTTGTTTGCAGTGGTGATGAACCCGACGTCCAGTTCACCTTCGAGAACGAAGATGATTTCAGTGGCTCGCGGGTGTGTGTGAGGTGGGTTAAGACCCTGTGGTGCGTAGTCGATGCGAGAGAGCGACACACCTTGCGTATTCAGGCCTGGAATTTTCTCCACATTCGCTGCTGTCACTAGTGAACCCACAGTGTTGTTGATCACTCCTGGTTTTGCTATGCCGTCGAAGAAGAAATCATCTTGCGTGACATTCGCATCAGGTTTACATGTAAACCCATTTACCTTAGTACCTGAAAGTATAAGAGATTTCTCTCTAATGAGTTCAATATAACAGACTATGGCTACGAGAACATAAACAAGAAAGAACCCCTTTTTTTTTTTAATTTACCTGAAGAAGGATTAGCTACGCAGATATCTTGAAGCGAGTCAGGATCGTACGAGATTACGACGGAGGAGATGGCGGCGAAAAGGGCTAGATATGAGAGAAAAGCCGCCATAGAAGGGACACCAAATATGATCCACAAATAGAAAGGAACACGTTGAATTGTGGTGTAGATGTAGAGGTAGTAGGTGTATATTTATATCAATAAGTTTAAAGATGTAATCGTGGAAGATTAGTCTCCTGAGATCGTAGCTGACGTGATACCAAAGCATGAAAAAGGCATACAACTTGAATGCAAAGAAAATTAAACGCAGAACTGTTGTTTTCATAATGGAAATCCGGGGTTTTCCCTCGGGGACTGACAACAAAAATGATATAGAAGTCACCTTATAGAATAAATTTATCAGCATACAATTAATTGGAGGTGTACTGTATAGGCCCATAGGGTGTAATTTATTGAAAGCAAAAGACGCGAGTAAGCAAAGCATTGGTGGAATTTGATGACATGTGGCAAACGGGAACATGAAGTTTTAGGTCAATTGGAGAATCAAAAGGACCATGAAGAGACAAATCAACCAAACCAGAAACAAGGATATGGACCCTTGGGATGGGACATCGCTACTACCGCACTTGGACCTATTCTTTCGACGAAATTCATATAGTTTCAAAGAAGTAAAGAAATTATATATAAAAAAATACGAAGTAAAAGAAAAGTTTTGGTTAACTTTTCGTGCACTGTAGAAGAAGAAGTAAAATAATAGGAAGGAGTTGTAGGTTAAGCAGCTACATCGCAGGAGTTGTTGAATTGAATGGGCCTGCCTGCCTGCCTGCCTGTTATCTGTTGTTTCGGTTTTGATGCGAACTCTACTTTAATGTACAAAGTGCATTGCTTTATAAAAAGTGAAGTGCAATGGGAGATTTTAGTTTTTTGTGTTGTGGATGCTCAGAATAGCCAATGTCAAAGCAACACCTACTTTGATTACTACAGTCAAAATCCCAGATTTCCTGCAATAAGCAAGAGCATGAAACATGCAGATGCGTCCACTCCGCCTACAAATTTGTACATGACACACAAGATACGATATATTTTAATGGAAGACATCACTACCAACAGCTTTTCCCTCACTCATATCAAAGCCCAATTCCAAGGACCTTTCACCAGATAAACAAAACCATTGTTGTTTATGTAATAATTAATCAGGATTAATGAATTTTAAATATCCAATCTTTTTTAAACTTTCATCAAATCTCCATTAAAAAAATATTAACTCATTTTAAACTATTGTCATTTAATTGGTATTAATATAATTAACTAAATACATAAAGAAATATTACATAATTTTTTAATATTAAATAATTTATTACAATTGGTCAAAAAATCACAAAATCTCTCTAAATATTAATTTTTAATGCTTATTAAAAATTAAAGAAGTTATCACTTCTTAGATTGTTGTTCTTAATAGATAATCAAAGTTTATGTATAATATTGAAAGTATAACTTGGTAACTGAAAAAAAATTTAGATATGAGACGTTCCATGAAATAAAGGGCGAGGTCCAGTTTGGACAGGGGCTGATCCACTGAAAAGTGCATGACCAACAGTGCATAAAGGTGTTAATCAATGCCAAAAGTACTTCTGACACCAATACAGACACGAATGACAATGAGCATGCCTGGAGCGTACTGCAAAACATAACCATTAATCTAATCAGTTCTGACTATATAAAATGCATACTGCCATCTTATGTGGAAGAAGACAAAATATGCACAGGGAAAATGGAGTGCTAGCTTTGTCTGAGATCCATTAACCTTCACATGAAATGAAATAGTACAAAGGGGTTGGAATCTGTGGCCATTTCACGTTCAACGCTGTGTTAAGCAGTGAAGTGAAATCGCATCTTCCTCTTTTTGAATCAAACAATCCTGTTTCAGGTGAAGGAACAGATTTTCAGGTTTTTGCTGCAAAATTCTGGCCGTACTCCAACACACTGCTTACAGTGGAAGGCTAAGAAAACACAAGTGTCGGTTGTCAAGTGTCGGGTGTAGGTGACAGCTTAAACACAAAAAGTTTTATATTAACAGAATGAATGTGGAAACTTGAACGGATTGATCGTCCTAGATTTTGTGTCAAAATGATCATATCCAAAAGAACGTCAGATCTAATTTCTAAACTTCAAAATGCTTACCCTTGCTTAGAAACATTTAACATCAATGAGGCAATATACAAGTGAAGCGGAAAGCTACCCAGATGATCTCCAAATCCTTCCCTCAAGGGAAACCACCAAAACAGAAACATCATCGTGATATTTACGTCGATCTCCATGTGGAATATCAAGCAGATCATGAAAACCCATTCCTGCAACAACCAATCTGAAGCCATCAGATTCAGAGAATTATAGCAGATAGGTGAAAGCAAAACGATTGATTCCTGACTACCATAGTATTAGAACCTAGACATTATGTAATACTTGTGACAAATCCTATAGGTATTATTAAATACCACGAGCAGGAAAAAGGCTGGCACAGCATGCAGCAACTCAATAAATTAAATATAAAATGAGAATCAATAATCTGTGCCGCCACAGACTCTGAGAACTTTATAAAGAAAGCATTTGTTGCTACTTGGATCCCATTAAAGTCTCTCTTTTTTTGCGTTGTTCAACCTTTTGCCAACAGTATTTACTCCTCACAATTGAATGAATGATAACTTTTTACTGCTTACCATTTTTCTTAGCAGCACGGAATAAAAGTTCTGCAATAAGATACTGTGCAGGATCACCTTCAGGGACATTCTCCATGAACCATGTAACATGGGAAACCACTTCTTCATTGCTGAAGTACTGGTAAAGTCCGTCAGAAGATAGAACCAAGAATCGATCACTTGATGAAAGCCGGTGGTGAAGAATAGAAGGAATGCAACTAATATAAGGTTTACTTCCCACATAAGGTATCCGAAAGGAGTGTAGCAGAGCATCATTACAACTTGGCTGCACCAAAGAAGGGAAATCAGGGGATAGACACTATATACATCAAAGAAAAATGAAACATATACTACCGATTACTAAATTCTGAATCACAAAATTTTAAATACACTAGCAGAAATCAAGCAATGAAACCATGAGAAAGTTTATAAAACACCAACAGCTATCAGGGAATGATGGTACATATATACAGCAACACAAAAAAATTGAAAGACTAATCATAAAGCCTATTCACAGACTCTTTAATCATTTCTTCCGTATTCCTAATTTTATCACACCATAAATCGCTGTAATTGCTTGAAAGGGAAACTTTGTTCTAGGGAAACACAAAAACCATCTAAATTTGTGGAGCAAATGAGGTTAAGAGACAGTTCTACAAACAAAATGCAGAAATAATAGTCGGCTTTTCATAAGCAATTTAAGCATCAATCAGAGAATACCTAAATGTAAGTCCATAACACAATTCATGCAAAGATATTAGGCAATTTCAGTATTTCATATCCTGATCTATTCTTAAAATAGCATCTTTTAATTTGCACTTCACATTTTTTTTGCAGCGTCAAAATAAGAAGCAACAGTAGACAATAGATCAGGTAATACAGAAATCTTCAGTTAACAAATCAATAAATATTCAAGACAGGTTAATCACAGAAATTAGAGGAGACAGCTAAGGAAATCACACAGACAAATTACCTTCTTCAGAAACCCAGCACCAAATGCCCTGGTAACTTTCAACTGGCCCTTCACTCGATCATTTAAAATAGCTTGGCTGTCATCAGGATGTTCAGCCTTTATTCTCAATACTTCCTGCAAATACTTACGATTCATTAATCACAAGCAGATGCAATTTCAATATTCAGCAACTCCTCTCTTAATTCTGTATCAGGAACATCCAAGTAAAGTGGACTCCACATAACTTAGTACATGTTTAAGATGTAAACAACTCTATGATAGATGACAATAAAATAAACATGTCCTAGAGATAAATTATAAATGAAAATAACTAACTGCAATATTCAAGAAGGTACCTCTTCAATGCTTGTGCTATGATCAGTGGAAAGCTGAACTGCCCTCATCTTCAATCCACAAATCGAGATCTCCCTGTTCTTGTTGAGCACATTAGCGTGACTGCTCAAGCTATGGATTGGAGACTCCTCTGAGATTCTGTCCAGCTCCATGCCTACTAATGACTCTCTTAATCTGTTCCGAGGCCTAATGTCATCCTTCAAATAACTTGGATTAGATTGACGATCATTAGGTCTTTCCTGTGCTAAGATTGCACGGCTATCCCCAACGTTCATGATATATACATCTTGATCCTTCATCAACACTAGCAGCAAACAGGATCCCATCAGAGCAAGCTCTGGGTGTTTAAGGTCCTTTTCCACCATTTCCATGTAAGCCTCTTCAGTATGCTCAAGCGCACAGGTCATAGCTCTTAAAACAGCATCATGGTCAACAGATACTGACTTTCGTCTTCTGATAGGTCCTGAGGATTCTACTACTCTTTCGTCGGTGGGACTTGCCTTTCTATGCCAATCATAACTCCAAGGAAAGAGCTTCTTTCGTAAAGACTTCTGCTTCTGACACATTTGCCTAAGCTTAGAACCAATATTAGACTTTCCTAAACTCTGTCTTCGTAAAACAGAAACTTCAGCTAAACTGCCTTGATTGTTTGATTCAACCCCACCGGCACTATCTTCTCCAGATGTAGTAGGATCTTCACCCCGACAACCGGACCCATCTCCTTTATGATCATTCAATGAGGAAACCCTTACTTGTCCTTCTAGGAAATTTTGTCTAGAACCAAAAACGTCTAAACTTTGTTGGTACTGCAAATTCCTGTTTTGCTTTTCAACCACTGAGATTGATGTAGTACCTAGTTCACCGCAAGATTCCATTTGTAGCAACTCATATAGCCGCATACTTTTCCTAACTTGGCCAGTCAAGTTGGAAGTTGGAACAGAAAAAGGAGCAGAACCAGAAACGGTAGCCTTTTTACAATTAAATGATTGCTGTTGTCTGCTCCCATTATTGTCAGCTACCTCCATTATCTCACAATTATGGAATTGCTCCCTGAGAAGACCAGGATTATTTGACTCTGCAACATTACAAGAATCATCAGCACTCAAACTTGGCTGATTTCCCCTGCTGCACCCTGAATCATCTGCATAAATCTCACTCTTCTGAACTTCAACATTTGCAGAACCACTTGAAGCATTAACTTCATAATCCCACAAAAGTCCTTCAAGTTCCTTGTCTATGGCTCTGTAGAGATTGCTCATCAGAAAGTCAGTTGCATCAGGCCCACTAAAGCCATCATATATTCCAGCAAATAACCATCCATGCTCTTCAGAAATTACAACCTGAATCCTATCTTCTCCAGCCTTCCCATGAGCCCACTGCAAGTTGCGACTGTTCATATACTCTCCTTCTGATGATCGTCCTTCAGAACAGTTTCTCATGAATTCTTGATGGAACTTTTGCTCTTTAACTTGCCATGCCAATTTAGTAACTGGACGCAACAAAATCTTATGCATCCACCCCAACCCCATTGAATGTCTTGAGAATGTTTGGGAGAGAGTGCTCTTCACTGGTCCACTAACACTCCTCACTAGAAAATGGAAGCGGGGCCTCCTACGACCTCGTGCAAGTGGAGCAGAGAAATTGGATATATCAGCATAATCAAGGGGGCCTGACATTACCCCTTTTTCCATTGGTCCAGACATAAAACCACTGCCCTTGTCTAAAGGACCTGAAGCGTAACCTCTCTCGAGTGGCCCAGACATGAAGCCATTTAAAGGACCAGAGCCACGAGGTAACGGCTGCAAAGGGATTGCAGCAAATGAAGCAGTGCTCTCAAATGATGCAGCAGGCTCTTGCATATCACTGGCAAATAAGGCACTCTGGCTACAAGTCCTAGCAGTTTTAACATTAGCACTGACCGATGCCCCTGATATGGTTTTAAAAGTAGTTTCAGGGACGTATTTACCTGATTTATATAGACCTGATGGATCATCTATTGTATCCTGTATAAATGAACCACTGAATGTTTCTGAATCCAGGATGCTGGAATCAACCGTAAACCTCTCAGAGTTTGACGGAGTAATAGCAGGAGAATCAAAAATCGATGGCCTTATGTAACAAAATGAATGGCCCAAACCCTCATCCAATGGCTCTAAAAACTCCAAATCAACACCGTGTTTGCCATTGGAGGGCATAAAACAACCAACAACACGAGAGGTGTTGTTACCCATTAGGAAAGATGGACCTCAAAAGAAAGACTTTTTAGGAGATATCTGATATGGAGAACTTATCTCACTTTGCACCATAGACTGATACAAAATGGAAAAATTCAAACGAAGTCTCAGGAACCCATTAAGCCCCTCAACCACCTCATAACTTTTCAGTTGATAATACATCATCAAACTATATTACTTCCAAGCAGTAAAACCCAAAAGCCTGATGTTATAAACCGAACTAACCCGCTTACAACTAAAACCCCGAAACCCCGGCTAATAAATTAGTGAAAAGGAACTGACTTTGAACATCAATTATAAATTGGACATAACTATTAATGAAAACACAATACGAAGGGCGAAAGGCAATGGCTATAGAGCGTGAAATGTCATGATCTGACCTCGATAGAGAGTGTCTAAGCGTGAATAAAGCAGTGGATCGAGCACAGTGGCAAACAGATCTATGGTACGGTCTCAAAGGAGCAATAAATGGAACACATCAGATACAAACAAAGACATAGAACCCATTTAGTTTTTTGTGGAATCTGACAGAGTCTCCAAATTCAAAAAACAAACATATGGCCAGATTGATACCACCCGGCATGATTCAATCACTCCGACATGGACAAGTGTTCCAAATCCTTTATGACACTTTATGAATAGAAGAATTAAAGAAACCCAAAATGAGAGGAGAAGAAGACCCAGAGGGATGCTTTATTTACGCTTATACATAGAGAAGCTATGAAGATTAAGAGGGAAAAACAGTGAAAACGGAGGAGATTGTAACAGAGAAATGTGGGTTTTTGATTTAGTAAGTGCTTATTACGGTAATAATTAACTTCGTGAGAACTTGGGATTTGGTGTAACGATGAACGATCAAAGTTGAGTTCATGATTCATCACGGACAAGAAGAGGGTCTACTTCTCGGGGTTTTCAAATGGTTTGGGAGGGTAGGAAATAAATAATCATCTCAATTTTAAAAATAAAATATTTTAAACTTGTAAAAATTAATATTTAATATTAAATAATTTTGGAAGGACAATTACTTTAAAATTCACTATATAAAAATAATTATACAATAACGGATTTGGTGGTCTTGATGGGTTTGGTTTTGTTTTAAAACATATCTGATTAAATTAATTACTTATTATATTTTTCTTGTAAATGATTGGTGAACTGTTTGGTGCTGTAGCAATCAAGCTATGTTGACGGGTACTTTGGTATCTCTCCCCAAAAAAATAACCACCTTTGTTTAACCAAATCCACTAAATGATGATTCCTAAGGGTAGACTACTGGAGTCTAAATCTTCTATCTAATATTACTCTGTCTTATGAAATTTCAGTTATTTATTTTACGAGATTTATGCGAGTCTTATGCAGGACCCACATAAAACAATTATTATATATTTCCATATTTTATTTTGCAATCACCGGTCTCTTAAGGCATTCTCTTCCTGTCCATATTTTATTTAGAGGGCGGTTGGTTTGTACGGGAGAATGGTAATAGGAATAGGAATAAATATAGTGAAGAATGAGAATGGATATTATCATTATAATTATGATGGTTGGTTAAGAATAAGGAATGATTACCATTACCATTAATAGTGGTTGGTTTGTAAAAAATAATGTAATTAATTAATTATAATATATTAATTAATTAAAATATTGTAATTAATTAAT
>JANITX010000010.1:43779458-43790303 GCA_027564395.1 Erythroxylum ulei | reverse complement strand
AACTTCGTAGTTTAAGCCACAACAGAGAGAATATGAACATTCATTCTCAACCAGTACAGAACTCTTTAACTTTTGCCCCTGGGAGGATTCTGAAGAGACTATATCTAAGATCTGTGCTTGTTAGATTTGATAAGCTCAAGGCGTTTAAAGAAGAAATTTTCAGCTTGGAAGAGATGTAAATGAAAAACAAGGGTTGCTTCGCATGATCTTTGATTAGTCCAGGATCTCAATCCTTCAGTATATATTAACGATTGAACAGTTTGATAACTGTCCACCTCATTTTCAGGGAACCTTGTAATTTGTTACTTGTCTCCAGTATCCAACGAAATTATCTATAGTTCTGTACATGATCGAATCAATCGATATCCAACAACAATATCCAAGTGAATTATTAGATACAACAAAATCGTGCATATAGTTAAACTTACCATCAAGCCTTCAATCACCATTCGTGTGATATTTACAGGATATAAAAACATGTACAGAAGAGTAAGAAGGGTTGTAACAACCATATAGAACAAACTCCAGCTTCCCAATTCACACACACCTTCACCACCCAAAAAGAAAACAAGAAATCTACTGTTCCGCAGAAAGGAAAGGACCGCAGAAAGTGAAGGGAAACAAACCGGGGGGAAAAAAAAAGAGGACAAAAATGAGAAGTATACATCTCTTTTGATTACAAGTTTACAACCCTTGCACACAGCTGTGTTTAGATGCCGATGCCAGAGCCACCGCCTGTGCCCAAACCCTGAGACGAGCCTTCACATCTCGAGGATCATCACCTGATAAAAGTTGCATAATTGAATCAGAGACAGGTAAAAGGGACATCGAACATTGTAATCACACAAGTTCATGGCAAAAGAACTTAATCTGCGTGTTTGTAAGTGGTAAAGAACAGGAAACAGACTGGTACAGAGATTGTAATCACGGTACAAAGATCCTAACTTGAGAAATTAATCTTATATTTCTGAGTAGGTGAGAGTAGATAGTACAGGCACACTACTAACCAGGACTAGAGATACGCCAATTGGCAATAGGCGAATTGCCACCGCTACTTGTATCGAGTGTAGATCCTGAAAGCGAGACTCTACTAGGCATCTCCAACATGCGTTCGTGTTCCAATTCAAACCCAAGGTCTCTGCAAGCCTTCACTTCCTCCAAGTCCATGCATAGTGACCTTCTTCCTCCTTTTGGCCTCGTTATCACCACTAGTCCACCACCTTCACTCTCCCCACTAAAACTGTTACAATGGCCATAATTGCTCATTCCCACATAGCAACACTCTTCGTCTTTTCTCTTCGTTTTATTATCTACCCACCTCTCTCTCACAACCCTCCTTCTCGAGTTCTTTCTCGTCTTCTGTTTCGTGACACTACCCTTCTGCGCTTCATTTTCACTAGCGTACTCCTTTAGACCAACCATCAACCGCTCGTTCACCAAACCCCCACCACGGCGATTCCTCCGGCGAGGTGGGGTCGTCGGAAGAGAGTAACAACCAGGCTCTTCGTCGGATTCCGATGAGAGGTCAAGCATGCTGATTTTGCCAACTTTTTCATTGTCAGAAAGTTCCTCGTCGGCGTCGAAGCTTTCAATGGACAACCTGGACAGCGACATCCCCATAACATCGCAGTCCTCGACATCGAAGTCGTCGTCGTTGGTGTACAGGGAGCTGGTGCACACAGACAGCCTGGAGAGGTTGTGGGGATGAGGTTGTCGGTCGTACCCATCATCGGTATCGTGGTCATAATCATCATCTTGCATAGAGGAAACCATGTTCATGCTCTCATCCAAAGCCATGACTCCAAATCCAAAACAAATTCTGACGTAAAACAAACGATCAACCACCGAAATTAAACGAGTAAGTGACTTTGTGTCTTGTCCGGTGTGTGTTTAGATTTAGAGATAAGAGAGAAGAAAATACAAGTGGGAGAAGGTAAAGTGAGTAAAGGAAAGCAGAAGAGAGAGCGTAGGGTCACTCACTTACGATATTGCATTCGACAGAGGCTTTTGGTTTTCTATGAATCAACAGTTGATAAGGTTAGTGTGTAAACTCAATCCCTCAACCTAATTATGTATTTATAGTTATACCCATCTTCTTGATTTTCCCTAACAACCCCTTTTCTTTTATTTATATATAGTGCCACGTGCCACAATCTTGACCCGAGTTTTAGTTTTAATCATTTATAACTAGGAGATCAAGTTGATTTGGGAAATCAAAGTAATCGGAGAGAAGGTTGGACATACTTGGACGTCATCTCAACTCACTAAATAAGGGAATGAGAAGCAGTAGCAAGTCTCATTAGAGTTATGTTTTGGTATCTGAACTGAAAGTGTTAGAAAGGACAACGTAATTGGAGGATTTTTACCCTTCTGTGGTAGTTTGTGCGTTGAATAAATTCGGTACATGAAATGAAATAGTCTATAAAATTAGAATGATAGAGTGAAATTTCTAATTTTGAAGAAAAGAATACTAAATGTAGCACATGGATCGTAGTTTGTGTGCATCCGAATATAATGAGGAGGTAGATTAGAACTTTCCATTAGTTAGGCCAAAAGGTCCAAAGTCCAAATTCCAAGGAAGGGGGACCCACCACCAGTAGAAGAGTAACACGTAGTAGGATATAATTGCTGTGTTAAGTCCATAATTTGATTAAATTTATTAGGTAGATGACTGTTTAATATTACTCTGTCTTATTCAGTCTCATGAAATCTTAATTATTTATTTTGCAAGATTCGTGCGAGTTTTATATAGAACTTACATAAATAAATGACTAAAATTTATTAGATATAATAAAATATTATAATATTAAATAGAAAATTCAGACTCTGCCGAAACTCAACGGAGAGAGGGGAGGAAAGAAAAAGACTGCCTGCAAGTTTACACAGGCATGATCGAAACATAAATTGAAATGGTCCATGACTAGCACTTGGTCGTTTGATGGTGCCTACTCAAAGAAATGCTACGACTAGTATGTAATAACTCCACATGCACCCCATCACTCCTGTCTTTAATCTCGCTCTCTCTCACACAGTCTCAGCTCTTGTTGGGTCTCCCTCTCCAACTCCGGCCTCATCACTTGTTGGTGACAGAAAAGCAGCATCTTAAGACATGTTTTTTAGATGTTTCTTACTGTTCTTTTCTTTTGAGCTCTGAGTCACAACCAACTACTGAATCTGCTGCCACTTACAAAACTTGTGGTTTTGCCTATTTTCTTTTTAATAGAAATCATTTAATAAATTGATGGTTTGAAATTAAATAAATATAATTTATAATTTATAACATGTCATTTTAAAACAAAATCTTAAACTCAAATTTTATAAAATTGGGACTTTTTAATTTAAAAAATAATGATCAAAATCTCGTGTAGAAAGTAATTGTCAATTTAGATGTGACGTTATATACTTCTCCAAACTTCATAGTTAAGTTAAGTTGGTGGTGCCAAAAGAGCACAAGAAGACAAGTGTAACTTAGCCATTGTGAAGGCTGTTTAGTATTTACTACACTAAACCAGAGGGCGAGTTTTAAGAGGATAAGGTACGAGAGACTGGGGGTCGTGTTGATAGCCCGCGGGACTCCGTTCGATTTGGACAGCGATGTTTAGTTTGATGATTGTATAATATACAACCGTGTTTGGTTCGACAGCTGTCCGCGTTTTCATGCTCCAAGGCCACTGGTTGAGTAGATTAGATGGAGGAAGCAGGGAAGGAAGGTGTGGTTGGCTTTGTAACACCTCCTTCTTGGCTTATGTGGGACTCACCTTTTTCTTTGAGCCCCACCCAGTACTGGCATTGCATTCGTCACAGGCACCACGTGGCACTAACAAAACCCTACCACCGCATGGGTTATAGTAAGTGTCAATTCTCAGGAGTCGGGACTCCTGCTCCTATTTATTATTAATTGTTCCTTCCGAAAAGGTTATCTGAAATATATAGAATTGTAATTGTGATCCTCTGTCGTCTGATATTTTACAAAATAACTAGTAAAATATGCACGAGCCAGCTTTGTCCACGCAATGGAAATCGACGGTTCGTAAGGTCACACTCCTGCTGATGAACTGGGTTAGTGACACGTGTCTTTCTTACAAAATTAAAGTTTTCTATTCTACTAGAATATAAGGCCTTCTTGGTCTTTAAGCGGCCTTTTGGATAAGTGTCGTTTAGTTAAATTATGCCCAATATTCAATAATTGCTTTCATTTTGTGTTGATGATTAGAATTTGCATAAACTTGCTAAAAGTCCTGGATATGTGGTTCTTGAAATTGGAATAATATAATTATACATCCATTTCTCGCTAAGAACAGACAATGGAAAGCATAGGTTTTATACAACTCTTCAATTCGTTATAAGGACAAATGAGATCATTTCGGCTGCCTTTCCAATGAGGAAATACTTGGAAGAGTTTATCAGCCATGGAAATGTTTTCTATATCTGGGGACACACCTGTATTTTTCCTTCTCTATCAGCTTCCCAATGTCCTTCTCAATGTCTCCGGAGAGATACTCCCAGGTACCACTGTAAGATAGAATCCAACATATCTATGCCAATAGGGTTGTAAATTTGTTCAAGAGAAAAATGCACAATAATCTCAATGGTTGACTAGAAACTTTGAATCTTGTGCATGTAATCCTGAAAATGATTGAAGCAATAATCGAATTTGTCAAGTAATTAATATCCTTTTCTTACCTATGAAACAACAATTATTGAGAAATTAGGACAAGACTTGATTCTAATCGCAGCGGAATAATTATAATTTTTTTTCAAATTTTGATTTCTCAAAAGTCAAGATCACTTTAATTATATAAAATAATTAACAATTAAATTATAATAAAGTATGAATCTTAATTTGTACTTTATTTCGAAACTTAATCATATTTTTTTCGTATCTCTCGAATTGTTTTCTAAATCGATCCATCTCAATCACCTTAATCAAACACTTAATATTATTCACAAAATAAGTTGAAAGAATTTTGTAACTCTTACAAAGAGGGTTAAGAAAGAAGTACTAGCTCTATTAGAGCTTAAACTTATTTATAATAAATTTTGAATTTTTTAGTAATTTAATTGAAATTTATTCTTACAAAGAGGGTTAAGAAAGAAGTGTTAGCTTTATTAAAGCTTAAGTTTATTTATAATAAGTTTTAAACATTTTAGTAATTTAATTGAAATTAAATTCTAATTTTAATTAAATATCATTTATGCCTAAATAAGATCCAATATCTCACATTAATCCTTATTTATTAAGTATTTCAGATTTAATCATAAAGTTTATCAAACTTTACAATCAAGTCCAACTTGATTAAAATAACTTTGTTCATTTCAATCCCTTCTTTATGTAAGACTCATTAGGTTCTTAATATGTTAACAATGATTATAACTTAAAATTAGAATTAGATAAATTAAAACTAATTTTAATTTACCTTTAATTTTCAATTAAACAATTTATAATCATATATCAAGATTGACATCTAGCAACGCATCACAACCACCTAAATATTTATTAATGTTAAAGTAGTTTTGACTAATCTTTCCGTGTATGATTTTTCCGTGTAATATAAAGCATGAACTCTCATTTGAGTCCAATCATATTAATATCTCATTATAATTTTATTTGCAATGTATAATTATCTCATGGATTTTATCATATATATCTAAATATATACAAGATAAAGAATACATTTAAATATTTTATCACTAAAGTACAACCAAAATGATTGATTGTAGGGCAAAAAGCAACAAAAATACAGTAGTTTGAAAACCAAACAAAACTTAAATGTCAGTAAAAGTGGGGTTAAAATGATAAAATGGATTTTAAATGCCTTCTAACTAATAGATAAAGTTTAATTTGATTCAAATTCAAATTAAATTTGAAAATTTTTAGTTTAATATAGTCTTTAGGCATATAAATGTGTGGTTAAAAAATATTCTACTATCATATACAGTTTTGAATTAGATCTATATCGAAAAATTCAAAATTCAATTTAGTAAATAACTTCAAACGCTTTTAAATATTAAATTTTTATTTATTTAAATTTGATCAAATTCAAACTCAAATTTAAATCTCTTAAGAATGTTTTCGGTGTAAATCTTAAAAGTCATCAATCAATTACCGATATATTAACTTTTTTTATTAAAACATGTTATAATCACAATCTATATAGTTGGGAGCATAACCGAGGAGCACACGTGGAATAGATTTAGGTGTGAGTTTTTGGTTCTCCTTTGACCAAGAAATGGAAAACATTTACAACTAAAAATGCGAAGATGATAAAGGTTATGATGTGTATAAAACAGAAGTTCATGAAAAGATTTATGGTGTAAGAGATTAATGAGATAAAAATTGTGGAAAATGTTTAAAACTAGAAGAGAGTTATAGATAAAAAGGTGACTTATGTTTCACTAATGTAACAAATTTTATATTCACCAATGTCACTTCATTGTTGGGTATAAGGATAGGAAATGTGAAAAGTAATGCTATAAGTAGAAAGAAAATCAGCAAACAATTCTTTGATGAGTTCAAAAACTTCGTCATTTGAAACAATTTAATTTTGATAGAAAAATAAGTTTTTAGCAGTGAATTTAAAAAATTGAATTTTATGTATGACTAGAGACTTACTGATGAAATGAAAAATCTAAGTATATCAACTAAAATCATCAACAAAAATTATAAAATAGTGTAAACTAGATAGTGATAGAGAGGTTAGTGGTCCCCAAATGACACAATAAATAAGCTCAAGAGGTTTGGTATATACTGCCCGCATGGGTAGCCTGATTGGCCATCTAGCAGGGTCAATTGATCCAAGATCTTAGGTTCGATTTTCAGTAACGGGATGAAGTGGCCGCTCTGTTAGGTGGCTAACCCGGATCAAACCGTGATTCAATCCTCCAGCAGTGGTCGGGCCTGCGACTGAGGACCCTTGAAATTGAGGACTCAACCTTTGGTCCAAGAGGTTTGGTATATACTCTAATAGATGTAGTAAAAGAAAGACAACTTTTTCTTTGAAACATGATGTACAATTAATACCAACATTAGACAGTTTAAGTGACTGAAATAATTTTAAGAAAACTTTATTGCATGGATGATCAAGATGTTGATATCAAATAGTGGAGAAGCCTTACAAACAGTGAAGGCTTTGGGATTGGTGAAATGGATAAGAATTTTCAAGGGATATAGATTATTATAGATGCTTTCTACGAGGAGCGAAGTTTTTGTTGAAAGGACATTCATAATATCACCAGATGGATTAAATTTAAAGAAATAAGAACTATCTTTAACAAATTATGTAATAGAAACTTAATTTACAATCAGATTAGGAACAATGAGAATATTACATAAATGTACGGGTCTAGGAGTAACAAGTAAGGTTAAGTAGCCTTTAGAAGGGATAGAAAGAGTATTGTCATTTCCAGCAACCACTTGGTCAGTACCTTAATATGGTTGGATTGATTCAACAATATAGGTGATAAGTGTCATATGAAGGAAACTGTTGTATCTGGAAGTCATTCCGTAAAATCATTAGAAAAATAGGTGGATGAGGTTTATAGTGAGTTGAATATTTAATGTAGAGAAGGCATGTTAAATTTATGTTAGATCATGGGGAGGGTTGAAGGAATTTTTTTTAAATTGCATATATCTGAAATGACAGGTAGCAATTATATGACCAATTTTTTTTGTAAACTTGACACTTTAGAGGCCCTTGATTGGAATTGGGTCAAAATTAAAAGGAAAAGGTATTCTAGATTTGGAATATTGCATTAGGCTATCTTAGGCATTATGGTGTCTATTGGAATTAGAATCGGATTATGGGCTTTGGGTTTGGTAAGGTGATCAGGTTAACGAAGCTCTCAAAATTAATTTTGATTCTCTAACTTCTCGTAGTAGTCGTAAAACCATATTGAATTCTAAGAAAACTAAAAATTAATTTCTTAATTTCAAGTAATAAAAAAAATTGAGGTTTTATAGTTAATTAAATAATTTATTAAAATTAACAAGGAATCAAAATAAATCAACTAAATATAAAGTGAGAAATTCAAGAGTACTTAACTCTAATTCAAAAGAAAGATGTCATCTAATTATAACATTGATCATTGATCTATAAAGAATAATTTTCACAATTCAAACAGTTAGTCCGAAATATATTATGACAACCATAATAAGTCTATTCTAAATTAATCGATTCAAACCTAACATTCAAACCAAAATGTACCATCAATTGATTGAGTATGATAGCTTTCCATATCAATTAAATGATATCAATAAGCTTAGTGAAAAAGACTAGACCCTTAATTAAATAATTAAGTTAATTGCAACTATTTATCTTAGTTTCTTTTTCTTATTCTTATAAATTAAATATGCAAAATCAAAAATAACTTATTTGCTACTTGTTCTGATTTTTCATGACAATTATGGATCACTGAAGTCATGGGTAACTTTAGAATAATCAACATTAAATTAATTTGTTAGATTGATCAGCATTAATTATTTATGAAATATAAAAAATAAAATACAAAATACTTGAATTAAAATATGAATCTAAGTTTAAAACAAAACCTCATAAGGTTATAACTAAAGTTTTGAATCCTTTTGAATTAGAATATTTGGATTTAGCCAAACATGACTTTAGTTCCAACACCAAAAGTAAAAAAGAAAGATGAAATATTGAAAGAAAATTGCTAAGAAATGAATAAAAAATGTTAGAGAAGATAGTCGACATGTTTTTGTATTTTTTTCCTGCTTAAAGCCTAGTTTACTTCTATATTGCAAAGACCCTTATTTGAAACAAATCCAAATCCCTACATGATAGGGATGGAAATAAGTTTCCTAATTGATATCTAACGCTTGTAGTGAACCTCCAATTAGGCGTGAGCTCCATTTATCTATTGCAGTAATCTGTCCACTTTTTCCAAGATTCGAGATTTTGACCAATAATGCTTCAATTTGATACAATCTACAATTGTCATCTCCTAAAACAAAACAAATACTAATTTTCCTATATAAGCAAAAATATATAGCCAAAATAAAAAAGATAATTCCAATTAACACAAGTAAATAAATCTTATCAAATTCCCCCACATAGAACTTATGCTTGTCCTCAAGTATACATCAAATCAATAAATCAATCATCCTTATAACAACCTCTCATCTTCTTTCATGTTATCTAAAAATATCCTGAAAGCTAATACATATTAAAGTTTTATGATAAAATAACAACTAAGAGAACAAGCACTCATAAGACATATTTTTAGAATTAAAATACAACATCTCATCAATTCCATCAAAATCAAATGAAATAAGACTTGATACCCTCTCATGGATTTCACTTTATACACTCAAAATGTTTAGGGTTGATTAAGCTCTCAAATCAAAACATAGCAAGTTATTCCATAAGCATGCTCATGAATCTTATATCTACCAATTAACAAAAATGAACCTAATGCATAAATCAAAGGGACTTGATAAGAGTTGCAACATGACTTAGGTAAGGGATGACAAAAAGAAGTTTTGAGGTTAAACAAATTGAAGGAAATCATACAAACTTATCCACACTAGTTTCAACTTAAATCAATCATAGCATCCTTTTCAATCACCTTTTTTTCTTTTTTTTAAACAAGAACATTAAAGAGGAGATTTCTTTTTTTTTGTCTTTTTTTGTTTTTTTTCTTATACTTCTCACCCATTCTGTAAAAAATATGAAAAATCAAAACAATGTAACTTGAATAACTAATTTACTTTTCATGAAAATAGTCAAAGTCCTATGCAAATAAGCTCAATACAATTCTTTCAATTTAGGGGTTCAAAATTATTAAGGATATCAATAAAAAAGGGTAAAATTGGTTGGTAATAAGGTTAGTATTCAAGAGAAAAAAAGATTAAGGCTCAAATTGATTTTCTATGGTTAAAAAAAATAAAGTAGGCTTGTTTAGGTCAATAATGGCTATCCTAAGAGTCCTTATCATCTTTATGCACAAATTCATCAAAAATATAATCTCAACATGTATTCAAAAACAATTTTTAGCATAATCAAACTATGTTTGATCACACGGCAAAAAGAAATGTATGAGCACAAAGGTGATAAATGCTCTTAAGCTCTTAAGCTCACATAGGTTTCAAAGTGCATCATCTTGCAAACTTTAATTCAATAAAATCAATAAGATACTTAAAGTAATTTAATGAAAAACACTAATCATGCTTATCTCTTTCATGCATTAACTATTAACTAAGAATTTATCCTAACTTAGGGATAATTTCAAAACAACGATCAGAAAATTATGAGGCTGTTATAAAGAATAAATAATATATGAATCATAGTATTCATAAGTTCAAGCATAAATCACAAACTTCGTCATAATATATGATCTCACTCTCTTAGACCTAAAACATACATTGCCCTCAATTTGTGAACAAGATGCTCATATGCCACACAAAAAATCAACAAAAATAAAGCTTATAGTAGAAGAGTCCCCTGAGTTGTGAGCATCTGAAATGAGATGTACTATGGTGTCAGTGGACATAGAGGCATCACGTGACACATAATAGAATTGTCTCTTTTGTTTCTCAATCTATCTCATCCTTTGGCTATTCAAACACGCTTCCAATGGGTACTTGTGGTAGGTTCCGTGGAAAAATGATCTTGTGCAGTTGGTGTTAGTAGTGTGCCTTAGGCCAATGGATGTATGTGATTCATGTATTAACATTACGACTTGTTAATAATATATTATGAGGTATTTCTTTCATATACGCATATATGTCATTTATATAATGTGATTTACGTTCCATGAATGGTATTAGACTTATGTCATCAAGTATGTGACTTGATAGTAAAACCATAAGCATTATAACACTATTCT
>JANITX010000010.1:43767497-43779358 GCA_027564395.1 Erythroxylum ulei | reverse complement strand
ATTCAGATTTGTAACCTAAATTAACGACGCTTTTTAAACCCTACCGACGGAATTAATCCGTCGCCTAAAACCACCTCTGGCAATGTTCCCGACCAAATTTCTTTCCGTCCCTAAAATTCTTAAAACTCACCGACGGAATTATTCCGTTGGAGAACAACAACACACCGACAACCATCCCGACCGAACATTAATTCTGTCCCTATTGTCCGACGGACGCTGAGTCATCGGTATATTTCGGTCGCTAACATACCGCGCCAAGATTTCCCTCCACATTTAGCAACGACTTTTTTGACCGTCGCAATTTTCATATTGCATTCCGATGGAATCCGATATTCCGTTGCTATACACATAAGATTCTCTTACCGTAGGTATATTTCCGTTGCTATTCCACAATTTTCTTGTAGTGTTACTATCTATTATTAAATAACTAAACAGTTTTTATTTAGTTTGTAACAAAATAAAACGAAAAAGAAAATAAAACCTATTTTTATTTTCATAAATTATGAAAACATGAAAAATCCAAAATAAAAAATAGAAACAAGAACTAAGTCAAACAATTTATTTTGTTAAATTTAAAAAAATAATTAAAAACAAAAAAACAAAAGTAGAACTAAGCAAATCATTATAAGTAGAATCTGATTAAGAAATCGTATATACAGTTCTCATATACGAAAATATATAAAAGCAACTCTTGTATTTCTAGTATTTATTACCTTGAACTAGTTACTTGGTAGTGAAAGTTTTGTCCCATATAAGAATTAGATGTATAATGAAATATGGAAGAAATTTGGTGTTATATGCATGAGAGGTGCTGTAAATATGAAAAGGTGAGTTTCGCAAAAAATTCTGATTCAGCTGCAGTTACTTTGAATTGCATCTATGGTTGTTTGATATATAACATCTGTGTCAGCAACTGTAGATTTTCTAGTATAAACGAAAACAGAAAAATTAAACTCAAAATAAACAAATCAACACTTGAGATTTGGTAACGCAATTCGGCACACCTTGTTTACGCCTGCGGGGCCCTCACTCAACTTAATCACTTTCACCAAGGAATAACAATAGTTTTACTCAAGGCATTACATAGTCAACTCATCCAACCCTTGACACTATTCCTTATCCTTACAACTTGTGAAAGTACATTACTTCCAATAGCACCACCACGTGCTAACCTCAATAAAGGATTTTCTCAACAATGTTTAACAATAAAAAAAATTTAAACAACTTAAATGATTTAAACAATAAGGACATAAACAAAGACACTTGAAACAAGAAAACAACTCCCCTAATAATGTAGTTTTTTCAGCGAAAGAATGAGAAGTCATCCACCAAGAAATATGTTGTGAATTTTCGATATTGTCACTGAAACATCCTGCACACAATAGCAGAAAAATCATCAAATAAACAAACGTTTTATCACCGAAATATTACGATCAATAAAGTTGCAAAACACTTAAAAGTTGTTGGACATTTTTCAGCCAAAAACCATACCAAGGCAGTCCAGAAAAAATTACACAACAGATGGAAAATGCAACTGCCCAATCTAGATAAAATCACCGAAAATATCCAACTGCCTTAGATAGATATAATTACTGAAATAGGTTGTCAAAGATAGCTCCAAAAAGTCATCAGTCGAATATATGTTTCACCACCGTAACATCCCAAAAATACAGCTGCACACTTGACAAAATTATTGCACTTTTTTCCCTCTAAAAAACGATGGAGTAGCAGTCCAATTATTCACCATCATATACAGAAATGCTGCTGCCAAGAATAGCTCAATGAAGAATGTAATTGTTCACGCAAAAACAAAGAAACGTAGCTAGCACAAATTGATATATTTTCAACTAGTTTGTCCCCTACAAAAACAATAATAGAGCTGTCCAAAAATTCACTCATTGTGGAGAAAATGCAGTTGTCATGGATAACATTCATCTCACGAAATCTACTACCAAAGATAGCTACAATCAATGAAATTTACAGTTGCCAAACATAACTTGAATTATCAAAATTACAACTACCAAATCACCAAAAATTCTACACATTATCTTTAATAAGACATGATGACGTTATCCCAAATAAGTCCTATCTTGTATATGAATAATAAATTAAAATGAAATTATTAATTAATATCATGATTAATCAATACAATTAGACTAACCCTATAATTGCAACATGCTATATTCAAGAATTGGATGGACAAATACTTGGAAACTGAAGAAAGTTGAGTCTATTGTTGTTCTATTAAGCGGAGCGATAGAGAAGCAAATGATTAACTACTGCTATTCCAAACCCTAAAAAAACCACATAAGGTTTCAATGGGGCGACTGTATTTAAGGTTGGCTAGCAGTAAGGCGTTCTGTGCATTGCAAACATGGGTCAAGCCTACCAATCATAGTAAGCCCATGAACACAGGCCCAATGACAAGTATAAGAGAAGTACTAAGCCCAATTATGTTGACATCTAATTAATTGAAGTTTGTACAAAATTATGTTTATTGTTTATTATGTTAGTCCACAAAATTAATAATAAAATTCTATCAGTATAGGATTTTATCCTTCATGCTATCTTATCTTCCAGAATCCATACAACGTAAATTTTTTATGATAATGAAATTCCAAATAATGCCTAAAGTTAATTAATAAAATATGTTAACAGGTGCCAACCAAGTACATGAGTTTTTCTTACTTTCTTACTATTTATATAGACGTCAAAGCATAATATTTTCATATTTTACTATTTATAAGGTGAAAAATCACATGTCTACTTTTTTTTTTTAATAAATAGGCATTAATTCTTAAACTTAAAAGCATTAACTTTTGAAGTTAAATAACCAAATAAAGAAATAGTAATTAAATTAATTAATTACCTATCATGAGATTTTTGGATGTACGTAAATTATTGGGTTTGAGAGTTGAACTACCTTCCATATATTGTGTACTCCACCATAATTATCATAATGAAAGTTTCCATTCTTCTTCTCTCATAAATGTGAGCAAAGTCGATATATATAAAGTTTGTACTTTGTTTTCTCTATTTTAGTGTCATAGTCTTGTCCTTAATTACTAATTATTTCCTTAAACCAATATTAGTATTGGAGTATTTCTGCTATTAAACCCCATTTATTCCTAACAAACTAGTAGAAGGGCTCTAGGCTTTGTATTGCTTTAAGAGAAGAAAAATGGAATCAAACTTTGACATCACAAGTTCGATTGCTCACTTAGTTTTACTTTGTGTTAATTAAGTTAATATGAAAACTATCTCGACACAAAATAGATTACATAAAACATTGTTGGGGAAGGAAAATATATAAACTACTTTGAATGAGGACCAAAGAAAGAGATTAATAACATCTAACTAATAAGTTGATGTTCATAAAAGTACTATAAGAGGTTGTCAATGAAAATAAAGTAGCATCTTTATGGAAGACGTTAGAGTCACCATATTTTTAAAGAGCCTTACCAGCAAGATGATCTTGTAACAACGCTTGTTAATGTTGCAAATGCAGAAATTACCTCCATTTAAACTCATCTTAGTTAATTCAATTCCATTATCAAGGATTTAGAAATAAGGAGATTAAAATTAATGAAAAGAGTCAATCACTACATTTGTTGGGTTTATTGTTGTTAACATATATATTTAAAGAAACTTTGGATTATGGTAGGGAGACAATCACTATGAAAAATGCCAAGGCATATTTATTTTCTAAGGAGTTCGTTAACAAAAAGTTTTATAGTAGTTTTAGCGAAAGTATAAGAGCTTAATTGTTAGAGGTAGAATTAGTGAAAGAAATTATAGTACTAGTTTATGACTCGATTATCACTAATACGCAGAGCATATCCTTAACAAAACTATTAGTCAAATTTTAATCTTATCAACGGACCCACCACCTATCTAATTAATGTAAGATAGAAAAAAAATCTATTAAAAAGTATACTAAATGATACTAAAGTAGACAATGAATTTGGGTGTTAATTATCAAATAAGAAAGGTATGAAAATCCTATTTTACTCACTTAAGCATTTACCTAAGTTTGAAAGGCTTTGAAAATTTGGGGATTTAAAAAAGAAATCAATTTAGATGTGAATTTAAAAGGCATGTTGAAGAAGTGGAAATGTGACTGAATAGTTAGGAGCTTGAGATCTTACCAAAGCTTTAAAAAACTTGGAATACATAAAATAGATTTTAGACCTTAAAATTTAAATGAAACATTTAAAGTTGGGTTATAAGGTTTGAAAATAAAATAAAATAAAGTGAAATATCTAGAATGGATCTTAGTATTTTGAAATGGAGAAAATGCCTAAAGTGATTTAATATAATTTGACATGAAATTGATATGCATAGAGTTTGGTCTTAGCACTTAAAAATAAAATAAAATAAAATGTCTAAAATAGATTTTAGATATTTCAAATGGAGAAAATGTTTAAATTTATATCTTATGGCTTGAAATTATGAAAAAAATATAAAATGAATATTTTGAAAATAAAATAAAATGAGGGAATAAAAAAGCACCTAGGGTTTCTGATTCATTATATGGGGCTTCAAATAAAATTTGAATTTTATTTGGAGGTAGTGAAAGCATATGAATTAGTGACTTAGTACCTATGGCTAGGCTTAAACTTGAAAATTTTGTAGGCCTATGGTTTGGACTTGATTTTGTAAGTTTTGACGTAAATGATTTTGATTTTTTAACTTAGTTTCTCATGGACTTTTTCTTTTAATCTTATGTTATTTTAATGATTTTTTTTATTGAGTGAAATCATCTTTATCACCTTATGCAATCACTTAAAAATTGAAAAAAGAAAAAAGAAAAGGATTATTTTTATGTTCAATATAGACTAGAGCCTATACTAGTACTTGCTAAGTACATGACTTAATTATTTGAAAATGCTTCATTTAATCTTCCTCTTGAAAACCAAAGCCTTAAATGAGATATTTATCAAATTTAAAAATGTACGATCGGGTTGACAATACCCTCAAAATTAATTCCAATTATTTAACTTCTTGTAATAATCATGGAACCGGGTAGAATCTCAAAAGAACTAAAAACTAGTTTCTTAATTCAATCAATAAAACAAAGTAGGGGCTTATAAATAATTAACTAATTAGATAAAATTAATAAGGAATCGAAATAAATCAATTGAATATAAAAATGAGAAATTCAAGAGTACTTAAATTTGATTCAAAGGAAATATATCATCTAATTGTGACATTAATCATTGGTCTAAAAAAATATTTTTCACAAGTCAAGCAGTTAGTCTTAAACGTATTAAGATAGTCAAAATAATTCTTAAAATTTTCTAAATTAATTAATTCAAACCCAATATTCAAACCAAAACTTACCATCAATTAATTGATTACGGTAGCATTCCATATCAACTAAATGATAGCAATAAGCTTAGTCAAAAAGACTAGACCCTAAATTAAATAATTGAGATAACTAAAACTGTTCAACTTAGTTTTCTTGTTTCTCATAAGTTAAATATGCAAATTTATAAATAACCTATTTTCTATTTGTACCAATCTTTCATGACAATTATGGGTCATAAATTCATGGATAACTATATGATAATCAACATTAAATTAATTTGTTAGATCAATCAATATTAATTATTTATAAAATATAATAATACAAAACAAGAAATACTTGAATTAAAACATGAATATAAGTTTAGAACAATACCTCACAAGGTTACAATTAAAGTTTTGAATCCCATTGAATCAGAATATTTGGATTTAGCCACACATAGCTTTAGTTTTAACTTAAAAGATAGGAGAAATGATGAAAGATTGAGAGAAACTTACTAAGAAATGAAAAAGAGAATGTTAGAGAAGGTAGTAGATGTGTTTTTGTATTCTTTTCCTACTCAAAAACTAGGATACTTCTATCTTGCTAAGATCCCTATCTAAAACAAATCCAAATCCCTACATAATAAGGATGAAAATAAGTTTCCTAATTAAATTCTAACTCTTGGAGTGAATATGAAATTAGGCATGATTTTGCCTTGTCCACCATAGTAATCTATTCTCTTTTTTCAAAATTTGTGATTTTAACCAATGATGCTCCAATTCAATACAATATCCACTTGTCATCTCCTAAAATAGAAAAATTATTAATTTTATTATTTACCACCAAAATATATTCAAAACAAAAGAGATAATTTCAATTAACAAAACTAAATAACTTCTTATCAAATTCCCCTACATCGAACTCATGCTTGTCCTTAAGCATACATTAGTTCAATACATTAATCATCCTCATAACAACCACTCATCTTTTTTCATGTTATGCAGAAATATCCCAAAATCTAATACACATTAAAAGTTTAGGATAAAATAACAACTGAGAAAAAAAGCACTCATAGTACACATTTTTAGAATTAAAACATAACATCTCATTAATTCCATTAAAATTAAATGAAACAAAACTTACCCTCTTATGGATTTAACTCTAAACACTCAAAGTGTTAGGATTCATTAAGCTTTCCAATCAAAACATAGTAAGTTATTTCCATAAGCTTGCTCATGAATCTTATCTCTACCACTTAGCAAAAATGAACCTATTGCATTAATCAAAGGGACTTGATGGGGGTTGTAATGTGGTTTATGTAAGGCATGACAAAAAGAAGTTTTGAGGTTAAATAAATTAAAGGAAATCATACAAACTTATCCATATAAGTTTCAACTTAAACTAATCCAAAACTCGTTTGATTCAAATAACATCCTTTTCAATCACTTTTTTTCTTTTTCTTTTTATTTTTTTACAAGAACATCAAAGAGGAATTTCTTTTTTATACTTCTCCACCATTATATACATACATACACACATACACATACATACACACATACACACACATACATACATACATACATACATACATACATACATACACACACACACACACACACACACACACACACACACACATACACATACATACATACATACATACATACATACATACATACATACATACATACATACATATATATATATGAAAAATCAAAATAATGGAACTTGAATCAACTAATTTACTTCTCTTGTGAATAGTCAAAAAATCCTATGCAGATAAGCTTGATACAATTTCTCAAATTTAGGGA
The DNA here is from genome assembly GCA_027564395.1 of Erythroxylum ulei. Taxonomy (NCBI): domain Eukaryota; kingdom Viridiplantae; phylum Streptophyta; class Magnoliopsida; order Malpighiales; family Erythroxylaceae; genus Erythroxylum; species Erythroxylum ulei. The sequence goes on along the minus strand of JANITX010000010.1, from coordinate 43,772,257 downwards.
TTCAAAATTATTAATGATATCAACAAAAGAGGGTAAAAGTGGCTTGTAATAAGGTTATTTTGCAAGAAAAGAAATGGTAAGGCTCAAATTAGTTTTCTAAGGGTAAAAATTAAGATACGGTTATTTAGGTCAAAAAATGATTATCCTAACTTTCCTTATTATCTTTATAAATAAATTCATAAAAATTGTAATCTCAAAATGCATTCAAAAACAAATTCTAGCTCAAACAAGTTATGTTTGATATCAACAACAAAAAGAAATGTATGTGCATAAATGTGATGAATGCTCTTAGGCTTAAAAGCTCACATAGGTGCCAAAATGCATAAAGTCTTGCACACTTTAATTCAAAAAAACCAATGAGATATTTAAAGTAATTTAATAAAAACACTAGTCATGCTTATCTCTCTTATGCATTATAACTTAAATAAAAAATGTATCCTAACTTAGGGATTATTTTTAAACAACAATTAGAAAATTAGAAGGCTATCATAAGGAATAATCAATAGATGAATCATTGTATTCAGGAGTTCAAGCACAAATCACAAAGTTCATCATGACATATACTCTCGCATCCCCATCCCTAAATCATACAATGTCCTTATTGTATGCATAAGATGCTTACATGCCACAAAAATAAAGCATAGAGTAAAAGACTCCCCTAAACTTTGAGCATTTGGAATGAGATGTACTATTGTATCGGTGGACATGGAGGTATCACATGACACATAACTAAATTGTCTTTTTTGTTTCTCAATCTATCTCATCCTTTGGCTATTCAAGCACACTTTCGATGGGTACTTGTGATAGGTTCTGTGGTGAATTGATCTTGTATAGTTGGTTTCACTATAGACTTTCCTTTAAATGCTATTAGAATAATATCTTTTGAACATCCCATAATTATGACAATTATAAACAAAAACTAATCAAAAAATAATTAAAATAATCTATGAATAACTAAAATTAAAATTAAAATGAAAGCAACTAAAAGTAAATAATAAAAAGTAGGTAAAAGTAAATAGAAAACACATAAAACATAAATATAATACTAATGGGTGTTATTGATTGTGTTCCTAGGTTTTTGGGTTTTCTCTTCTGCTTTATGCACGTACCTATGCGTTATGCATATCTCAACCCTAGAATGATCTAATCTCATCTCTCTTCTTGATTTTCTTTGGTCTTTGTTCTCTTTCTTTTCTTTTCTGATTTCTGTTGGTGGAGTTATGGAGGACCAATTTTCATTTTTAGCCTTATCTGATGAAGAAGACGGCTGTATTAAAATTGTTGGTCCTCGCCGACGACAATGAGTATCTTAAGCTGGAATTGTCGGGGGTTAGGTAACCCTGGCGCGGTACGGGCACTCAGTGATCTCCTTTTTACCTATAGACCTATGATTGTTTTTCTTATGGAGACGCTAGTGCAGCGGAATAAAATGGAGGAGGTTTGTCGTTTGGTTCGCTATGATAATTGTTTTACAGTGAATTGTATTGGTAGGAGTGGGGGTTTATGTTTATTATGGAAGAATGAAGTTGATGTGTCTGTTAGGGGTTTCTCGAGTAATTTTATTGATGCTACTGTGATTTATCAGAATAATAGTTGGCGACTGACTGGTTATTACGGCTTTCCTGAGAGTTCTAGACGTCATGCTTCATGGGATTTGCTTCGTGATTTGTCGAGCAGAGACTCAAGGCCTTGGTTATGCTTAGGAGATTTTAACGACTTATTGACGGAAGAAGACAAGTTGGGTGGTGCTACTGTTCAGAGACATTTCATCAACAGTTTTGCTGATGCTATTTCAAATTGTGGGTTGAGCAATGTTCCTTAGGAAGGGTATCAATATACGTGGGAAAAGAAGAGAGATAATGTGGTGGTTTGTCGCGAAAAATTGGATAAAGCAATGGCATCTTTAAATTGGTCATCCTTCTCCTTAATGCTGTCTCTAAGTCTATTGTAGCCCTAGTTTCTGATCACTCTCCAATTTTGGTTCGATTGAATGGAAGGCCAGTTGGTGCAAAATATAAGAAGTTTTGGTTTGATAACAGTTGGTTGGGGGACTCTGGTTTGGAACAGGTAATAAAAAATTCATGGAATCTTGTCTCTGCTACTGATTTTATGAGAAGTTGTGATGCGTGTATAGAAGAGATTAAATGTTAGGGCAGAGAGTATAACATTGGGTTCTGGAAAAAATGGAAACAGTTACAATCGTTGTTGGAGGAGGCGAGGGACGTGTTTGACGATAGGAAGGTTCAGAGGCTTCGAAAAGAGTGGAATGTTATTTTGTACAAAGAAGAGTGCAGGAACCGACAGAATGATAAGCAAAGGTGGTTGTTAAATGGTGATAGGAGCTCAAAGTTTTTCCATGCAATGGTTCGTGCCCGTAGAAAGAAAGTTTCAATTGAAAGGTTACAAAAAGAAGATGGAAGAGTGGTTACTGATAGAGTTGAGTTAGAAGAGGAAATTAAAGATTATTTTGGGAAGATTTTTGAAGGAGGGATCTCAAATGGTGAAGATGTTCTCAATATGGTGTTACCCAAAGTAGGAGGGCCTCAAAATAATATGCTTACTGCTTCGGTGACTCTAGATGAAGTGAAAACAACGGTGTTTGATATAAAGCCGGATAAATTGCCAGGACCGGATGGACTTAATCCAGCCTTTTATCAAAAATATTGACATGTGATAGGAGAGGATGTGTGGAAAGCTTGCAAACTGTAGTTGGATGCAGGTACTTTTTCGGATACTTTAACCGATACTCATATTGTTCTTATTCCTAAGTGTGCTCATCCTTTGAGCTTAGAAGACTATAGGCCTATTTTATTGTGTAATGTGCTTTACAAAATAGTAGCTAAAATTTTAGTTAATAGGCTTAAAGTTTTATTGCATAATTTGATTGATGAAAGTCAGTCGACATTTGTCCCGGGGAGTTTGATCTATGATAATGTGGTAGTTGCGTTTGAGTTGCTTCATAGTATTAAGGGTCGAAAAAATAATAAGAGAGGGGTTGTACTTTGAAAATTAATATTTCTAAAGCCAATGATAGAGTTAATTGGGACTTCTTGCAAAATATGATGATTCAATTGGGTTTTTCGAGTAACTGGGTGGACTGGATTATGATGTGCATGAAAAATGTCAAATATTCTGTTTTACTGAATAGGGAAGAGGTTGGGCCTATTATTCCCTGTAGAGGATTAAGGCAGGGGTGTCCATTATCTCTTTATTTATTCTTGTTATGTGCGTAAGGCCTTTCTCTCTTGTTTTATGAGGCTAGTGGGGTGAGATTGTTGAAGGGTGTTAAAGTTGGACGTGGTTGTCCTACTGTCACTCATCTCCTTTTTGCGGATGACTCCTTCTTTTTTGAGGGATCGGTGGTGATTGCCGTTGCTATTAGAGATATTTTGCTGAAATATGAAAGGGCTTCTAGGCAGTCTATCAATTTTACTAAGTCAGGAATTTTCTATAGTCCCAATCTTAGTAGAGAAGTTACTTAAGGTATCTCTAATGTTCTTAATGTTTCTAATCCACCGGGTGACATTAATTATTTGGGGCTTCCATCTTTGATTGGGAGGTCTAAGAAACAAGTTTTTGGATTCTTATAGGATCGGTCAGAAAAAAGGATGGGGTGTTGGTCTAGCAAATTCCTTTCGAGACCAGGAAAGGAGATTCTTATTAAATCAGTTGCTCAAGCCATTCCTTCTTATTGTATGAGTGTGTTCAAAATTCCTGTTACTATTTGTGATGCTTTGCAGAAGCGGATGAGTAAATATTGGTGGGGTGATAAGGCGGATGGGAGGAGAAGTGTCAACTGGTTAGCTTGGGATAGGATGTGGGGTAGGAAGAAATCGGGCGGTATGGGCTTTCATGATCTCCATTGTTTCAATTTGGCCATGTTAGCGAAATAAGGGTAGCGTCTTATGACGAAACCTAATACTCTTTTTGCTAAGATCTTTAAAGCAAAATATATCTGTAATAGGGTTTTTTTGGAGGCATCTCTGGGGAAGTCTCCTAGTTACATTTGGAGGAATATTCATTCTTTAATTGGAGTTTTGAAATAGGGAGTGTGGTGCAGGATTGGGAATGGGGAGAGTATAGTGGTTACAAAACATCCGTGGTTACCTATTAATCATAATTTTGTGGTGGAAGATAGTAGGGCCTTTATTGTGCCCAATATAAGGGTGAGTGAGTTGTTGGTAGAGGGTCAGAGGAGTTGGGATGTGGAGAAAATCATAAGCTTGTTTGGTTTGAGGGAGTTTAGGGCTATCTTTAGTATTCCTCTTTGTTTACATGCTTGTCAAGATCATCTATTTTGGAATTGGGATAAGAAAGGGAAATATAGTGTTAAATCGGGGTATCATGTAGCATAGTGTTTGATTAGTGGGAGTAGGGAGGTAGTTGAGGGAGATTGGTGGAAGAAAATTTGGAAGTTAGAAGTCTCACCAAAGGATAGGGAGTTTGTATGGCGTGCTTTGCGAAATATTTTACTAACTAAGGAGAGGTTAAAGAGGAGAGGAGTTAAGGTTGATTTAGGGTGTCCATGGTATGGTAAGGAGGAGGATGTGAATCATATTCTTATGTCATGTTGTAAAGCACGTGGAGTCTAGAGGCAAGGTGGGTTTGTGGAGGAAGACACTAGCCCTTCTTTTATTAATTTCTTCTTGCAGGTACTCAAGGGTGGTGATAAAATTCAGATCCAAAAATTTGTGATTTATGCAAGACACATTTGGATGGCAAGAAATAATGTGCTGTGGTCTGATAAAAATGCAACATGC
>JANITX010000010.1:43744125-43762291 GCA_027564395.1 Erythroxylum ulei | reverse complement strand
GTCATGAATGCATGTACAGTCATTTTCCTGTGCAAATTTCACTATTTACATGTAAGAATATGCATGCATATTTCAAAGCAATACTAAACACTCCCGACCCTTTCCAAATTACTATTCTACCCTTCCCATCGGGAGTGGGATGTTACACTGAATGTATTCTCTGTAAAAGTCACTCTAATAATAATGTGTGTATCTCATAAGTGTTTGTAAGAGTTCGGATACTAGCGTTTGTAAGGCTTTGATGTACAGAGACTATGAGGTTTTTGAAATGGAAAATTTCACTTTCAAATTGCTTCTTTCCACTTACAGAAAATTTTCACCATATTTTTCTACACACATATTCATAACAACTCAAAATCAACAATAAAAGCAAGATAATTTTTATACGAAGTGGTTGAAGAGAAGAAGATGGTTTTTTCACAAAATGTTGCAACTGTTACATTAATTGTGTAGTGTTCTAGAGCTTTTTAAGTTAGCTCTCACACACATTTCTTGCCTAGTTACATCAATGGTTCACAATGAAAGATGAAAAAACAACTAATGAGTAAGATTTTGACAAGTATCTTACTCTCATTAGTTCAGCAAGTACAAAAGTATTTCTGTTGGTTGATGCATTAACAAAAACTGACAATAAGATCTCCTAATAATTTAAAGCTGGAAAAAGCAAAAGGACAAAAGATGCTTGAAAACTATAGGAGCAAAAACTGATGCTCGACTTCATTAGCTTGATATTCTTCAATGCCAAATGTCACATTGACTTTGAATTCCTCTACTCCATTGACTTGCAGGACTTCTCTTCAATTGCTTTAGGTTTTTTTGCTTCAAGTTTTGCTTCAGAATTTGATAACTCTGCTTCAGGTTTTTGCTTCATCTAATATAAAAACAGCTCTACACTTGCTACACATCTTCTGATTCTTCATTCTTCAAACTTTCTTTGCATGTAGCTTCATTCTTCTCACTTATCTTGCATTGATCTTCATTCCTACACTGATTTTCAACCATTCAGATTTTGTTCTTTGGATCTAAGCATTTTTGAATTGCTTCCAAAATCATCATCTCTAGCTTCCTCCTAAACATTGAAATCATGTTCTTCATCCTACTTCTCTTCTTCACTCTCACTGATTATGCAAACTCCTCCACGAATTTCAACATAGCAGGCTGTATGAAACAACAAAAATCAACAGGTTTTGAATTTTTTAAGTTTCTTCTTAACATTGGATAGTCGATTAGAGTATGCCAAAGTTTACCCTAGCCTTTTTGTGCGGTAGCTTGGTATGGCTTGCCAATATTAATTTTTATGAACTTCTACAAATTCGCAATACTTCCAAAAAGATCCTTCTGCATAGCATCCTAAACTTCATGTGCCAAACCAGCTGCATTATTATTATAATGATCAAGCACTACTTGAGAGGGGGTAGAGAATTGAGTAATCCGATTTTTTCTTATATTAACCAAAATTTGCAAACTTGTTTTAGTCAACTTCTTAAACAAAATTTGAAAGCAAAATATAAAGAAGTGAGGCAAAATATTTTACATGAAAAATCTTCCTTACTCAACAAGAGAAAAAATAACGATCCAGTGGGATTTTCGAATGATTCTATTATCTTAAGAGCTAACTTAATGGTAAATGTAGTCCCTAATCTTCCCTGCACCCTAATTAATGAAGAATTGTGCTCACACTCTCCAAAAGTCAACCCTGACTGTTGCTACTTCTTAGATAAGCAAAAAGGTACGGTACCACACACACGAAAATAATCTCTTAAACTCTTATTTATACACTTTTTATAGTGGTGACTAACTTAAAAATAAAAAGATAAACTTAGAAATGGTAAGATCATGCCAAAGCAAATTTTATCCAATGTATGTAAACAAATTTTCACCATCTTCTAATTTAAACGTTAATAACGTTATCTAGTACATCTAATCTTATCCAAATGCTTCTATCTTTTATCAAAAGAAGATAACATCAACCAATTTGATATAATAGCAATTACTAACATCCAATGCAAATGATATACATAAATTTTATTTTTCAAAGTGTTAAATGACCGTTTCACGACAATAGTTTAAGCTGTTATGTAAAGTCAACTTAATTGGTTTTAAATATTCATTAAAACATACCCTCTCAATTGAAAGCTCTTTGGGCTTAAAACTTGCATAGGCTCACTCTACCTTGTGCTGAATAGTAGGTGGGTGGTAGGATTTGAACTCACAACCACTTGGTCACAAAGGCTTTAATACCATGTCAACTTAATTGGTTTTAATTATTCACTAACACACCCCTTCAAGTGAAAGCCCTTTGAGCTTAAAACTTGCACAGGTTCACTCTACTTTGGGCTGAATAATAGGTGGGAGGTAGGAATTGAACTCACGACCATTTGGTCACAAAGGCTCTAATACCATGTTAAATGACCGATTCACCACAATAGCTTAAGCTATTGTGTGAGGCCAATTTAATTGGTTTTATATATTCACTAACACAAAGTACTCAGATAAAGAGTCTAGGTTTATACAACAATATCCAACATTTAGAGTTACGCTAAATTCTATGAAATTAAGCAAGTACTCCTTATTTGTAAGAAAAGAGACTCCCTTATATTTTGACATATTGTTAACTCAATCCAAACCTAATGAATGAGTTTAAATATAAAGCCTGTCAAAATACAAGTTATTAAAACCAGTTTATATCTTATCCTAAATAATACAAATTTACATATATATATGTAGTATGAGAATGTTCTATCGATGTCTTACTAACAAGACAAGGTTATATACCATCCCAAGACTCCCTTACATAAAGTTTAAAATTACAATAAAATAAAATTAAACATTATGTTTTACTGACCACTTAACTATGATGAAGAATAACTCTTTTTATTCACAAGTTGCAAACTATGTAGCTCAAGAACAGGGTTAGCTTATAATTGCATTATTATTTTGTAATCATCAAAAAACAAACTAGTCTAACAAATTTTCCCTTTTTCTGATGATGACAAACCAAATGTAAAGCTCAACAAAAAAACACCCATATCCTAAGTTAATAAACAACAAGTCATAGAATAATGTAGAGAGAACAAATCAAATTAATCCAAGTAGATACCAAACTCGAGAAACATAACTACCACTAGAAATGAAAAATATAGCTAATGTCAATCCATTCCACCTTTTGTCTTCACCAAAAAGATCATTCAATAGCAACAAAATATTCGTAATAAAACATGCAACACATAAATAACACTACCATTTAACCCATACAGTACATGTAGGAACCAAGACAAAAGATCTCCAAATAGCTCAAATATCAAACTAGTGATATTAGACTTCCAACTAGAACATAGAGCATAAAAAGGTAAAGTAGATCACCTAGGCTATCTATAGAAGAGAAGGGTTAAGAAACTAATCAAGAGTTAAGACTTTGAAAAAAAAAGCATTGAAGAACAAAAAAAGACAACTACTAGTATGTTGAGAGCAGATTATGTCATCAAGCATCTGACCAGTTAAGCATCCTCCTTTAAACTATCTTCCTTCCCATCATCCTCATATTGTTCCTTACCAATTATAATATGCTCAATCCTTTTCACACATATATTTATCTTGTGAAGAGCACCAACCAAAGTTTTCAAGTGCTTTTTGAGTTAAACAAATTCAATAGATGAGACCAATATTTCCCTCATCTTTGCTTGATGCCATATTGGAATCAGTTTCTACAATTGGCTTGTTCCTGAATTTAGAATAATTAGTTTATGATTCCTCAACTTGTTTATCCTTTTTCAACAGAAGCTTGCCTTCTTTGATTAGAGTACCAAGTTTTGTAACTTTTCTACATTCATTTTGTCTACTTCTCCCTAAGTAACCCCTTTGCTTCTTAAAGTAACCTTGAATTCATTCAAGATTTTTGTAATAAAGGTTCCATAATATAATACATGGTTTCTAGCTTAGGGACTTGTTACATAGGCCATATATTGAATGATAATGTATGGTAGGTTAATTTTAGCTTTACTATCAATGAGGTTCATAAGAACCATTTTTTTCATCCTTATGGCACTCCTACCTTCTTGTCTAGGTATTAAAGTGGCCCTAATCAATTAAAAGAGAAATTTTTTTGGTCAAGTGATAATTTGCTCATGGAAATAACTCCAGTAGAGTATTGTGAATGTAGAAGATATTAATCAAAGCCCTTATAAGGTATCTCCAAAACAATTCCTAATCTAGCTGGTTCAAGTTGTATATAAACACCACTTATAATAGTTTTCAAGACATTGTTGTTCACAATTATCCCATTATAAAATTGAGCGATCTCATCTTTATAAAATTTGTTCTTGCAAATAGTATCAACCAAAGCTTCCCATCCTTGAAATCTAAGTTTCTTACTATAAAATTAGCTCCATATTCTTTAATTTATCCAAAGGAAATTGCAAGGATGTTACCTAATTTCGACAATGAAATTCATGAAATTTTCTTTATCAATTTTTGTGAATGCAATTTGTTTTCCTTTCATTTTATTTGTCGAGCTCATTTTTTGTAAGGAATTAACTTTATTATCTGAAATAAAGGCAAGAACTCTCTCTAGAACTAGTTTAGGTAAGTAGGGAAGGAATCTCATAAAGACCTTTCCAAAAGAAGATACTTTAGGCTTTTTGGATGGAGGTTTAGGTAGAGCCTCCATGACTATTATCTTCCTTTTTTTAGTGTCCTACAATAATCAAGTCGTCATCATCACCATTTATCACTTCATTACCATCCCCCTTAACTAGTTTAATAACTCTTAATATGGGCTTCTCATAATTTTTATAATCAAAGACATCCAAAAATCCATTTCCCCCTCACTCGTGCTCCTAAAAATTCAAGACTACCCAAATTTTCATGACCCATTTTTTCGCCAATTTTCTTCACAACTTCCTCTATTTCTTTTCTTATATTTCCTTCCTTAATTTTCCATTCTCCTCTTTTAGGCTTCCCTCTACGCCCCCACCAACTGTTTTCTACTTTAAGATGCTAGAGGATTCATCGATTGAAATTTTCTTTCTCCATCTCAACATGATTGGTTGATTTTTAGAGAAATAGAAATCAACACATGAGAGAAAGAGAGCTTGGGTGAGAGTGGGATTGAGGGATGGTCAAGGTTTGAGTGAGAAGGGTAGTTAGTGACTTTTGACTCAACCTAGAAATGAAAGAGAGAGAGGCATGATTTTAAGAATAATTCAAAGTTGAAAATGAGTGGGAGACTTATAAATAAAGGAAAATAATAATAATAGAAATAATATAATAAGGGTAAATGCAAGAAATAGAACAACAATAAGAACTTTTAATTTGACAGCCCTTAGGTGCTTTTTGGCTTAAATTGCAAGTCTTTTTATGACATTAAATTTAGAATATGTCTTAAACATATTTATATGAGCAAATAAAATTACAAATAATTATGCAAGATATTCATTTAGTCAATAATTGGGAAAATAAAGAACAATCTAAGTCAATCATGCCTAGTTCTAGTCTCAATTTCTTAGATCTTTCTTTACTTAGTGTTTTGGTGAAAGTGTCTGCCACTTGATCTTTTATTTTGTAAAAATTCATTTTAATTAATCCATTTTCTACATTATCTCTAAGAAAATGATGTCAAATTTGAATGTGTTTTGTCCTTGAATATTTTATTGGGTTCTTAGAGATATTAATAGTACTTATGTTGTCAAATAGAATCCCATAAGTGCTAGGCACAATAAGAAGCAATAGACACATATTTTGCCTCAGTTTTGAATAAAGCGACTAAGTTCTATTTCTTATAACCTCAAGAAATAAGATAGTGTTCTAAGAAATTGACCATACTTAAAGTGCTTTTTCTATCAACAAGATGTCTTACAAAATCTACATATGAGTATGCCACTAAGTTGAAATTTTATTCTTTAAGATACCAATGAGTAAGGTCTTCTATTCTTTTGAGATTCTCTTAATTGCCTTCATGTGCAACTCTTTTGGATTTGCTTGAAAACTTGCACATAAACTTAAACGAAAAATAATATCAGGTTTAATAGTAGTCAAGTATAAAAGAGATCCAATCATACCTTGATAAACCTTCTCCTCAATACGTTTTCCCTTTTCATCCTTATCTAACCTAGGCGCAGTAGGAATAGGTGTATCATTAGATTTGGAATTTTCAATTTTGTCTAGTATTTATGTTGTTGGATTAATGTTCTTTCCTTCATTTGTTTGATTTGAAGCCCTAAGAAGAACGTTTCTCCCATGAGGTTCATTTCAAATTCACTCTTCATTGAACATGCAAATTCTTCACTCAGTGAATTGTTAGTTGCTCCAAATTTGATGTCATCTATATATATTTGAACAACTAATAGATGTTACCATTTTTTTTAAATGTTCTATCTACTATTCCTATTTTAAACCATTTTCTAAAAGAAATTTTGACTAAGCTTTGAGAGCTTGTCTCAATCTAAAAAGAGCCTTGTCAATTTTATATACATAGTTTGGGAAATCAAGATTTTCAAAACCTATGAGGTTTTCTTTTATGTAGACCTCATCTTTTAAATAACCATTTAAAAAAGTTATCTTAACATCCATTTTATTTAACTTAAATCCAATATAAGAAGTAAATTCAATTAAGATCCTAATAGCTTCAATGCGGACTACTGATGCAAAGTCTCATCATAATTGATCCCTTTTTATTAATTGTAGCCTTTGACTACTAGTATAGCCTTATTTCTTAAGATCATGCAATTTTTGTTGAATTTATTTTTGTAAACCCACTTTAGACTATTTACAATTTTGCTATTTCATCTAGGCTGGAGGTGTCACACTTTATTTCTCTCGAATTAATATAGTTCCTCCTACATAGATAAAACCTAATCAGGATCAATTAGTGTGATTTGATAGTACTAGGTTCTTCAAAAGAGATAAAAGGCATAAAAGGCACAAAAATTTTGAAATTTAAATCTTGTTTGAACTCCCTTATTATTGTTACTTAATATCAAGTTTAAAGGATGGGAGCTCTGATGTTTCCATAGTTTAGGCACAATAGGTATTGGTATAGAAATTTCTTAATTTTGGGAAACATATTTCTCTGATTGGAAGGATTTAATTTTGTAGAACTAGAACTAAAATATTGTGTGTCATCTCTAGTTCTTCCACTAGTTCCTTCAGAACTTTCTTTTTCCTCTAAAGTGCCTTGGTGTTCAAGATCTTTATCATTTTAAGTTCCATGTTTCTACTTTTTTTCTTCATGATCATCATTAGTACATGATCTTACCAAACCATGTTTTTGGCCTTGAAATATGATGGACATGTTTCCCTTTTGCATTGGCTTCACAAACCTTGCTTATGTTAAACATTATAAAGGGAAAACTGTTGACTAGATCTCGTGAAACAAACTTTTGTAACAATGATAGACTGGCATGTCCAAATGTTTTATACTAGAGTAAAGGATTGTCTTTAAGAACACTTAAACAGTTTAGATTAAGATTTGGAAGAAAGTTAATAAGTGTTATTATAGTTTATTCCTTTAAGAACAATCACATTCGTATCATTTCTCACAATTAAACATTTATCATAAGTAAATTGTACCTTAGTTCCTTTGTCACAAAATTGTGAGATAATGAGTAAATTATGTTTTAAACATTTGACTAATAATACGTTATTAATAGAATGTGATAACGACTTACCTACTTTACCAATATCAATAATCCCAGCTTTCATGTTGTCACCGGAAGTCACAGTTCCGCCATAGAAGGCTTTTAGTGAGAGGAAATTAGATTTGTCTCCTATCATATGTTTAGAATAATCGTTGTCAAGGTACCACTAGTCATTCCCCTTACTCCAGCTTATAAAACAAATTAAGGCTTAGATTTAGGAACCTAAATTTCTTTGGGTCCCTTTCGAACATAATTGGTTTTTAAGACATTCTTTTCAGTCTACTTATGCTTTACATAAGCATAGTTTTTCTCATTAACCTTTTGCCTACAATGGCATTCAAACGTATGATGGCTTGTTTTACCACAATGTATGCAAACAGTAAACTCAGACAAACTGACATAGTTTCTTTTGTTCCATGACTCTTTCTTTTTTCCCATTAAAAACTAGTCGATGTCTAGCCTTATTGTGTGCTTTAATAAGCCATTCAGTAGGTTCCTTAGCCTGGTTCTGACCCTTATTCTTTATTTGTTGTTTCCTTTTATCTAGTTTATTTCTTAAATCCTAGTCTTCAATTTTCAAATTTGTAACTTATTTAGATTGTTTTTCAACCTCAAATTTTAAGAGACAACTTACTTTAAAAGGATTTTAGTAAGAACATGGGTAGGAAATAGGAGAGGAACTATAAGATCTAATATTAATCCATCATTGTTCTCATTACTGTTTTTAACAAATTGAGGATTCAAATATTCTTCTTTAGGCTTTACTAATCCATTCTTAGTAAAAGATATCCATTTTGCATGTTCTCAATCTAACTAGGATCAGCAAAAGCTTTCAGTTTGTTTAACTCATGAGTAAGAGTAGTACTATTCTTTTCTAGTTCCATAGCCTTTTCTTTAAGATTAGAGCTTTCCCTCTTAAGATAAAATTTTTTTCTTAGTCATTACTCTTAAATCTCCCTTTAACCCTAGAACAATATCTTTCAAGATATCGACTTTATGAGTAGTATCTTCACAATTATTCATAAGAAAGCCACACAAATCATTTAATTTTTCTTTTGAGTAAGTTTCTAAGATCTTTTTCCGTTCAAAAGCATTTACCTTGGCTTCCTCATTAGTAGACATTGTACTTTTTCTAGATTGATTCGTCAATCAAACATTGGTTGTATAATCAGAGTCTTCATAATCAACTTCACTGTTATCTGAATCTCCCCCTGTAGCCAGCATGGCTCTTCTAAGCTCATTGATAATGTTATTAAATTAAGAAAACATATCATGAATAGATTCACTTTCATTCATTTTAAACAATTCATGTTAAGTAGTTACTAAATCTATCTTAGATTATTTCACTTGAGAGGTACCTTCATGAGTTATCTCAAAAAGATCCCAAATCTCCTTAGCAATTTTAAGCCCAAGACACCAGTTGTATTCTTGAGATAGCAAGACATTTTGAATCCAATTTTTAAGAGATTCATTTTTCTCCGTCTTCCTCCATATTGAACTCCGATTTTGGGATTTCTTCTCTGGTACCATCGGCATTTATACGTGTACACTTATAAAGACCATTTTTTTAATCAACTAGATGTCATAGTCTTTTAATTCAATCCAATCTGCCATGTGTTCTTTCCACCAACCATAGTGTCTTTCATCAAACAAGGGAGGCCATTGATCAGAGTAGCCTTACTTAATCTTATCAGGTGTTTAGATCATTTTGGATCTTTCCTTAAGTGATAGCTTATATCAGGAAGAACCTACTCTGATACCAATTGTTAAAATGATCAAGGACGGGGGGATGGGGAAAGGAGGAGAATTAAGTGATATATTTTAGTCAAGTTCTTAACCAAAATTTAAAAACAAAATGTAAATAATTAAGACATAATATTTTTACGTGAAAAACCTCCCTGACTCTATAGGAGGAAAAATCATGACCTAATAGGATTTTTAAATGATTATACTATCTTAACAGACAACTTAATGGTACATGTACATTTTAATCTACCCTATACCCCAACTAATGAAGTATTGCATTCAGAATTTTCAACTCTCCAATAATCAACCCTGACTATTGCTACTCTCCAAACATATTATTCCTTAATCCTCATAAAATATTAAAATAAAGTTACCTTGAATGTTTCTTAGATAAACAAAAAGGTACAATAAAACCTGTGAGAGAACTCGAGATGCAATAGAGAATATGCTCACATATAAGAAAGGTAAATGGAACTCAAACAATAGTTTATATGTGTGTGTTAAATGCTCAATATGAATGACCTAATTTTATATCATGCTTAATCTCTTATTTATACACTTCCTAGAATAGTTAACAATTTAAAAATCAAAAGATAAACCTAAAAATGATAAGATCATGCCAAAGAATTTTTTTTTCAAATGTATCTTAACAAACACTACAATAGAACAGACTATTAGCTACATTTTTTTTTCGTCAAGAAATGTAAATCATTGCCAAATGTAGACTTTTGTCAATGATTTAGCATTTCGTCGCCAAAATTTGCAATTTTGGTGATGTTAAAGTAAATCGTCGCTAAAATAGATTATTTGGAAATGATTTCCTTGAGTTGTCGCTAAAAGTGGCTAATTTTGTGACGGTTTACTCATGTCGTCACCAAAGATCGAGCTTTTGGCGACAATAACATAAAACTTCATTAAATATTCAAACTTTTTGTAACAAAATATATAATTTATGGCCAAATGTGAACTTTTGGTGACTAAACATTGAAATCGTCACGAAAAATGTAAATTAACGAATTATGTATTAATAATGTTAATTTGATAATTTTTAATGGTAAATGTGCTTAATAATCCTAAGGTTAATTATAATTGACATTTATATATAATTTTTCATATTTTTTACTTATATATTCTTTTTAAATTTGTTTAAATATATAGTTAATGCATAAAAATTATATAAAGTACCTTTTTGGATATAAAAAGATAAACATACCTAAATTTTTACAAATTAATAAGATTAAAAAATAATAAATTTAAGTTGACTATTATTCTTAATCATTAAGATTTATTAACAATAAAATAATAATACATAAAATTATTGAAAATTGGAAGCAATAAAATATAATGATGTATGCAAGTTAGTAGTATAAGATTGTAATTTGAAGTTTAATAATTTTTACAGACATAAAACAACAACAACAACATTAACACTCAATATGAATCCCACTGATATGTGGGGTCTGGAAAAGTACAATTGTACATAGCCTTACCCCTAACTAGTGGGGAGGTTGCTTCTAAAATTCTTACAAACATAACAATAAATAAAGTTTCATGCTTATTCCATTGAAAAGGAAATGAAATAATTATTTTTTTGGATTCTAAGTGATATGAGAGTCAGTAAATGTAAATGAGTTTGTTATTTCTGGATTCCAAAGAAGGGTCCTTGCATGTTCGAAGGCATCAATTGAAAATGTCAAAGATCTTCCATCAGGTGTTGGGTTATTGACACCTTCTTCCAATAACTTCTTGGCTATAACTAAACTTTCAGAGGATACAATGAACAATTCCCCAGATGAAGTATGGATCACTGAATTAGATGAATTGCCAGTGCTATGTGTTTCACTCAAGACACAATTAGTATGGAACTTAAATAGCTAGTTAAGTTAAACCATATTGTAAAGCCAAATTTGAACACATTCATACCTGATTGAATAGACATAGCAATTGGAATTGAAGATTGTTCAAAAACAACCGATTGCCCTAATCATGTAGCAACCATTGGGATACTGCCATCGTTTCTATTTTCATTTATGTTTTGTTAAAGATTGGAGTAAGCTTTACACAAAACAAAGTATATACAATCAAACGTTCATCTGATAGCTTACTATGATGTAAATAAGATCCAAATAATTAAGGAAGAGATGTAATTCAAATGATATTAAAAACCTTGAAGAAGAAAATCGACCATAGAAGGCAAGCGGTCATTAGTGTAAGTCAACAACAAATTCTTTTTATTAAATCAAATTAGCATATTCCTCACTTATCAGGCTTAAGGACAAATTAAAATTAGTGATGCTCTTTAAATTTGACACCCATTAATCTGTACTATACCACATTATAACTACGTAAAGTAAAATTATTTGATTTATCAAATTTGAAGGTAATATAAAACTCGCTAGTTAATTTAATAAATATGAGACAACGAATCAACACAAAATATTTCCAACTCATATCAATAAGCAAATCATCAAACTTTTCTTTAATTTTCATGTCCTCTAAATATGGGTAATGTACATACTTACCCGCATTAATATGTTAGGTTTTGATAGCATAATACCATTGTTTTCGTTCTTTAGGTTGAAAGTGAGATAACCACACAAGTCTAATTCAAGTAAGGCAAGATAGAGGTCTTTTTAGCTATTTGAGCATGCTTCCTTTTGGTACTAGTTTTAGGTCCTGGAGGAGATTGATGTTGTACAATTGGATTCACCATAGATTTTCCTTTTGATATCGTCCAGGTAGTATCTTTGGAACGTCCCATAATGATGACAAGTATAAATAGAAAATTAACCAAAAACTAATGAAAAAACCTAATAATAATTAAAATTAAAATGAAACTAAAGAAAATAAAAGTAATTAATAAAATGAAGTAAAAATAAATAGAAAATAAGTAGAACATGAAAACAATACTAATGGGTGTTGGTGTTGGAGTTACGGTGGGTTTGGAAGTGTTATACATGTGTTGCGATACGTGGTTGGCTGGGGATGTTTGCGACTGCTAGCAAACAAGACTTTGTTGGATGTTAAAAAAAGAAATAAAAGAAATAGGATTTTGATTTGTAATTTTTTATATAAATTAATAATAAGAATAAAAAATTTTAATTAACAAATTATTCTTTAGAACCAAATAGACTACTAACATATATAAGGCGTGATCACGCCTCTTGAATTTTAGTGTTTTGGAATTTGAGGGGTGTCATTCCATAAAGTTAAATCGCATAGGACGTGATCTCGTCTTATGAGATTTAGTATTTTGTAATTTTAAGGATTCCATTCCAAAAAACCAAATCATATAAGGTGTGATCTTGCCTTATGAGATTTAGTATTCTAGAATTTTAAGTCTTTGATCCTAACCACACCTTATATAATTTAGTATTCTGTAATTTTTAGACCTATTACCCCTTAAGTTAATAAACTAAATTTTCAAAAACAAGCAAATGAAAACTATATATAACTAAAACTAAATTATTAAAATAACATCATATTTGGGGTTACCTCCCAAAAAACGCAAGTGTTTAACATCACGCTGTATGAAATTTAGTATTATATAACTTTTAAACCCATTACCCCTTAAGCTAATAAACTAATTTTTTTTTAAAAAATGAAAACTATATATAACTAAAACTAAATTAATAAAAACTATCATATTTGAGGTTACCTCCCAAAAAGCATAAGCGTTTAACATCGTTATGCTAAATGGTGCTTTTTCTTCTCAAACTTCTACGTAATTATAGTTTTGTACTCCTTAAATAGTGCTACTAGCCCTTCTTCTTACCCTATAGTCAACCTTTTTGAGATAATCATAGGTAATGACTCTCTTTCACCTAAACAGACATATTTTAGGTGATCAGGTAAGGGCTTCAATTTTATCTTTGGAGCATGTAAAACAAAAGGTAACATTTTCTCGTAAGTTATAGTAATTTCAGCATTTAAAGTTTTTTAATCTATTAACATTACTAATAATAATTATACAACTTCACAAGTTTTATCAACTTGCTCATTTACTTCATTAAACTCCAACTCGTCATCAACACTTTCTTCTTTAAAAATATCTTGCACAAATGAATCCATAAGATCCATATGGTAAACGAATTGAAAATCAATAGCATAGTTCATTGATTCAAAAATGTTGAACTTCATTATCTCTCCATCAAACTCAGCGGAAAGAGTACCCTTATCCACATCAAAAGTTTTGTCTTGGTCATCTTCATAATTTACCTTTCTTACAAAATCGAAACTGAATGTTCAATATTATCTCCATCCATTTTCAAGATGTAAAAATTCACTGGGAATACCAAAAAGTTAACGTAGAATAAAACATCGTTAATAATACCAATAAAACGCATATAAGAACGGATAGCTAGTTTAATAATCATATTTGTTTCTTACAAAGAATTCAAATTTAAAGCTCGATAAATTGAGTATATCATGACATTAATAGAAGCACTTAAGTCAAGCATGGCACGCTCAATTTTATTATCACCAATAACATATGATTATGTAAACATACCTAGATCTTTGCATTTTATGGTAATTTTCTATTTATCACAACTGATACATTCTTACCCAAAATTATTCTCTCTTTGTCCTATAACTTCCTTTTATTTGTGCATAGTTCATTCAAAAACTTTACATATTTCAGTATTTGATTGATGGCTTCTAGAAGTGGTATATTGATTTCCACCTTCTTGAAGGTTTCTAGGATCTCTCTTTTATGTTCCTCTTCTTTTGATCTAGCCAACCTATTAGGGAAAGGAGGTACACGTGCATTAGTTAATAACAATGAAGATAAATCATCTTTTAACTTTATTGATTCTTGAGTTAAAGGTTTATTGTGCTTTTTTATCTCTATTGGTAAGGAAGATCCTGATTGAATTTCCTTACCATTTCTCAAAGTCGTTGCACTCACATTCTCTTTAGCATTCACCACCATTTGGGAAGGTAATTTTCCTTATTCTTATGCTTCCTATTTATTAACAGAGGTAGCTAATTAATTGATTTGATTTTCTAAGTTATGAAGGCTTGCTCTTGTTTCCTATTGAAATTGTTTGAGTATTAGTAGCAAGTTTCTTAACAATTTCATCCAAAGCATACCTAAATTTGAAGATTGAGATTGAGCATATATAGGGGCTTAAGGTTGTCTATTCAAATTGTGAGGTTGATATCTTTATTTCCCTCTTTGATTTCCATAGCTAAATTTTGAATGATCCCTCTATCCTGAATTATAATGATTAGAATAAGAGTTGTATTTTCCTTGAGGTTGACCAGAAAATCCCCCTATCGCATTAGCTTCTTGAAAGGAGTAATGTTGCAATATATCACATATATCTATAGTATGTATAGTGAATGAGGATATTCCACACACTCGTGTTGATTGCAATTAACAAACTACCATTTAACGAATTAAAGAAATTAAATATGAAATTTTACCCTTAAAGCTTGTGTTACTTACCTTATTAATGCATTTAACAGCTCCATTCATTCTTGTGCCAAACTATTAATTAGCCATATTTGATATTAATAGCTTTTTTTTATTTACCAAAGCTCCTCCACTAGCTATATCAACTATACTCCTATCCATTAGTAATAGTCCTTCATAAAGGTGTTGAATTAAAAGTTGGTCAAGAATTTAATGGTGTGGGTAGCTTGCATATAACTTCTTAAACTTCTCCTAATATTCGTACAATATTTCTCAGCTGAATTTTCTTTTCCCACATATCTCCTTTCTGATATTGGTTGCTCGTGATGTAGGAAAGAACTGCTCCAGGAATAATCTTTTCATCTCATTCCATGTGGTCACCAATCCAGGGGAATATAAAATAGCCAATCTTTTGCCTTATCTTTTAATGAGAATGGAAAGGCTCTAAAATTAATTTATTCTTCTGTCACCCCTTATGGCTTCATCCTAGAGCATATAAGAAGAAATTCCTTTAGGTATTTTTATAGATCTTCACCTGCAAGACCACGAAAAATAGGGAATAAGTGTATCAAGCCATATTTCAATTTGAAATCTACCTCAACATCTGAAATTGTATGCATAAGGGTTATTGATTCAAACTTGGTGCCATTAACTCCCTCAACGTTCTAGTGCTAGGATTTGCCATATTTTCTTTAATATATTAAAAATTAAAGTCTTCACCAATCGTTAGATCTATCTCAACTTTCACTTTTATAGGTGAGTGATCGCTTCCTTGTCTTCTTATTTGCTCGATTATACTGCATTCACTTTTTTTAGAAGAACTAGTCGTACAAAACAAGAGATTAGTAGTAAACTATAAAATAACACAAAGAAACTAAGAAACTAAAATAGTTCCTAGGTAAAGGCACTAAATTTTGATAGGGTTTTCGAAGCTCTTAAAATTAATTCTGAATCTCTAACTTTTTGTACAAGTCGTAGAACCAAGTTGAATCCTAAGAGAACTAAAAACTAGTTTCTTAATTTCAATTAAGAAAACAAAGTGGGGGGTTTATGATTAATTAACTAATTAACTAAAATTAATAAGGAATCAAATTAAATAAACTGAATATAAAACTGAGAAATTTAAGAGTACTTAACTATAATTCAAAGGAAAGATCTCATCTAATTATATCATTGATCATTAGTTTAAAAAGGATAATTTTTACAAGTTAGTTCCAAACATATTAGGATAGCCATAATAAGTCTCAAAATTTTCTAATTTAATTGGTTCGAATCAAACATTCAAACCAAAATTTATCATCAATTGATTGCGTACAAAGACTAGATAGTAAATTAAATAATTAAGATAGCTACAACTATTCAACTTTCTTGCTTCTTATAAGTTAAATATGCAATTTCATAAATAACCTATTTGCTACTTGTACTAATCTTTCATGACAATTACAGATAACTAAATTCATAGATAGCTATGGAATAATAAAAATTAAAATAATTTGTCAGATCAATCAATATTAATTGTGCATTAAGTTAAGAACATAAACAAGAAACACTTAAATGAAAATTAATATAAGTTTAGAACAAAACCTCATAAGATTACAACTAGAGTTTTAAATCCCTATGAATTAGAATACTTGGGTTTAGCCACACATGGCTTTAGTTCTAAAACAAAAAATATAAGAAACGATAAAAGATTGAAAAAAAACTTTAATAAACGAAGAGAGAATGTTGATAAAGGTGAAAGACATGTTTTACTCCCTCTCTCCTACTCTAAACATAGTCTACTTCTATCTTGCAAAGATCCCTATCTAAAACAAATTCAATTCCTTACATAATAGGGTTGGAAAGAAGTTTTTTAATTGAATTCCAACTCCTTAAGTGAATCAGGCATTAGGTGTGATCTCGCCTCATCCATTGCAGTAATATGTCCAATTTTTCCAAAATTCATAATTTTGACCAATAATGCTCCAATTTGATGCAATCTCCACTGTTTATCTCCTAAGACAAATCAAACATTAATTTTCCTATTTAAGCACCATATTATATCCCAAACAAAAGAGATAATTCCAATCAACATAACAAAATAACATCTTATCATCATTCTTTTTTAATTTCATTGTATACTTCTTGGTTATATAATGCATCTTTGAAATGCATGGCATCGTTAAATACCATTCCTAAAACTCATTATGATTCCATCACACCACGAACAATTATTTTAGTTTAATTAGGCCTTATAAAAGCAAAATCTAATTCTTCTGCTCTATGTTACTCCTCACTAGCTAAGAAAGTTCCAGTATCTGATGAATCTATATACATTCCATGACAAACATCAGTGTTGATATCAAACTTTATATATTTATCTTTCTTATGAAAAGGATTTTTTTTCTCGTATTCCACATCAACTACCTTTAAATCTTCCTTATATTGCTCATTATTGATATCATCATGTTGCTCATCGTCTGCCTTTACATCTTCCTCATCAATAGTTTTCCTTCTATCTCCATCTCTCTTCATATGTATTGACATTTTCAATTACTTCTACATTGGTATCTACATTTGCATTTGCATTGGCATATAGCCTACCGTTATGACATTTCCAACATTAGCCATACCATTTCAAGATGATGTTCCACCTTATGTTTAATATCCATATCATCAGCACAAGTAGTCTAAGTTTTGATATCTTCATTCATACCATTTGCCATCTGTTCTTGCCAACTTTTTTATCACTTTAATATTGATAATACATCCACTGGAACATTCACATGCTCTAAGTACATATCTTTAATCCCATATACCTTTAATAAATCAAATACATAGCACTTCGGTTGGACTCAAATTTCCCAAAAACAATAAATAAGCTTGTACCAAAAATCAAATACCAAACACTTACTATGCTCTTATAGCCTAATTATATCCCTATTCCATCAACTTCTCTAAGGTTAAAGTAGACTAATCCATATTTTCAAATATTTTAAGTTGGAATCATTATATTAAATAATACTTCCTTGTGTGAAATGCCTACCACTGAACAACCTAATGTTTTGACACGATCCAACTTTTTAGGCCGTGTTGGCACTAGGGAATGGGTAGGGTTAATGCCACCAAAACCCGTAGTAAGCCCAAATTTTCTATATTCTACTAAAAATCTGACATGACCCATTCATTTATCTGATAAATCCTTATACCTGCTTAATAGGTTGTAAGAAGTAAGGATCTAAATCTGCAATTCTCACATACAACATCTACTTATCATCAACATCAACCAACATCGTTCTCAATAACATAACATGTTCATACATATATCATGTACATATGATTATGACAAACCATGGAGCGTCTAGAAGCATCTGCAATTTACATCATG
>JANITX010000010.1:43722713-43740987 GCA_027564395.1 Erythroxylum ulei | reverse complement strand
CCTAACAATTACAAAACATTCATAATTCCATTTCCATTCAATCAATGTTCAATCCAAATTCCAATTCCAATTCCATTCAATTTCAATTCAATTCCATTCCAATTCAACTCAATTCCAATTCAATTCCATTCCAATTCAATTCAATTCCAATTCAATTCCATTCCAATTCAATTCCATTCCATTCAAATAAATTTCATTCCAATTCAATTCAATTCCAATTCAATTGAATTTGAATTGAAATCCATTCCAATTCAATTCCATTCCATTCCAATTCAATTGAAATCCATTCCAATTCAATTCAAAACACACTCCAACAATTTCCAATTCCAATTCAATTCAAAACATACTCCAACATACTCCAACAATTTGCAATTCAATTCCAATTCCAATTCCAATTCCAATTCAATTCAATTCAATTCCAATTCCAATTCAATTCCAATTCCAATTCCAATTCCAATTCAATTGAATTCAATTCCAATTCCATTCCAATTCAATTCAATTCCAATTCCAATTCCTATTCCATTCATTCCATTCAATTCCAATTCCATTCAATTCCAATTCCATTTCCATTTCCATTCAACCAATTCCAATTCCAATTCTATTCAATTCAATTCTATTCAAATCCAATTCAATTCAAAACAAACTCCAACATACTCCAACAATTTGCAATTCCAATTTAATTCAATTCCAATTCAATTCAATTCCAATTCCAATTCCAATTCAATTCAATTCTAATTCCATTTCAATTGAATTCAATTCAATTCCATTCCATTCCAATTCAATTCAATTCCAATTCAATTCTAATTTAATTCCATTCAATTCCAATTCCAATTCTATTCATTCTATTCAATTCCAATTTCATTCAATTCTAATTCCAATTCCATTTCCATTCAACCAAATATCAATCCAATTCTAATTCCAATTCCAAAATTAATTTTCAATTCAATTCAAATATCCAATTCCAATTTCAATTTCTAATTCCAAAATGCCAAATGCCAAAATCTAATTCTAACTCCAAATTTAATTTTCAATGCAATTTCAAATTTTATTCCAATTCCAAGTACCACAGAATTCAATTTAAACTTCCACAAGGCAAAATGACAAAATTCAATTTCAATTTCAACATCGGAAATGACAAAATCACAAAACAAAAATCAAAACCGAAATCAGCTTCAACCTTCCTCATCTTCAACATTCATACATTCGGATTTTTCCCCAAATCCACCATCATCCGAAATCAACCTCTACGGCTCTACCATTTTCCCCAATTCCACCATTTTTTTTGCTCATTCTCAGCCGAAATCAACCATTTTCCCCAAATCCATCCAACAACAACACCTAGGAATTAGGATCACAGAAGCAATCGACAACAAAATTTCATTAAAAATCAAACACAAAATAAAAAACATACACCCAAAACAATCAGGTCTTCGGTGAGGGTCGGGTCTTTCTTCGGTGGTCGTGTGGTGAGTCGACGACGAGGAGGATGGAGGAGAAGGCGGCAAGGAGCGGCGAGGAGGGAGGAGCAGATCCGACAACGGCGACACCAGATCCGAGAGGGAGGAGCAGCGGTGACAAGAGGGAGGGGGAGGAGCCGAAGAAGAGAGAAGAAGCAGAAGCTGGAAGGTCGGGTAGATTTTTAGGTTAAAATTTTTTTGTTTTGCAATTAGGTCCCTGGAGATTTTGGAATTTTCCAAAATGGACCGAAATGTACCGGAAGTATGGGTACCGGCCGGAACCGACCGAAATCTGCCGGTACCCACCGGAATTTATCACAGGTAATTTAGCATCGGTATCGGTTCCGTTTTCCAGCCAGTACCGGCCGGAACAGAATGGAACTCTAAACCTTGCTCTAAAGTCTAACGTAAACTTTTTTGAATTGAGAGAGAGTTTTCAAAGGGAGTTGGCCCACCAAGCGTTTGTTGCATATAACACCGTGACTTAATATGTACTGAACAGCCGACAATAATCTCAAACCTAATAAGAACCGCAGCAACTGAAATTAAAGTAAAAAAGAAAAAAATATTATTCCGTTCAATTAATTATATGCCAATGACTTTTTTTTTCTATATTCGAGTTAATGCAAAAAAAGAAGAAGAAACATATCGAGCCATCTGTCGGCCTTCATTCTCACTATCTCAGTGGTTCTTTTTTCTTTTAACTCCAGTCACATGCAACACGCTTAGACTTAGTTGCTCAGTGATTGACTTTGTAACATTGTACGATATAGGATTTGGTTGTTTGTTGAGGCAATCAGAAGAAGCCAAGGATTAGTGTCGGTCTAGACATGATCTTATGCGAATTTGATGAGTTCAGGAAACTGATCTCCCTTGTACGTACGTCCCCGTGCAGAAGATGCCCTTTGAGAAGAATTATTACATGCACACCACGACTCTGGCTCTCCTTTTGCCTGACATTCAAGCAATTCCAGTGGTCGGCCACAGTGTACTTTCAGAGGAGATGCCCTCTTTTTTTTTTAAGATTTACATTAGGTATTTCACCTTAGCCGGACTAATTCTAAGCCTTAACAACCCACCTCAAGAGTCTTGGAAGAGATAAATCTGGAACCCTAAAATCTTTCAGATTCTTACGTAGCTTGTATACTTTTGCGCACAAAGAGTTGTCACATATCACCCTGCTCAGTATCAAGTTCCTAACAGCCCTCAGGTTCCCTAGTAGCTTCAGCTTTCATCCTACTGCTGGAAGCGAAACGTCCGTAATTGATCCGATCAGGGAGCTTTGCTTAGGGGGCTAGAGGAACATCAATTTGGAAAATATCTCATTTTTCCTCCTTTGACGTGACTCAAACTCAAAACCTCCTGTAAGGAAGAGCCTTAAGTGAGAAAGGTAGACCAGTTTAGCCTTCTGAGATGTCCTTCTTTTTCCTTATGGTTTATAACTACAATTGGTGGCTTTACCCACAAAATAATTTAAAAATATTCTTTATTTCATACATATTTAAATATATAAAATAAAATTTATGGAATAATTATATATTAAAAATAAGATTATAATGAGGTTATGATTATAAGATTTATATTATATTTATATATTATCCCTAAATTATTCCTTATCATTATTCTATTAATATTGAACATTAATATAATGTAAAAAGGCTAGCACACACTACAAGAAAATTACAAATTACTGACGGAACATTAACGACAGAACAAATTCTATAGTAACGTAGCGATGGAAATTCAGTTTTTGTCGATAATTTTGCGACAGAAAAAAAAAATCCATCGATAAAGATGGAGGAAATTTATCCGCAAAATTTTGACGACAGAATAGTGAAGGTTGTCGTAAAAATAGGCGGCAATGATTGACGGGAATAATAAGCATCGGAGTTTATCGATAGAAGAAATGTCCGTTGGTAAATTACTGATGGAACTATCATTCCGTTAGTAAAATTTAAAGTTAAACGACGTCGTTTGGGTTTTCAACTTCAACATTTTCAATAA
Source organism: Erythroxylum ulei (assembly GCA_027564395.1). NCBI lineage: Eukaryota > Viridiplantae > Streptophyta > Magnoliopsida > Malpighiales > Erythroxylaceae > Erythroxylum > Erythroxylum ulei. Next base: position 43,737,526 of record JANITX010000010.1, on the reverse strand, counting down.
AAGGAAAACGGCATTGTTTGGTTTAACAACCTAAGACGAAGGCCCCGCTCCCTACACTATTTATTTTTTCTTCGTTTTCTTCCTTAATCGTCGTAGTTTGTATTCTTTCTTAATCGCCAACGTTTTTCTTCTTCAGTTTTTCTTCCATCGTCCATCGTATTCAATTAATCATCTATCGAGGCTAGTCGTCCATGCTTTGCTCTCAGGGTTTTTTTTGCGAGAAATTTTGTTGTTAAATGCTTATTTAATCGTCGGTTCTGTTGGTGTGGTTTAAGTATTATGCGATTTTTCAACTGTGGTTGATTCTTTTTTGTTTCAATGTGTTTATGTTGGTGAATAATGGAAGAATACAATGGTTTTGTTATTAGTTAGACATGAATTCAGTTTGCCTAAGAATTGCTCGGTGAAATGTCTCTTAGGGATATTGGTGAGACTTGGTTAATTGCTAGATATTTATGCTTTTATCAACTTATTTTCTGTCTTATCTTTAACTAAGGCATGAATGTAACCATAAGTTTTTTTTAATTTTTTTGGGAAATTAGGCATAATGAGCCCGATTGTTCCCTTTTATGAGTTCTTTGACTATGCAAAATATGTAAGTAATCGCAAAATTGCAATAATTGAAATGGTTGAATTATCAGATCAAAGTGTTTAAATGGCATTATACTATTCAAAAAAAAAATTGATGTAGGCCACAGAAAATCTAATAGAGAACAAATTCATATGTGATCTTGCAAAAGGGCCTTTGCAAATTATTAAATCATATCCGGTGTATTTTGTTAATGGATACAAATCTCATACAAAATATCATAGTCATAGTATGACAACGGTAAATATTGGGGGCATATAGGGAGAATTGATAGATTACAATGGTAAAATTATTGAGATACTTAAAATTGAGTACCATGAATTGCCAATAAAACAGAGTGTTATATTTAAGTGTGACTGGTTTGATCCAACTCCTAATGTTAGAGCAAAAGTGCACAGTCGATATAATCTAGTTGAAATCAACCAGCGAAGAAGATTTAGACAATTTGAACCTTTTGTGTTGGTGATGCAAGCGATCCAGGTGTGTTATATCCATTTTCCCATCTTACGACGAGGTATGTCAGATTAGTTGGCCGTTTCCAAAGTAAAACCTCAAGGTGTTTTTGAATTACATGGAAAAGGAGAAAATAAGAGAAATAAAAGTGAAGCATTTCAGGAAGATGTTTATGAAATAAACCCATGTTTAACATATGAAGAGAATGAACCTTTGAACGATCCAAATAATGAATATGTTGAAACTTCCTCCGGAGAGGATGAGGAGGCTGAGAAATCTGAAGAGGAGCCTAAGTTTGACTCTAATTATTCAGAAAAAGAAAATGATGATGATTTTAATTTACAATTAAGTGATGATAGAGATTAATTTGTGTTTGTAATAGAATATTATGTGAATAAATCTATTATTGCATCAACAATATAATGTTATTTGTATTTAATTTATAATGTTCTATTACTGAAATATTCAATAAAATGTGAATTTCGGGTTAAAAATATGCCACGAAAGAGAAAACAGGATTTGTTGCGGCCAAGGTTCAGGTTAGCATGGTTTCTAGGTGAAGCATCACATTCTGCAAATGCTACAAAATCAAGTGTTGTATGTCCAGCTACTACACATCCGGATGAGACATCACCTTCCATACTTATAGTCCCTGTAAAGTCACCTTTTGAACCTGGTGTTACACCATCCAGCAGCCCTGCTACACCATCTACCAACCCTATATCATCCACTACCCCTACACCAATAGAGATATCAGGGGTAAACATTGTGGATGATGGGGGCGGTTTCCAACTTGAAGCTAAGAGAGTTAATAGAAGAACTTACATCACAATTATCAATAATCTGTTAGTAAAGTTCTAAAAATTTTCTAATTCATGCATGATAACAACATTAGTTTAAACTTAAGTTATATGTTTTAATTTGAAAATGATCTAAAAATGCTTATATATTAGGTTGGTTCCGTCTGGAAAGTACTCCAGAAATATCTTATCCAAGTTCAAGGAGATGATAGATCTTGAGGGTTATATCTGAAAGAATGTCTCTCAGGTGACAAAGGATTTTTATTATCAGGAGTTTGAATTACAAAAAATATATTCTTTATTCTTTTTTATTTTATCTAATTTTACACATTAATTAGATAAATATTGTTGTTTATAAGTACTTATAGTGTGTTTTCTTTTTTTTTTCAGAAAGAATTTTTTTGGGATTCAAAATTTGAGAATGTAATTTATAATGTATGGGAGAGGCGAGCTCATACACGTTGTAGAGACTTTCTTGGTTCGATACACAAGAATAGTATACGACTATCATATATATTTGCAGAATTATGGACTCGTTGACAGCAGTATTGGGTATCACCCAAGGCAATGTGCATTTTAGAGTGCCTTTCTGCCAATAAATATGGAGGACCGGATGAAAAGAGTCTACCCATACATACTAGAGGATCTTTGACCCACCAGGAGCATGCACTTCAACTTGTAAGTATCAAAACTTTACACTTATATTCTGATTTTTGTACTTTGATGCATGGTATTTGATTTCAATGTAATTTGATAAATGAAATTTAGAATGAAAATATGTGTATTATAGAGAATAATAATGTTAGTAATGTCTGGTTCCATTAATAACTGTGTTGTTGAGTTAATTTTTTGTCTAATAGGGGGTAAATATCATAAAAATAAAGGAATCTCTACCGAAATTTTTGTAAATTGTAGTTCACTTATAAAATTTATTCTGATACAGGGAAAGTCTATAGACAGAAAGCCTACAATACGCCAACTTTTTGTGCACACTCACACCAAAAAGCATGATGGTATGACCTTCGTCAATACCTGATGCAGACAAAATCTATACTTCAATATTAATTCTTAAAAATTATCACTTAGTAAAACAAACAATTATAAAGATATGACCAAATACAAGAAAGCATTGAACGACAATCTCAGAACTCTGAAACTATTGATGAAAGTTAGACATATCTTGATCCAGTGGGTGGTAGATACTGTCATGGAAGGATATTCGGCTTAAGTTCATTTGCAAACATATGCTATTAACAATCCTCTACTTCCTCTGCAACTGGATCTAATAGACGGTCTGCATCAAATGAGAGAGTCGTTCAAATTGAGAACACAGTAGAGAAGTTGATGGAGTGCATAATCCAGCTCCGTAAAGAGGTGGATGAGTTGAAGGGGAGGGAAAGGACCTCATTGCAGCACTTAGAGCATCCGCCTTCACCACTTGCATAGCTTCTAGATAAGTGAATGTATTTGATAGTCTGCTACTCTTAAGTTTTTGTGTGAATTTTTAATTTACATTTATTTTCAAAATACTTATTCGTGTATATTATAATATTTTGATTATATTACCAATCAGAATAATGTTTACTTTATATTTATCAATCAATGTTATATTATTTATAGAAATTAAATGTAAAAAATCAAAATATTATCAACAGAAAGCTCAGCTAAGAAGTGAGAAATGATGGTTGAAATTTATCATAGCTATATTTCCCAACGAAATTACAATGTTTCATCGGTAAAAATTTTGTGACGGATAATACTTTCTGTCGATAAATTTAGTGATAGACTTACAATTTGTCGTCGGTAAATTCAGTAATAGAATATTAGGAATCTGTCGCAGATTTAACAACAGAATATTCAAAAATACAAAATTTCGTCTATAAATTTATCGACAGATTCCTTATTTCTGTCGCTAAAATTTACCTACGGTCGTTTCTCTGACTATTCTTTATGTCAGTAATTTCTGTTGCCAAATTTGTTTCACGACAGAAGTTCTTTACTCTCTGTTGATAATTTCCATTGATAAAACTTATTTTTCTTGTAATGACACATTATGTTTTTCCTTATAAAAGAGGTAGTTGATCTCATAGGTTAAAGTATGAAAATAGTTAAACAAATGTGTGGGTGTTGTTTAGAGAACAAGTTCATTGAGCTAACCCAATATAAGAAATCTATTTAGATCATTACTTATATATCTATAGAATTCTCATTGTGATGATTGTATAAGTGATCATTTGACTTAGGCCTTAAAAGTTATCTTGTATAAGAATTGCTATATTTTGATACTATTTAAAACTTATTTAATTTTAAGTTATTCAATCGATAGTCACTGGATGTAACATGAACTATATGAAGGTAATTGTTTGATCAAGATAAGATCCATCACTATAAAGTAAATAGGGGTAATGTTATGTTGTTCTCAATTAGTATTGATTCAAGAAATCTTTGGCTAAGGTAGAATGACGTTTTGTAAATAATTTACATATGTAATTAATTGAATCAATAGCTAATGGCGGAGAACTAATATGACTGGACTTAAAATAGAGTAGACATTAATTATATGCACTATGTCTAATCAAAACATTGTATCATGAAATAATTTAATTACACAGAAAAATCATGCACAGAAAGGTTAGTCAAAACCACTTCCACATTCTTAAATATTTGGGTGGCCATAATGCGTTATTAGACGTCAATCTTTATCTATGATTATAAATTGTTTAATTGGAGAACTAAAGATAAATTAAATAAATTTTAATTTATTTAATTCTAATTATAAATTAGAATTATAATTTACAATCACTGTTAACATATTTGAAAATCTAATGGATCTCACATAAAGAACGGGTTGAAGAAAGCAAAGAAATTTTAATCAAGTTAGCTTGATTGTAAAGTTTGATAAACTTTATGATTAAATATGATATATTTCATAAATAAGGATTAATATGAAATATTGGATCTTATTTAGACATAATTGGTATTTAATTAGAATTATTTGTAATTTTAATTAAATTTTAATTGAAATAAGAATTTAATTTCAATTAAATTACTAAAATGTCCAAAACTTATTATAAATATACTTAAACTCTATGAAGCTAGCACTTTTTGCTTAGCTTTCTCTGTAAGAGTTACAGAATTCTCTTAATCTGTTCTTTAGATATCATTAGAGGCTAAAAACTTGTGCAGTTATGGTGGTTAAGATGGATCAGTTTCGTAAATATTTCGAAAGATACGACAAGAAAATAATCAAGCTTTAGAATAAAATATAAATTAAGATACATACTTTATTATAATTTATGTATTAATTATTTCATACAATTAAATTGATCTTAATTTTTATAAAATCAAAATATAAAAAAATTTCTTAATTGCTATCAAGTTTGGTCATGATTTTCCAACATTTACTCCACCACAATCGCTCAAAAGTCAATTGAAGGATACATTCAAAAGCTGACAACTAGAAAGTATGTAAAGTTGTGATCTTTCTCCGCCCAATCAGAGAGCATAAACGAGAAAAAAAAGTGAAAAAAAGATGCAGTTCCCTTAATCTTCTATTCAATTTTCCCAACTATTTCCGAGCAAATCGTAACCTTGTGAGCAAGATCACCAAAAGGGTAAATTAAATGTTCGGTCCTCTTACAGCTCTCGGAAGGGGGAATATTTGCAGAACTACAGTCTGCAGAGCTCTGTAGATGGTGACAAGCAGATGACAATCACTTGATTAACCATTTCTACAACTTCTTTGCATTTTCACCATAAAATTGACTGAATTGATCTATTCTTTTACTGGAATCGGAAGATTCCTGCCTGCTTTATGAGAGTGCTTCTTAGGTTAACGTACTGTCTCAGAGGAACTACAAGACGTAACCTTTCACATAGCCCTTATTAGATCAGGGGTCACAATCTCTTTGTACGGACCTGAAAGTTAGCAACTCTCAGTTCAATTGTGGGGTTCCCTTTTCCTGCCTTCAACATGAACTCTCGTCGTCTTGCCTTGTGCATTTGCACAAATGCACAGGCATCCTAGCGCGTGTATTTTAAGTTTTGGCGCGTGAGCCACCATTGAGAGATGCGGAGTTGGATAGCTCCTGGAGTCTTGCAACTCAAGGAAAGCAAACTTATTGAGGATGTTTTAGAAGATGTCTTAAGATAAGACAGCCAGATAATTACTAATTTCTTGAAAAATCAAAGGAAATGAAAAGAAAGTCGTAAAGCTGTTGCGAAAGTGATTATTAATCATCTCTTAGTCTTTTGGATAGCAAAAATTGGCGAAACCTTTAGTGGGAGAAAAAAAAAAGTTTAATCTTTGAGGGTTTCACATTAATTTCTTTCAGTTTTCTATGCTGTAACTGAGATATTTGGACAAGCTGTTGGAGCTCCATGTAAGATGTGAAAGACCACTTGCTCGCCAAACAATCTTCCTGATTAAATCTAACAAAATATGTTTCTTTTTCAGTGGATTTGTTTATGACAGTAACTAATGCATATCGATGAGGTAAAAGAAGACACGGATTGAAACACGCCTTATTCTTCAATTCTACCCCAAACCCAGGAGTGGAAAACCGACAAGAAGCATAGTCCCCTCACAATTTATATTGGAAAACCAGAGAGAATTGGAGAAATGAGTTTTGTATCAGACCTATATACAAGAGAAGAAAAATCTGTGGCACACACCTGTAATTGAAGAAAAGAGCATTTGTTCAAGCCTCTTTAGTTTCTTTTCGTAATTGGACCGGCACCTTTTTCCAAACTAAATATGTCCGTAGGCTGCTGTGAGTCTCTGAATGTCCTTTTGAGCCATACCAGAATTTTGCATATGCTCTTGTTGCTGCTGGTTATGAGGCCACAGACCACTTGAATTTCCTGTCAGAAAATGTGTCTCTGATTTCATCTCATTGTCTAAAGATTGAGGATTTTGATCGTGTAAAGCAGCAGCCATTAGCAATTGATTTTGAAGGCATTCGGGCCATTTGATGTCCTCCTGTTGGCCTTCTATTAGATGGTTTTGACCCTCTTTATCTGTTGAGTTGCAATCCCCCAATCCCCAGGAAAAGATGGTATTTTCAAAGAAGCTGTTGCTGCTTTGCATTTCTCCACTTCCACTACTTCCACTACTGCCATTACCATTGTTGGCTGGAGCTTCCCAGAACCGAGAACTGCTGGTTGCAAATGATGGGACTGAAGGGTTAACAGAAGAAAGACTGACAGAAGGCTTGTAGGCCATAGAAGTAGAAAGAAATGCACTTGTTGTTGAGGGAAGAATGGCAGGCATTGCATTGGAAGAGAAATCAGAATTCATGTCAAAACTCTTGCTGGTTTGTGGGAACCAGAGAGAAGGGATTGAATTTGTTGTGAGCCTAGCATTTGACAAATGCTGAAGAGGGAACTGTCCCATGAAATCCGAAGGTCGGCAATTGGTTGTAGTAGTTTCATGGTTGGAAGTACCGAACCTGTCCAAAAACACCTCCTTGTTGCTTGTTGGTGCCATCAAACTGTTGATGCTACTTCTGTTGATAGTGTTACTGTTACCAGTACTTATGGTTTTGGAGCTCGGAGAACCTTCCTCATGCAATCGATAACCCTGCGGAGAAATTGAAGATTGTCTGCTATCTCCTTGCTTAGAACTATCGGCTTTGAGGAGGTTGAGTTCACTTGAAGCAGAGAGCTTCTCTTTAGCAGGTTGCTTCTTGTCGTCAACGCTTTCAACCTCTGAAAGTGGTTTGTGAGTAACAGGGTCAATGCCCCCCTGCCTAAGTTTCTTCTTCAAGCAAGAATTCCATAAATTCTTTATCTCATTGTCTGTCCTTCCAGGCAATTGTGCCGCAATTTGAGACCACCTAAGTAACCATGTAGAAAGAAACAAATTTTCTTAAATGATAATGAAGAAAGAGAATTCACAAATAAGAACCAATTGTTTCGAAAGAGGAGAAGTAATAGTACCTGTTTCCCAGGACAGCATGAAGCTCAACGATGAGGTTCTCCTCCTGTTGTGAGAATGAACCTCTCTTCAAATCAGGCCTCAGGTAGTTAATCCACCTTAATCTACAGCTCTTTCCACACCTCTGCAAACCTGCAACATTCAAACAATCCCATGAATATAAGTTCCCGTTTTCCTCTTTCCTACATAACATTATCAAAAAAAGCAAAAAATTGAGGTCTAAATTACCGGCTTGTTTGGGGACAGAGCTCCAACAACCATGACCATACTTGGTAATATGCCTCAAAAGTTTCTCATCTTCCTCCGGCGACCACAGTCCTTTCCTGAGCTTCTGCTTGTAGCAGCAAGAGTGCCTCCCCATTTCTAGCAAAACCCACCGGCAATGAGGGATGAAGAGACAGCTTTCCCAAAGCAGCAAACTTTTCGCTGATTCCTAGACCAAGTTTCAGCAACTAGAACAGGTAGCTCTGGAAACAGATTTTTGTTTTCAATGGATTTGCTTTGGCTGAGAATATGTAAGCAGAAACTGGACGAGAGAGGGAGAGAGAGTTGAAAAAGAGGCTGACAAATGAAGCATCAGCTGAGAAAGGGCGTTTGATTAATATAGGAGTTAAGCTCCAAGGGAGCTAAGTCACAGTCACAAGGTGTGAAAAGTCACTCTGTTTTCTCTCCTCTTTCATTATGAATAAAAGCTTATGTTTTTAATTTTCTCCACAGACAGAGTTGCTTACATCTCGTCAAAGGGCAAGGGCACAGAATTTATGTGGCCTGAGCCTGAGGGGTAATTTTCAGCACACAGTCGATGTTTAAGCCATACCTTTCTTCTTAACCCAGTGTTTTTTAGCTACAACTTCCATTTCATGATTGAAAGGAGCATCTTAATTTCATAAATTGTGATAAATCTAATTTACTTTGGGACAGTTTTAGCCAATTCCTTCCAAGTTATGATCACTTGCAAAAGTTTCATCATTACGTGGAAAGAATTAAATCGATTTGGTCATATTCTCTACAAAATAATGATGTGTTCCCAATTCTGATAAACTCCACTTGCTCTTGCGAATTACCATAACCAGCCGTGTTTTTCCACTTCAGAAATAACGGTTCTCTATTTTTTTCTCTTTTCAGCTTCTTGTGAAATCACGTCTATTGATTCCTTGTCCACTCAACTGATACGAAAATGTCCAAAACGGATGCTAATCCACCTGTAAAATTAATTATATTGAAGGTGACCACTTAGTCGTGGTCTTATCACACTACCAACTTAGAATTCTTCTCTTCGCTCAAGATAATTCCATGTTTAGATACATCTCTGTTCTTCTTTACCATCCACGTCCACATCACCCTGCATAAGTTTAGTTTTTAGTTATAGTTAAAGATCTAGCTTTTATTTATTTCAAAAACAATTTTTATACTAAATATTACTCAAAAAATTGTAGATTGTACATTTGTTAAATTACAAAAAACCCATCTTTTGTTTTAAGTATGATTCGGTAATTTTAAACAACCTCTCTACTATTAAGAATAAAGCTATGTATTACTGAAACTTCTCCTATATTGTATGTAAGGGTATCATTGTTGTTACCGTTGAAATATTCAAAATTACATATTCCTAAATATGTAAAGACTCGGCGATGATGGAACTCTTTTTCATCTAAATTATAACCTTATGAAATAATAATAATTAACCCAAATCTTCTTGCATGAAAAAAGACTGTGCTATAGTTACATCTTTATTATGGGACCAGATTTTCTGTCCAGTTTTACTCTGTCTTATTCTGTCTCATAAAATCTCAGTTATTTATTTTGCGGGTCTCGCATGAGTTCTATACGGAACCCACATAAATAAACAGCTGAAATTTATTGGACACAATAAGACACCATAATATTAGACAAAAGATCTGAACCCCTCTATCATAGCCTAAAGTCGGTAGAGGAGTCGTCAATAGGACAAGAAAACTAATATTTAATGGTCCGTCATTAAAATAATTATATTTATGATTCTGCATCGAGATTATATTTGTTTTTCTTTTTCTCAATGATGGGCTGGGGAACGTTACAGCGGCATGACAGTTCGTATAATTCTATGGAACATGATATGAAAATGGATTAGGTAGTAAAATAGGCTTAAGTACGGTGTAAAGCACAGATGGAAACCAATTTCTAGAAGGTTTCTATGGACCACTTCCCTACTATTTATTCTTCTTAATTTTTTTTTTGAAACGAAGCAACTTATAGTTATTATCACATTAGACAAGTCCTACATTACAGGATCGATTGAAAAAATATAAATAGGAGGTTTCAAATACAAGACTTTTTGATTCTATGCCTCCTACTCGACCAATTCGACCACCCTAAGGGGCTTCTTTTGGAAACCTAGCTAGCTGTTTCCACCTTCTTATAATACTTTTCATTTTATTAAACTCTTTTAATTGGTAGTTTTTTGGATTAATGTTTTTTAGTTATATTCTTTTAGTAATTAAAATTTTACAACGAGTAATCTTTTTGAAATCACAACGTAACGCCAAAAATTAGAAATTAAATCCAATTGATTAACATAGAAAAAATTCAATACAATATGTTCAGTAAATAATCAAATTGACAAAGATGTGTATATTTTGGCTAGGTTAATTTTAATATTCTTATACTTTGTTCTATCAACTAATTCTTTAATCCTCATCTTAAAATAAAATATTTATTATTAATTTACATAAGTGTTTGAAATTAATATGTACAAGGTTACTTGTTATCATCCTATAATAAAATACCATAAATGAAAACTCCAAATGAGATTTTTGAAGGCTTATTATTTATTTGGATTAAATTCGTGACCTCTCTTATGGTTTAATATTTATTAAATTTAAAATCATCAATTTTTTATAAAATTTCTGTTAAAAGAATCAATATTGAGAAATGAATACAGAACTAATGTAATTAGTTCGTTTGTTAAATGTAAGTTTTAAATAAAAAAAATGTATACAAATAAAATAATTTAGATTAAATTAGAGATTAAAATATTTAATCATGTTAAAATGAATCAATTATGTTTGAACTTTTTTTAATAAATTTCGAATTTTAATTTTAAAAAATTACAACACAAGGAAAGTGTATTTTTCATCTTTAGAATTTATATTTTACATGTAACACGATGAAAGTGTTACAGTGGATAATGACAACGGCACGATCTGATGATGAAAGATCGAACGAGCAAATGCAAATGGTTAGATAAGACGATCGGACGGTGTAGAAGAAGTGATGAGGTCAATGTTGCGATGAAAGCAAAAGGATACAGTATTGGGTGCGGTGGGCCCACTACGCTACAAAACAGATGCATGTGCTTGAAACAGATCTCTACGCCATCTTCAAGGGGCCCGAGTGTCTGAAATTATAGGGAGAGGGACATTTTCGATGATTGGAGGACTTATTTGTCTTTTTATCGTAATTTTACATAAAGCTCATTATGTACGCGTAATACATATTATCCCCTCTCCTTTCCTTTTACATATCACTTCCCACTAATACCCCCGTCATGCATATTTTTAGCCCTAAAAACTAATGATTTAAAAATAAGCTCAAAAGTAAAATAAAAAGATTAAATCAATATTATATTGTTATAAAATTAGTTAAATATTAAATAATTTAAATTATGATTGAAAGAGATTGTCTTGCCTATTGAATAATTTGAAGTTTAATTGAAAATAAAGATTATTAAATAAAAACTAATTGATTTGTTTATTTATAAAAGCTTATTGATTCATAAAATTGACTGGTTAATTAATATATTGGTTAGCTTTCAATAACAAGATTTATTAAAATTATAAATCGAATCGAAAAGTTAAAAATTAAACTAAAAAGTTGAATGGTGTAATTAAAAAATTTTACAATTAAACCACCTAAACCATTTGAGTTTTTTAATCATTGGTAAATACTCTTTTTATGGAAAAATAAGTAATATCTATTTTCCATAATGAAAGCCTATCAGGTTCTTGACATGTAAAAAATTTTGTGAATAAATCATAAAATTACAATAATAGCGTTGCTAATAAAAATCAAGCATCTTTTTTAAAAATTAATTCTTTATTCAATTTTCAGAGTAACCTACGCCTTAAATAAAATATTAAATTATTGTATATGAACTTGTAATCTTTAGACGCTAATAAATAAATTAATCACAAAATGTGGGACCTCTCTGACCATACGTAGAGTTCTATTGATTATATATATACCTTCTTCCCACCGACAAAACTATAATTATATCAAGTACATATATATTTCATGTTTAGAAATTTATATAGGTTGATGGCTTCTTGTGTTATGTCAACTGTATGAGATCATATAAAATGTAACGGTTAATGGAATAATGATCTAATTATGTTTGAGAAAGCCTTTTTTAATTGAGAGATTAAAACTAAATCAGATTGCTTCAACTAGTAATTACTCGTTTAAAATAGCTTATCAATCGTAGACAGTAATTCTTGCCCACCAACCCAAAGTTAGTTAATTTTATAATAAAAGAGACCTCAGTTTATAATTAATCGAAAATGAAAACGTATTAAAATTTATAAGTACTAATTGAATTGAATATTTTATTTAATTATGTTGAGTTCCTAACATGTCAAATAAATCATCTAGAGTCTCTATGATTTAGGGACGAATTACTATGTACATTTGAATATTTACGATTCTATCAATATTAAAAGTTACTTCCTACACATAAATAACGTGGAATCAGCCAAGTCGCGTAACAGGTGGAGACAAAATATACAAAAGTTGTGAAATGGGAGGACAAGTTATATTAAAACCACATAAAATCAATATACTTTGTTAACAGTAAAGCAAGGAAAGATTCCCTGATGACCAGGCTTGTTTGATTATTCTCTAAGTATAATGAAGAAGATAAACTAAGAGAGCCAAAGGGAAACAAATATCCATTATGTAGTTGCACGTATAGTTCGTGGAAAAGGCAAATATTCCATGAATGGTCTGCTTGGTATAAACAGACAATTGATACCCATCAAAGAGCATCTTCAACTCTCTTTAAAAAATAACCAATTTAAGAAGGAGAAATGAATAACAAAGTCCTTTGAGCCAAAGTCTTTCCATTTCGAATTAGGGTTTGTCTTGTTATAACACCATTATTTGGTCTTTTCTTGACCTTACCAATGCCACCGTTCGCACATCCAACAAGATCAGAATAATATATCGAATTAGAACTCGAGAAAAGATACTTCAATCTCCCTTTCTCATCATGTACTCGTGAGCTTATCATATGCAAGCACATGAGCTGTTCCCTAGCAGTCAACCATTGTCTTCATCGTTTTAAACTTTTTTAATTAATATCTTAATGCCTCCATTATCGTCTTAATTATCTTTAATCGTCTAGGAGATTCTACAAACCCTCCTTCTAATAAGAAGATTAATTATAAACTAATAAAAAGAGTAGGGCGAAAGGAAGGGGATAATGATGATGAGGTTACAGTTTACCTTGCATCCAGTCATAATTTTATGATGTCAAGTTGTAACTATAGCCTGTGGAATGGTGGCTACCAGAAGTGACTGCTTTGATCTTGGTTGCAGATTCTTTGTTAGCGCAAAATGGATGATTGGAAGAGTGAGTTCAAAGTGTCCGAAAACGTACGCGTTTCTAAAAATATGTAAGAACACGGTGTTCTAGGGTTTCAACTTACTACAAGTCCATACCCCTTTACTACTCCATGGTAGCTGGGAGGATTCTGTCACTTGATTCTCTCATTAACTCAACGAGAATTTTTTTTCCAGAGAAGTGGGTATGAGGCTTGATTCTCTCATAGGCTTTGAGTTTTTCTAGGATTTTAGACCGAACCAAAGTTGATCCAATCCTATGATTTACGGAATCATTGTCAAAGGATTGAAGCAAATAGTCATTCCCTTCGTATGCAACTCAAGTCAACAGCTGAAGTCGCTTTTCTTAGACATTCCAACGAAAGTTATGAAGTTCCTGGAAGTTTCATTTGGCAATTGTCTAGGTCCCAACTTTGAATGTACGGAGAAAATTATTGGCCTACAATAGTTGGCATGAATGACGATGGATAAGCTCCGACCATAGTTAAGGTCGAACTAAGCTAGCCTTTTGTTGTCTAGGTTCAATGCCTGCACTAATGTGTTGAACTTTGCAGGATCCTCTTTGAATTTTAGGCTGACAGACACTTCAAGCTCAAGCACCCTGAAACTAGCCTTATTAAAGAATTGCCTACTCCATGTTTATCCCCACAGTGGAAAGAGGAAAACTATTGAGGCATTAGATAAGGTCTAGTTATTGGTGGGGCCTCCATATACTGTGTTAATACGTGAAATTTGTCCATTCAATCCTCCCATAGGGCCATGTCCTCAATGATTTTGCCCCTGTTAAGGTTCAAATGTGATGACAAAAAGGGAAGTACGACTTATAGGCTGAGAAATCTTGTATGTTTCCATCCAAAGAGGGGGCGTTCCGATGCAGCAGTACATTTGCAAAAAATTGCTTAAGTAGTCGGGACATGCTCGGTTAATTTGCAAGCCTGAAGAGGGTTGAAGACAACGTGTGAACTCTTAAGAACATAAACCAAATAATGAAATTAATTAGTTTTAGTGCCCGTTGGATGAGCTTTTTGGAGATTAATAAGTACATTTTTTTCAGCATAAAAGTTTTTTAAAGGAAAATAGGTATTTAATTGTAAAATAAAAAATATTTTTTAATAGATATGACCTTTTTGACAATCAAAATATAACTTTTTAAGAAGCTCAAATTTGAAATTTCTCAAAAAAAATATTTTTTCAGTAGATTTTTCAGATCAATTAATGAACCTATTTTCTAGTCTCTTTTATTCTTATGTTTTACACATAATTCCTATAATACCCATAAACTCATCTTCCTGTTTATTATGTATTTAACTATTTACTCAACTTGGATATTTGTTTTAGATTTATATAATATTATTTGACTTTTTATATGTTTTAATATTTATTTTCGATATTAGTTTACTTATGTTATAATCTATATAAAAGATTTGGTTAGATA
>JANITX010000010.1:43704967-43722613 GCA_027564395.1 Erythroxylum ulei | reverse complement strand
AAAGAAGAAGAAACCCACCAAATAACCTTCTAATTTAGGAACCATCGTGAAAGACACAAAAAGAAGGGATTTAATTAAACAAAAGGCTATCATGGTGGCATGTTAGGCAAGTGACAAGTGTCACTTGCCACATATCACCATCTTACATAATCTCTTAATTTCTTTCCAAAAGCAAATTCTAATTTCTCCCCAATTTCTTCCCAAATTCCAACCGCTCAATTTAATAAATCATAAAATCATGTACCAAATATTTCAGTGCCATTGGACAGTCATTTTCAGTACCGGAACCTAATCAGTTCGCCGCTTGGCGATTTTTTCGGTTCGAAAATTGTCTCCGAAAAATTCTAGAAAATTTCTAAAATTTCTCCAAAAATATAAAACACATAACAACCCACTCCAATTACATTTTTAAGCACAAAAACTGCATATTCCACAACAGAATCACATTTAGGCACATATACCAGGAAATGTCATGAATGCATGTACAGTCATTTTCATGTGCAAAATCTACTATTCACATGTAAGGGTATGCATGAACATTTCAAAACCATTCTAAACACTCTTAGCCCTTTCCAAATTACTACTCTACCCTTCCCATCGGAAGTAGGATGTTACATTGTTTATATGTTAGAGGAAGACACAAGAGGTTTGTTTCATTCTAGTCAAAGTGTATTTATAAAAGGTAGAAGCATTGGAGATAACTTACTTATTATTTAGGATGTCTTGCATAATTATCACTAAAAAGCCTATAAATGGTTATCCATTAAAGATTTATTTATATAAGGCATTTGATTCTTTGGAATGGGATTTTGCATGTAACAACTTAGAGGAATTTGGGTTTTAAAGTTTTTTTGTATCAATTGGCTCATATAATGTTTAACAACTACTTTCCTTAAGGTCATTGTGAATAGTGAACCAATTTATACTTTTAATGGGACTATAATTATTAGGCAAAGGGATCCAATTTCTCCCACTTATTTAATCTTTGTATAGAGATTTTGATCATAATTATCTCTTATGGGATTGGAGTATGAGGATGATTTTAAATTCCACAAGAAGTGTAAGGAAAATAAGCTATTTATTTTAGTTTTTATAGATGATTTGCTCTTATTTAGCAAAGCTCATAATGGTTCAATGAAGTTGCCAACGAATTCCTTATAAGAGTTCTCCAAGCTCTATGGATTATGAATCAATTATGGGAAAAGTCAACTTTACGTCCCCAAGTAGGGATAGCAATAGGTCAGGCCCTATCTTGATTAGGCCTGGAGCTACCCGACCCTAGCTTGTATAGAGATTTTGACCAGAATTTTCTCTTATGGGATTTGAGTATGGGGATGATTTTAAATTCCCTAAGAAGTGTAAGGAAAATAAGCTATTTATTTTATTTTATACAGATGATTTGCTCTTATTTAGCAAAGCTCATAATGGTTCAATGAAGCTGCCAATAAATTCCCTATAGGAGTTCTCCAAGCTATATGAATTATGAATCAATTATGGGAAGAGTCAACTTTACATCTCCAAGTAGGGACAATAATGGGTCGAGCCCTATCTTAATTGGGCCTGGAGCTACCCGACCCTAACTTAGGCCAGACCAGGCTAGGGGTTGCCCGACCAGAGCTTAGCTAAGTTTTTTTTAAAATTCAAAACAAAGTCGCTTTGGGACTAAGCCCAGTCTGAGGCTCGATCGGGGCAAGAAAACAAGGCCTAAGGTATGGTCAACCCGGATTGTCAAGCCTATCTCTAATGATGTTACACATCTACCCGATGTTTTCTCAAGTTCACAAGATGTTAGGTGTACCAAACCTTTTTTAGGTATTTAGGTATTCCTATTACCACAATCAGGCTAAATTATTCAGATTGATTGCCACTTTTTGACTCGATTCATAAGACGATTAGAATATGGTAAAAAGGTTCATATCTTATGTTCGGATGTTGCAATTGATATCTTTTATTATTAATGGAATGTATGTATATTGGAGTTCACACATTATGCTTCCAAGAACATAATTAAACCTATGGAAAAGAGCAACAAAAATTTTCCATAGTCTGGAAATGTAGTTATAGGTAAAGCTTCCAAGATTAAGGTGGTTGATGTTTGTGTTGATAGAAATAAGGGTGGTTTGGGATGTATAGAATACACATAATGAATAAGATGCTCATCACTAAAAGGATTTGAAAATTATTCACTGATAAAGAATCTATATGTGCCAAATAGATGTACTCTCATCATTTGAAGTCAACTATTTTTTAGAACTTTCAGAAAGATAGCTCTTGGACATTGAATCAAATGCTTAAGATAAGAAACCTGGTGAGAATGGAATTTAAAGCTATTTTTGGATATGGGAAAAGCACATGGTTCTGGTATGATAACATTTGCGAATTAGGGCCCTTAAAAGTAAGATTTGAAGGAGCTTTGATCATACATCTTGAAGATAAGGCTAAAGTAAGAGATCATATAAGGGATTCAATGGCAATGTTTGCAAAGAGGTTTTACCAATGTTTTGAAAACCGGACCGGTCATCGAACCAGAGGCCTTACTGGTCACCGGTTCAACCACCGGTCGAACCGGTGTGACGTCATAATTATGCAATAATTAAATTTACTTATGTATAATATTAAAAATATTTTTAAAAAATAAAAAATTAATCGTCGGACCAGTTCGACTGGTTTAGACTGGGTCAATTAAAAACTGGTTTTTTAGGTTGAACCGGATCGGATAGCCGACCGGTCACCGGTTGAACCGGTCGGACCTACCGGTCCGGTCCGGTTTCCAAAACAGAGGGTTTTACAATTATAAGGGATAATTTGCGACACTACTCTTCATACTTAGCTGAACCTGTCACAATTAGATGGCTTAGACACAATTATGTGATGTTTAGAAACAAATCTCACTTAAACATGATCATAGAACACAAATTAGTTATTCCTTAGTCTAAAACTATATGGAAGAGTTCTAACTATCCAAAAATTTCATTCACAATATGGCTTGTAACATTGAAGAAGCTTTAAACAGATGATAGGATTAAGGAAGCACTGACTCGAAATGTTTTTTTATGCCAATTGGAAGATGAAAATGTCTCTCACTTGCTCTTTAACTATCATTACCCAACAGGTTTGAGGAGAATAATTGAGCTTAAATGCAACACTTTTTTATCAATCATTGGATTGGGATAATCTAAATTTATGGGTAAGTAATTTTAAATTCCAGTTTGTAAGAGTTTGACAGATCTTCAAGTTTGTACTTTGTTGCTCATTTTATCTAATACGGAAAGAGATAAATTTTTAAATGTAATATCCGGTTTTCATATTGAGGGTTAGAGCCTTAGATTATTGCACATGAGTCAAATATTCATGAATTTCATTCGCATACACACATAAATCATGATTTAGAAAACATTGCAAATATTGTATATACACTCAATTGACATATTCCCAGGTATGAAGGTTTAAAATGATTATAATTTGATTGTATGTTGCTTATCTATTGAATTTATGGTTTCATGGATTATAATTAGTAATTTGGAATTAATTGGTAAAGTTGGAAAATTTATGAATTAAAATGTACATTTAGTCTAGGAAAAATGTTAAGTGGCAAGATAAGTTGTTACATGGAAATTAGAATGACTAAGCCTATGAAATAAGTCACAAATGGCATAGATAAATAAGTGAAAAATGGCATGGAAAATTAAGTGACAAATGGCAACAATGATTGAGTGACAAATAGCCTAGCATAATTGGTGACAATTATGCTAGTGGAGAGGACAAGTGACTTATGTGCTTAGGGACTTATGTCAATGTAACATGGTGACACCTAGCATCTAATGAATTAAGCTACTGCAGGGATGTTTCTGCTGAGTTCATTCTTCTTCTTTCCTTTACTCTCTCCACCGAAACTTGCTTCTATCTCACATCTCTGTGTTTTGGTCTAGTCTTGCTAAATTGCTACACCAAAATCCATACTTCAAAGTTAGGTAGAGAACTAGATCATTGTTGTCTCTTTATCTTTGCTGAAAACCAACCTACTTCCACCTTTAATTTGAGATGACCTTGCAAGCATGGAGAGCTAAGTTAACTTGATGAATTGAGGTAGAACTTGAGCTAAACAAGTAAGTAAAGTATTGATCTTTGTAGCATGTTATAATAGAAAGTTTATGATGATGAGATTGGGATGGATTGCATGAGTGTTGATGATGAAATGAGTTCTAGAAAATAATACTTGAATGATAGTTTTTGTTTTGGTTTTTGATGCATGAAAGACAATAGTTTATAAGCTGCCAAATGAATGATTTTAAGTTAGGATTGGAGATGAAATTTATGAGGAATTGAAGTATAATTGAGGTATAATTAATGAACTATGATGATGGTGTTTTGAATTTTGTATGAGTGTGTTAGAATCTGGGAAAAAATTGAAGGGAAATGGATGGTGCACCTTCGGTTCACCAATTCCACAATCATGGATAGCTACATTGCTCCTTGTCATAATCGTGGGCAATGCTTTGGAAATGAAATTTTCTATTTTGTGTGATTGTTGAACCAACTAATGATAAGTTACTTTACTTTGGTGCATTTAGACTTGATTGAGGCTTGAAATGAACCTAGTTTGATGTTGGATTAGTTGGCTAAGTGTTTGATAAGTTTAGGATGCTAATTGTTATAACTTAAGGAATGGATTGTTTGATATCAATGTATCTAAATCTAGAATTTATGAGTTGTCTAAGGAATAAAGGTGTTCTTATGAATACAAATGTGATCCAAAGGATATGAGTAATGTGAATTAGGTATGAATGAATGAGAATTGGGATATCGTGTGATTATATAATGTTAGAAAAGGATTGTGAATGTATGATTGATGAATTTAGAATAATCAAGTTTACTTGAGGTATAAACCTAAATTGCAAACTAGTTATATACAAGTTATAATGTTTGAATAATCAAGACTCGTGATTAAGGATACATACCCGAGAAAGTCAATTGAGCATGCAATGAACATGACACATATACATATGCAATATCAAATATTCAAATGATTGATCAACTTAGTAATGTGTAAAATATGTGTGTATTGCATGACTAAAGAAACACAAATTGAACGTCAGCATCTAGATATTGTCGGATCATCAAGACAATATCTTATCTAGAGCGTACTGTGATTTAACCTAGATGTTTTCTACTATGATTGAATTGCCTTTGCTTAGATTTCATTTATTGAATTGATATTTATATGATTATCATGATTCCGGACATTGTTGATCCGAGGAGTTTGATATTCGGGATTTTATTAGAAGTGCTTTCTAATTGTATGTGAATATAGAAAATGTGTACTCAATTGAATGTTGAATGGCGAACTTAGATCTGAATAATGTGATAATTAGCATGGGCACATTGAACGAAAAGTGTTGATAACATAATATGTGAATTGATGCATTCCATTACATTGATATGCATGATCAGATAAAGGAGTTGTGACCAAAGTGACCAACGTGAAAAAGAGCTTTAGGCTCAGGAATGTGCACAAAGAGCCACAGGCTCGGTTATTAATGAACCCGGTATCCACCATGGGTATGGGACAGTAAATGAAATGAGCCCGACATCCACAACGGATACGAGACAACAAATAGGTGATCGGTCACAACAAAGTAAAAATGAATGGGGTCACACATGCATTTGCATATACAAGTTGATATGTATCATATGGATAATTGAAATGAATTATTGGATTGTTATGAAATAGTGATGTAAAATATTGTACACAAGTTGTACTTATTAAAACATGATAAAATGTGACGTAATATTCAATATAGGATGATATGCTTTGCTTGTGAATTGGATTATAAATTGTCCTTGTATTTTGATATGAGTGAGCACATCGATGATGATTCACTCACTGGATTCGCAAACTTATCAAAATTGCAAAATTAATTTTTTCAAATCCAGGAGGAATCTGGCTAGTCTAGTTGAAGTAGCTTCTATATATAGAAATGAGTTAGTGGTCGAGATCAGTTGTACCTGCAAATGTCTTCAGTTATTTTGTATCAAGAATTGTATTTCTCAACTGTGGTACAGTGTATGTATGAATTCTTAAGTGCAATGACTACTATGACTATATATGTTTGTAAATGAAATGGCTTAAATGAAATTTTTGGAATGCTTAATATGTGTTTGATGCCTGAAAATGTGTAATGAGTTGATTTGATCTTCTTAACGTGTCATTCTTGTATAGTATGTTCTCGAATATTCGTCGGTACATTCGGGCATATGCTCTATGGGAGTGGAATGTTACATTGAAAGCACGGGAAATCCCATACTATCACTAATCAATTCAAATTTGACAGTGTAAAAAAAAATTAAAGAACAGATAGTTTTGGAAAACTTAAGAGAGGAAGTTGTCATTATACAGTATTGAGATGGACATCAATCGCAATAAGCTAACCACTAAAATTGATATAGTGGTAGGATAAGTCAGAAATGAATTGCTACACTGTTTTGCACTATGATACGATAAATCTTGCAAGTTAGCATTTGGGATGAGAGCTAATCAATGTCTGGGTGGTTGTGATTTAGAAGATTCAGAATCTCCGATACTGCTTCTTGTATTAAGCTTGTAATGCTTTGCCATTTGGTAGATTTAATGTTACAAAGTTATGAATTTCAATTCAATGAAAGTAGTTTCACAACCTGGCATTTGGTAGCATCTCTCTTCACACTAGTCTACATGTAATCCACCATAATGGTGAAGATCTCATCTCACTTACAATAAGGACAACAATAGGCTGCCCCATAAGTTAAATCAGACCTAGACTAGTCTAAGGCTCAAATTTTCTAGACAAAACGACATCATTTTGCTTAGAAGAATTAAGCTTCAGGAAGGCTTAAGCCTGGATAATCTAAATTCGGGCTCAATTAAAAAAAGACGTTATTTTATACTTTTAATTTTAAAAAAATGAAACTAGCCTATAGGCTGGCCCATTGCCATCCATGTTTACTGATAGGTAGTAATGAAGAACATATAAGGAAAAAAAATCATCATTTCTATAATAGAAAATTTGTAATTATTATCTTTTAAATTTGTATTTAATAAAAATTTTAAAGTATGTAATAATTGGTAAATCAATTGTAGCAGATAAATCACCTTAATGCATCAATTATTCAAATCAAGTTAAAAGCTTATCTCAGGAGAATATTAAAGGACTTAATAAAAAAAGTGGGTAGTAAGTCGGTTTTCTAATGTGATTGTACATTTGTGATTCTTTTGTCCTTTCTGGAATCTGTTAACTATGACTGGGTAAGGAAACAGAACTTAGAGCATTGCTAGATTTCCACGGCAATTTTAATAATGACATTGGAAGATCATCATGTCTTACATGCATCTGGGCTTCAGTGAACTGAGACCAGTTTGTCTTCGCAGGCTTACTGTGATCATGTCAGTTTTTCCACATTAGCAAGACAGAGCGAAAAAGTATAAAATGTACCAAGAGATTACCAAGCCCAAATACTCACTTCCTCAGTGGCTCCCAAATTAGACCGGTCAAGATTCGAATGGCCATTGATGATTAATTATAATAGACAACAACTTCCTTAGCTTGTTTGGGAGTATTATCCGCATTATTTTTAAGGTAAAAATGTGAATTTTTATGCAATTTAGGTAATATAAAAATTATAATTTTAACTTTTAATAGAGTTCTTATAATTTTATTAAAATACACAATTCATGAACAACTAAACCTAACAAAATTTTGTTCATGTCTGATTGGCTTTGGTCAACCGAACTAAACAAAATTTTGTTCATGTATGATGGAATACTTGCATTACATGGCATACACACTTAACAAATCACAAAGACTCCAAAAACAACTCGCAAAGGCATGTGGTAGATTGCCTAATTTGATTTCTTGTTTACTTAATCAATACCCAATATTCCCACTTGCTCTATATTTATGGTTGGTGCATCTTACATTGACTAAGCAGCATCATGTGTTCATAAAATGGACAACCAATAAAACATTGAATTCAATGCACAAGTAACTTAGGAGCACATTACACTAATCTTGAAGCCTTTGCCTTAATCGTTGCTTGTTGATGAATTCTGTTCTATTTCTTTATTAGGTTAGAGAGTTACGAAAAGTTGAATTTCAGATGAGAAGTAGGTGTCGAAGGCAAGAGATGGTGAGCATCCGCAGTTATTTTAATACCCATTATTGTCTATTTCTTATTTTATATATGGGACCGTAAAGAGCAGATCTGCTGTTCCAATTTGTGTGCCTCTGTGACTCAACAAATCCCAACCATCCAATTTATTGTAATAGATAGTTAGAATTTGTTCAGGCATAAAGAATACAGTAGAATGGGAACAACAAATATGAGGCTGGAACCATGCCCTTAGATTTTCTGTCTCAAAAATCGTATATCAATCATGTCTTATTTGATTTCAACTATTTATTTATGTCTGAATAACAGATATAAGGCCGGGATCATGCTCTCAGATCCTCTGTTTTAAAAATTGTGTACCAATCCTGTCCCATTTGATCTCAACCATTTATTTATGTCCCACATAACTCACATAAATGGATGGTTGAGATCAAATAGGACAGGATTAGTATACAATTTTTAGGACAGAGGATCATGTCCCCGGGACCATAGGGTTCAACTATTGTAATAACTCTTTAATTTTCCTTTTTTAAAATTAAGATTGAGGGTGGTTTAATTGATTGGCACATTTAGAGTTTCTTTAGGCACTTAACACATGAAATGGATGTGAAGAGGGTTGTCTCATATTTTCATCAGCAAAAACACTTACATTGATGCCGTTACTTAGAAATAATTTTACTTTCTTACTAATTTTTAGTGATAAGATCCGAGCAACAAGAATTGAATCAAATCTCTTCACACCGGAGGAGTTTTTCTCCGAAATTTTAAAAACTCAACCGATTAAAGTGATTCAAACATAAAAGTTTTGAATTGCTCAATTTTTTAATTTAATTTTTAACTTTTCGGTTCAGTTTTTTATTTGAATAACTCTTGTTGTTAAAGATCAATAAATTTATTAATTAATCGTTTAATTTTTATTAATTAATAACTTCTTATAAATTAAAATAAATCAATTAATTTTATTTAATAATCTTCTTTTTAATTAAATTTTAAATTATTCGATAAGTAAGGAAAATAACTTTTGAATATGTTTCAAAATTTTTAATTTTATATAATTTTTAGTTAATTTTATAATAATTTAATTTCAGTTAAATCGTTTTAGTTGGAGCGTTCCTTTCGAAATATTTTATAGAACGGTGATAAAATCTGGCACCAGTTAGGCCATCATCTCAAGGAGGATGCAGCAAAATTCATTGCGTGTCGGATAGTGTACACAATCATGGCATTTCCCAATTATATTATATTATTACTTCGCGAGCAAAACGTCAACTCAATTAGCACTTATAATTACTAAATTAAAAAGAACGAGACGAATTCGTCCAATACAAAAGCGGACACATGTTTGCTAAACCATACTCTAACTAACGGATCAATTGCAATAATTTAAAGGGCATTCCATTGTTGTCATGCCTTTGGAATGAGAATTCACCTAATGCCATTGTTGGCATACCTTGGAATAAGAATTCACCTAATAGCCGTGGTATCGCGATTAGTAATCTTTTGTAACACTAAAAACAAAAGATTAAGCAACGTTAGTTGACTAAAGTTGATTGAATAATGAGTTAAGATAGTATTGTTTCATGGGTCAAATTAAGACAATAAGTTATACTAAACTGCTACCTTTTGAATATTTTCTGGTTAAATAGTTAAATATGAATAATAATTCATAGATTATGTATTTTAAATACAATAATTAATAAATTAGTAACTTAAAATTAAAATATATTTAATGGGATTAATAATTATAACTTGAATCTGTGTTTATTTTCAAATTGTTCTCTAAATTATAACAACAACAACAACATCTAGTAAAAATTCCGTTAACACGCGGAATCTGAAAAAGTTCAGTAGTACGCAACCTTACCTCTAATTAATAAAAAGATTATTCTCTAAATTATTATAACGAAAAACAATTCTAAGTGCCTGTTTGGATGGGCTTTTAGGGGATTAATAAGCACTTTTCTCCATCACAAAAGTCTTTTTTTTTTTAAATGGGTATTTGATTGTAAAATAAAAAGACATTTCTTTAATAGATATGACTTTTTTGGCAGCCAAAATATAACTTTTAAAGAAGCTCAAATTTAGAGCTTCTCAAAAAATACCTTTTCAAGTAGATTTTTTGGATCAATTAATGATTCTATTTTTTAATCCATTTTGCTCCTATATTTTACACATAATTTCCACAATACTCGCAAACTCATCTTCTTGTTTATTATGTATTTAACTATTTATTTTAGGATTTATATAATATTATTTGAATTTTTTATATGTTTTAATATTTATTTTCGATATTAGTTTACTTATGTTATAATCTATATAAAAGATTTGGTTAGATATATTTTCATTTATGTTTCGTGTGATTTAAAATTATATAATAATTATATATTGTGTTTTGCATATTGCTTAATATACTTTAAATAATATTTATATCTATAAATAATTTTTATTACAAAATAAAATATAGTTAAAATTAAAAGTGTTTTTATTTTTATATTGTCAAACAATCTACTGTATGAAGCTCTTTCAAAAATGTTCTTTTTTAAATAATAGCTAAATAGTTAACTGACTTCTTAGAAAAGTTTTTCTCAGAAAAAAGCTCTACTAACAAAAGCTCTACTGATATAAGTCTAACCAAATAAAGGCTTAGACAAGATGTTATCTTGTAGATTGAGATCATGCTATAAGTATGGATGGACGAAACCAAAACAAGAATATTAGTCTGAGTAAAGTAAACATTAGTTCAAAATCTAATATCACGAAAAAAAAAACTGTGAAGTTTGTTCACTAAAGGTGATATGAAACTTAAAATCAAGTTAAAAATGTAATTAATTATTAATATGATACAATTACAATAAAGTATAATAATTCAAACATAATTACAATATTATAGTTATAGATAATTACAATCTTAGTCTATAATAAAGTCAAAAAGTCAATGTATTCAGTGCATCAGAACTTTTCATTTTGTAGAAGTTTGAAAAGAGTCACAATATATACAGTTTTTTTTTTGTATTTTTATAAAAAAGTTGTTTATGTAACTTAAATATGTGAACTGATGCTCCTAATAAATCGAGTCACGTTATATCTAAGGATGTGTCACATTCTTCCTGTCAAGTACATGAAAACGGGCGAGAAGCATCATCACAAAGAAAAAAGTGGGAAAATTGCAGGAGAACCATACAAAGGTATCCGAAACGTTCATCAATTAACATAATATCAAGCAAAAACTGTGATGCGGGACTCCTGATCCTATAGTCGTCCGTAGGTGGGGTACCCTGATGAAGATGAGAGGGAGAGAGAGGTGACGTTGAGCACCTCATGCAAGATGAAAAAAAACCCCTGATTGATCATCAACAATTGTGGACCATCCACCACTAATTCATTCATTTTCAACAGGTTAAGAAAAGCCCATAATTATGCGCAAAGCTCAGTGCTGCTTCGTAACTCGAGAGATTCTCCGTCCCACCATCGACCATTTCACTTTACCTCCTCCCTAGCCAACACAATGAAGTAACCAACCACCATGGTTTACTTTCCAACAAGTAGCCTTGTGGGTTGACATGTAATTTTTTATTCCTCGGTTCATTTCTCTCTGTTTGGGTTTGGGGTGAAGGAAAATCGAGGGAAAAAAGAAAGTTTTGTTCAGCATTTTAATGACATCATTAAGAACAGTGAATGTCGGCAAACCCTTTCTTACACATGGCAGCCCTAATCTTCTTGCACCTGTCTGCCTCCATTTAATTAGCTAGTCTTATGATTTGGCCTAATCTTTGCCAAGCATCTGCATCGCCCACCATAGCCTTTTTTTCCTTCTGTTAATTGTAAACAATAGAATATTACAACTTATTTCTGCTCTGACTTTACGAGCATCACTTTTTAATATTAATACAATGAACCAGTAAATGTGTCAGCTGTTGCTCGGACAAATCTCTGAGTAGCTGTTCACAACTGGTTTGGCCGATTTGGGTAACAATTTCACTTTTTCCCTTTCGAAACTTCCCATGCATGCAGTCATTTTTTAAATTCCAACTTTACTTTCAAAATGTGCAAGCCATCGCTTTCTCCGACATTAAATTTGTAAAACAATAATTAAATCATATGTTTCAATTTCTCCAATATATGGGTTTATTTATTTTTCAGAAAATAAAACATGCTCGTAAAAATGATTGAAGCAAGATTTTTTAATTAAAAATAAAAAATTTTAATTTAAAAGTGAGTGAATAAATAAATATTTATATCAATTTTTAAGAAATAATAATTCAAATTCTAAGAAAGATGATATAGGATGAAGATTTCCAATATCAAAAGATGCATTACTTGTGGTTCTCCAATTACAACGTAAGAAAAAGCCTAACGGAGGGGAAGATGTCCGGTGTCTGAAGGACCCACAAACCACCAAATTGGTGCGATGAAGTGAACAATGAAGATATCAGTCGTAACGGTTCCAATGATTGCCCTATGAAGCGTCAGCCGTTCTTTTATTTATACCTTTTTTATTCCAATCCTCAAAATTAAAAATTAATTTCTCTAGCGCGTAACCAACACGGGTACGTCGACATGGGTGGGACCCAGCAACTAACCTCAGCCAACTGTAAATCCAACGTCACATCTTCGCCGTACTACCTCCACGTCAACTCTTTCACTCGCTTGGCTGTCAGCGATTTATTGGTGGTCGGCCCGACTACATCCTCTCTCCGTTGAATTCGCCCAACACAATTATTATGTTCTGACAACGATTTTTCGTATATGTGCAAATAAGCTCTCAGGTCATTAATCGTTTAACTTTCTTAGCATTTGTATTTGATTTGTCACAACCTTTAAACGGTAATTGGATCTTAAGTCAGCTATTAGAGTGTGTATCATTGAGTATGTAATTTAAATAAAATAAAATAACAAAAATTCGAATATTCTTATCTACAAGTTGTTTTTCTTTTTGGTAACGGGTGTGTCCATGAGATTGCTGGGGTCCAAATTTATTTTCTAAGTTTCTTGGGACAAGGGGATTACATGAGGCTGGTTAGAGATACCGGGAATTCGCTAGTTCATTGCATTATGACCTGCACGGTCCTTTAGTATCGATAATGGGGTCTGGTCGAGATATGCAATCATCCAGTTGACGTCAAAGTAGGCAAACAAGACGGTGACACTTGTGTGATCTCTTACTTTTCTCTACCAATTAAAGGACCAGAAAATGAAAACAAATTATTGTTGCATCGCTGTCCACACGACTGGCCTCACTCGAACATCACCAATTCATGGTTTTGACTACTTGAAACTTCTCTTCTTTTGTTGTTTCTTCTTATCTTGGAAGGGATAAACAAATGGTGGAGATGCAATTCCATTCTTTACTTATCTATCCTTCTAAACTCTCCCAATGATATGAGGGTCGGTTTCTAATTCCTTTCATCGAACCACAGTGTGTGGATTTCATTAGGTTTTTGTGATATCGACTTCTTCAACCTTGACATGATTACTCCCGAATGTAAGGGCAAGCAAATCCCTATTTTTGAATGTGGTGGTCTCTTTCAAAACATGACAATTTTGGGTCGTAAAATATGAAACTTTTAAATATTAAGAAGGAAAAAATATCTTAATTTTTCCCATTTAATAAATCAAAAAGCTTACAAATGATGAAACATAACATTACTAATCTTATCAACCATGGAGACATAATTAAAGAGATAAATGATTTGTTGGCTTTCAAATTTATCAAGGAAATGTTTTGATAAGAATATAAAGATGGGTGCCCCATTTTCCCTAAAATAGTATAATTTCATTGATAAGCTAACAAACTTTTTAATATATTGTGATTTTTTAACACCAAATCCAAATATTTTACATCGGATTTTATAGGTGAAAGATTGCGTATTATTGAATCTCTCTAAATTTCGCATATTATCGAGATTTTTACTAAATGTTGTTGTAAATTCAAACAATTTATAACGAGATTTTGATTTGAAGGATATAAGAGTATACTTTTTTCATAGTACATGCATATAAGCGTTAGTGGACTTAATTATATTGTCTTTCTAACATCTCGAGTGACTAAAAGTTTCAGGAAGGAATGAACTTAAGTTTGAATACGAAGAGTTTTGGTGATGAGACGTTAGTGACTGCATAAAGCAAAAAAGATAACGCAATTTGAAGATACTACAACTAATCAACTTGTCGTTCGAAATCTGGGAGAAGCTAACTATACTTGAGATGTCATTGAACATAAGAAAATCTCATACTTACAAGTTTTATCCATTCATCTCTTTGTGAAAAGGGATGTCACCCAATTGACAAGAAATATCAACCATATACTTTAGGGATAATGGGATTAGACATTGTGCTTAGTCCTCAGTAAATTCGCTAATAATTAATTTCCTAGTTGCTATTGGACAAGGATGAAATGATAGGAGCTTGGAACTTGATGTTAACGGACCAAGATTAACACACCTATATCATCCTATGTCCCACTCGCACCACTTCACGTTCCTTCCTCCTAGACTAAGCAAAAGCCCATCTTCCACTTGAAGAGAAGGGATCAAGGTCTATTCAACTCGACAAGGCAGCTTAATTAATGTATCCCACATTTTCTTTTTTAATTTTAACAATTAGATGCAACATTAGCACATGC
Source organism: Erythroxylum ulei (assembly GCA_027564395.1). NCBI lineage: Eukaryota > Viridiplantae > Streptophyta > Magnoliopsida > Malpighiales > Erythroxylaceae > Erythroxylum > Erythroxylum ulei. Next base: position 43,707,846 of record JANITX010000010.1, on the reverse strand, counting down.
ACTTGTCTTTTGTACTCTAATTAAGCCTTTAATGAACTCTTATTATCTTTAATCATTCCAATACGGAAAGAACAATCTCGAGTGGTCCTTTTCGTTGTTTGATAATGCTTACCTCATCTTCGTCACATTATCTCAATACCTCCAATGATTAGTACAAGCACTATGTGGCCTAATAAAGGTACTTTTGATATGTCAATTTTAAACATTTGATCGAATTCAATTAATAAGATTAAGATAATTTGAATTAAAATATATTTAAATGAATTAAGTTTAAGCTTTATTGTATATTCTAATTTGAATTTTTAAATTTTAATTAAAATTTACAAATTCTAAATTAAAGGATACGTATTTTAATATTAGAAGATAATTTTAGAATAAGAGAATATGTTTAAAAATGATGATTTGCTTTACCCAAATTTATTTTTAGTTTGACGATGAAATGTTTAGAATAATGGATCTACATCTACTCCACTTGCCTTGGAATAATCACTTGTTGCTTGTAAACTAGCTAGTGTGGGATGAGAGTCTCACTTTCATTACAAGTTACATCATTGATACAAAATTTAGCCGATAATTAGGCATGTGATGAGGCATAATGATATGTATTTGTTCTGCGTACTTGGAGATTTTGGTAGGGCAATTAAACCAGTCTTAATCAAACTAATAATTCTTTCACACTTCACGTCATGGAAGTTTGGAACATTTCTTTAACAGATTTTTATGGCTCATGTCATTGTATACATTCTTAATTAAAAATACCCTAATTAAAGCTGCTTAATTAATTATCTTCCATTATTCTATTGAAATTCCATGTGGAGATAAATGGTAACATTTTTTTAATAATTAAACTATTTTATAACGAAATCTCTCTTTTTATCAAATTTTGTTATATTATAATCCCAATATAATATTTTATACAACAATCAATTGCATTTATTAAAAATATATAAATGTAGGAATATATAAAACCTTCTTTTTAAAAAACTGAAAAACTCGTAGCCGCTATCTTTTGAATGCGCATTGAATAAAACTCCGAATTAATACAATAATCTGCAAATCACGCCAACAATGCACTAAAAAACTTTGGGCCTTTGTTACCTAGCAATTTCTACAAAATCTACTTTGAAAGGCCCAATCATAAAAAGCCTGCAACTCCATGAAAATACACTCATCATACGCACGATTAAAATTTAAAACCAATATAAAATTAGAAAAGAAAAAAAAAATCCCCTCTTCGTGCCACTACCACACCGCTCTTCTTCGTCTATTCCACTGCACACCCAAAACGGTCTAACTTCTCCGATTAGAAAGTTACACTAGATTGAGGTAAGAATGGCACTGATCTGTGACCGTGAAGAAGAAGAACCAGAAGACTACTCCCCCACATTGTCCGAAAAGCTCTCAAGACTCGTTCTACAAGATCAACTTAAAGAGCAAGAGCAACAAGAAGAAGCGCGTTTAACGGTCAATCCCGATCAGGAAGGAACGTCGGCGGAGGAGTGTACTACGCCGACGTCGAAGGAGCACAGAATTCCCGACTTCATGACGTGTCCTCCGGCGCCTAGGAAACGGAAAGTCGTGCTCCCTGAGAAAGATAACGGCGCAAAGAAGTTTAACGTCCTGAACGTTCAGCTGTTCAAGTCACCGGAGCTTGATGCCGTCTTCGGTGACGAACGAGAGTGTCGCAATAACGGAGAAGACGCTGCCGGCGAATGAAGCCGTGTTCACTTCTGGAAGTTTGGAATGTACATGGTAGGTTTGGTACATACTATAATTGGGTTTGGCCTGGATAGTGAAGGAAATTAATGCTCTTTACTAGTTACTTTTTCTTTAACTGACGAAAGCATGAGTAGCCCAAAATGGTAACTGTTTGGTAGACTAAATTAGGAATGTGTAATTCTTCTGCCAATATTAGCAATTGTTATAATTGGTCTGATGCAACTGTTGTTTGGTTTGAGCAGCGACTTATTCTCAATAAATAATTTACGACTTTGTGAACTTTATTCCGTAAAATCACGATAATTGTAAACTGTAATTTTATGTTATTATACTATTACATTTAGGACATTGTAACGATAATTTTCATCAATTTAGTATTCCACGAATGGATTTTGGATGTTTGAAGTCATTCAAATCATAGCAAAATAATGTTTAAGCAAGAACAATATTTAGTATAAATCTCACTGTCACACAACATCTGAAAGTTCAGTGGCAGCATAATCAAACGAAAAACTCAAAAGTCTCAGAGATTCCAGCACAACCATGTTCACCTGTCAATACATAGATATACAGCAAGAGCCAGATTAGTTGTTGTCGGATTTGTTATGACAGATAGCAGATGTAATTACCAGTTTTAATTTGGATAGCATGTCAGCGTCAGGAATTGCCTCTCCACATTCTTTCATAACCTCTTCTCTCAGTCTGTCTTGCCATTCTTGATGCTTACACAACAAGAACATCGTCCAAGTTAATAAGTTGGAGGAGGTCTCGTGCCCAGAGAAGAAGAATGTTCTGCACTCCTCCATTAATTATTTCGTTCATGTTCAGCTTTGAACTATCTTTGGAGTCGGAACTTCTTAACGCTCCAAGCATTATCCCGAGTAGGTCATCTCCATCATGAGACTTCAATTTACTGCTCACTATTTGTTCCAGGATCGTCTTCAGCTTCCTCGCTTAACTTCCATATCCGAATATTGGATGGTGGGGGAAGATGCCTGAAAGAACCATTGTTTAAAGACAACAATCAATTATGGGCAAGAAGTGAAAAAACAAGAACAACGAATCTTAATTTTAAAACATTGTGGAATCAAGAAGGAAACAATCTTCAACATGATTGAGACATTAAAAATGAAGATTATGGGAGATTTGATTAAATGTAT
>JANITX010000010.1:43667083-43677283 GCA_027564395.1 Erythroxylum ulei | reverse complement strand
TTGACATTTGGATTGCCCTTTAACTTGTAGAACCTGAAAGTAATTCAAGTATTAAGGGGGAGGAAAGATTTTCATACATTAGGAATAGAAATTATTACAGGGAAGGAGGAGTACCGTAGTTTGTCAGGCTGGCTTTGACACTCCAATTGGTGCAGGAACATGGAAAAGTTAAGCGCTGAAATATACAATTTTCAAGTTTTAAACAAGCAAGGGTTACAGTATTATAGGATTTACCTGACTGAAGAATCATTCTCTGCATGGGCCAAATCGAACATACATTCATCAATGGGATAAGGGACCAGCATCTGATTGTTCTCTTCTGACCAGAAATTGAAGCACCAAACATTAATAGCAAAGCAAACTCTTCCTTACCAGCTCTAATTGGTAACAATTCAACATTAAAAACAGAAACAGTATCAAAACATCAATTTTGAGCACACGTAAATGCTGAAGTAAGCTCCTTTTGCAAGGGCAGATAAACTGGTTCTAGACCCATAGAAGTCGGAAAATCTGAATAAATCAATCACTTCACATAAATTTAGGTCATTTGCAAACCTGAAGCAGAAACAAAAAAGTTGTGGGTGGTGAAGAATTTCGAGTTCTTCAGGGGGGCATTTGATCTGATCTTCGGAAATCAAAGACGAATTTGTCTAAGAAAGGATTGATTTTGGGACGGAGAGAGAGAAAGGAAAAGGAAGGGTGACCGAGTTCGCGAGTTGGGTTGGGTTGGGCTCAACTCGACCCGGCGTTCTTCTTATTTATTTTCTAAAAATTTAGACTTTCTTATGTTGTCATCATTATTGCACTTTAATCCTTTGTTTTATTAAGTATTATCTCTTTGACTCGGTGGTAACTCAGTAGAGATGATGCAACCAAAGCACAACGCTTCCATCTTCCTATTTTCCTCATCTCTTCTGCTACATTTAACTTTCACACATTATCACTTCCAAGCTGTACAAGTTTTTTTTATATATATACTTTATCAAACAATAAATTTATGCAGATCTTCAAACATGAGAAAAAATTCCTTCCTTCTCAACAGTTTTAACCTGACAGACGATGTTGTCGTCTACCCAAAGAACAGTGATGGGAATCTTGGCCCCCCATTTAACCCAAATAGCAGTCATTCCAGACTTGAGCGCGATACGTCCGGTTCGCTTTGAATTAGGGGTCATCACACCAGGCTTTGCTTCAATGATCCGAGTTTTTTTTTTCTGGATTTTGAATCAGAGACTCTGCACTACAGAACGTCCTGGCATATAATAGGTTATATGAAGATACTAACGTTGTTGTTGTAGTTGTTGTCGTCGTTGTTGTTGTTGAAGAAGAAGAACAAATGGTACCGGGATTGACGGGGAGAAGTCGATTGAGACGATAATGAGGCAGGCCATTGCCTTTAAGATTGCCTACGGTTGCTTTGGCGAATCCGAAAACCCCTACAGATACCAAAAATCAAAAAAAGAAAGAAAAGAAAATGGATTTGAAAGTCTCAGCCACCGCGAAGATGGAGTCTGTTCTTCAGAAGCATTGTGAAGGGAGGAATAGTACGAGGAAGATGGAGAGGAGTCGGGTTTTAGGATTATAAAATACAAACTTAGCAGTGGTCCGCCTGGCCCAAAATCAGTAGCAAGCCCAATTTCAAGGCTTTAATTATTCTTGCGTTTTTAACGATTATTACCTGCCGCCATGGGATTGGGAAGCCATAGGTGATCAAAGTGATGTGATTAAGAAAGAAAAGAATGGAGCTCTCCCTTCAACAACTGCAAATTCTTGGCCTTTCACCTTCTAAGCAGCAGCAAAGTTGTTCACCAAAACCAACGTCTTCTCCTCTCATGTCCCATCGCCACCGCAAATGGACTATAGCCGCCACCACAAATGGACCAGAGCACGCTGGCGGCAAGATGGTTGTGGAGCTAGTGGGTGCTTTTAACCAGCTGACAGAGAGGATGAATGTTGTGTCATCAAGTTCATCACGCTTGCTCTTCAAGTCTCTCAAGCTCTGCATTCCTATTTTACTCAATTTACCTTTCTCTCCTTCTGACTCTCGCTCCCCTCTTTCCAAGGCCTTGTCCGTCGCTCTTCTTCTCGCCGATCTTCAGGTTTACCCTCCCCCACTTATTCGTCTTCTTTTTTCAAATTTTCCTTCAAATTCACAACTGCTCCTTCTCCAAAAGCCACTTTTTCTTTCTTAATTAACTATTTAACCGCAAATCTCCATATTTTAGATTTGACTGTTCTTCTGATCTTTGCTATTATTCTAAGAATGTAGATGGATGCTGAAGTTATATCTGCGGGGATATTGAGGCAAGCTTTTGAGGCTGGTGCTATATCCATTCAAGAGGTCAGAGATCGGATTAGTTCTGGAACTGCTCATCTACTTCACGAGAGTTTGCGCATGTCAAGCATTCCCTCAAGAATTGAACTTTTGGATGATGAGAGTGCTTCTGCTTTGAGAAAGTTTTGCCTTTCCTACTATGATATTCGAGCTGTTGTCCTGGACCTTGCTTTGAAGCTTGATCTAATGAGGCATTTACACCATTTTCCTAGATATCAACAGCAGCTCTTGGCTCTTCAAGTTCTCAAAATACATGCCCCATTGGCTCATGCTGTGGGAACAAATTCCCTCTCTTTGGAGCTCGAGGATCTGTCTTTCCGCTACCTCTTTCCTTATTCTTATCTATACCTGGACACATGGTTGCGCAGCCACGAGACTGGGAGCAAGCCCCTTATTCAAGTCTACGCTGATCAGCTTCTCCAATCCCTGAAAGCTGATCCTATCTTGGTTGGCATGGTGGACGACATTTCTGTCAAAGGCCGGTTTAAGAGTAGGTACAGCACAATGAAGAAGCTTCTGAAAGATGGTAGGAAACCAGATGAAGTAAATGATGTTCTGGGTCTGCGAGTCATACTCACTCCTAGGCTTGGAGAAGATGTGTCAGAAGAAGCAGGGGAAAAAGCGTGCTACAGAACGCGTGAAATTATCCAATCTTTGTGGAAGGAAATGCCTCACAGAACCAAAGACTACATTACCAGACCAAAACCAAATGGGTATAGAAGTTTACATATGGCTGTTGATGTGAGTGAGAAGGGCTACACTAGACCACTTATGGAAATACAAATCAGGACTACAGAGATGGACAGGCTTGCAGTTGCTGGAACAGCATCCCATTCATTGTACAAGGGTGGTCTTACTGATCCAGAAGAGGTTGGTGTTCTAGCTGGATAGAACTTGACTTGTAAAAAAGCGCTTAATGCCTCTTTGTCTTGATAGCTTTTAGCTAAACATGATTTGTAGTAGAATTTACTGGGCCAGTCTGTTCTTTAAGAGAGGTAACCAAGTTGTGGTTGATGGCCATCCAGGCAAAGCGGCTCAAGGCCATAATGTTGGCTGCAGCTGAACTCGTGGCAATTCGACTTAGAGATATTCCTTCTGCTAAAGCAATCGAGAGCGACCAGAGAGATCGGGTATTTCGGCTTCTTGATAAGAACGATGATGGCAGGATTAGCATGGAGGAACTGATGGAAGTGATGGAAGAGCTTGGTGCTCCTGGAGAAGATGCGCGTGAGATGATGCAACTCCTCGATTCTAACAGTGATGGTTCTCTGAGCTCTGATGAATTTGATATCTTCCTGGAACAGGTAAGTATTGAAGCTTTCCCACTTCTGTGTACACTAGAAATGACAGAAGATGTATTTGTTTTATCATTGTTGCTTCTACAGGTGGAATTCATGCGTAAATTAGAGGATAGAGATGCTGAATATAAGAGCTTTTTGTGTCAAAAACTTCAAATTGCAGGAGACAGTGGGTTGATTCAGGTATATAGTAAAGAGCTTGGTGACAGGCTCGCCAGTTAAGAATCAAATATTCTTGTAAATGTAACTAATGATGTATCAAACGCATTGGTGTTCATTTGTATCGAAGCAACTTTATTATACTTGTAACTTTAGTCCACAAACTTCTTGTACATTAACAAACATATCACTAAAGTAACAACATCACCCTTTGAAACCCTATTTCATGCTTACATCTCTACTTCTGCCCTACATATTCTCATATCCGCTTGAGATTTGCTACCTCTCCTTCGGAAACACTTGTTATATTCACACTTCCGTAGTCAAAAGGCCCTGACTTGGAGGAACGGCTAAATCATTTGATAGCTTTTCACATAACTGCACACATCATACATTGCAAATCAACAATCAGAAGATAATGATATAACACATATAAGACCAGAGGTTACTACATATATATAGATATATATACCTGTCGATAAGCTGAAGTATCCCCATAGGACTTTCTTAATTCAACCACATAGAGCGATGGGCTTATCTCAAACACCTTAAACAAATTAGCACCAAAATAATATAAGCTTTGACTACATTAAAAGTGTGCATTGTTCAACAAATTGGATTGTGTTGTGTATATGTACAAGCTAAACAAATTTACCTCAGCAGCAACAGAAAGGGTACGCAAATTTCTCTGCCCCTTTTGCTCTTGCACCAACTTCAACTACACAAAGGAACATCACAAGCTCTTGATTAGCCACAAACAACTGCCAAATCGTGTAATCGCAGACTGTTGCTGCTTTTTACCAACAACAGAAACATTAAAAAATAGTGTTTCACGAACCTTGCCATTTTTCTTCAAGACGTGATATCCCATCTCAGTCACAATATCCTCTATCTTCTCAAGCAAATCTTTCATCGAGTGATTGGAAGTAAATCTGATCTTTCTTTCAGAAACATCCTAATTCATTCAGACAAAATGTACAAACCTTGAGATACAGTTGACATTACATTTTATTTTTTTGGGGTAATGTCGAAGCAAGGATAGAGATGCACCTCTTTCTCAAAGAAGCCTGAGAGGTCTAGGCATGAGGACATTCCAATTAACTGGAAAGCATTGATGAGGGCCGGCGATCCTGGACTTCTTTCCCCTTCAGACAGCTATAACAGGAAAACAATGGTTTCAGTTAACATAACCGGAAAAAAAAAGACTATTATTGACGTTCCAAAAAGGGAAAAGACAAATAAATTAGAAGCTCATAGTTACCACTTCATGCATCGTGAATGCTTCTTCATCAACATGTATGTCTTCATCTTCATCTGCAGCTTCAACAGGCGTATAGCCCTCCTTGAACCACTCATCAGCTTTGATGCCTTCAATTGTAATTCTGGTAGCAGGGTTTGGATCGAGAATTCCCCTAATTAGGTTCTTAGCACCAGATGACAACCATTTAGGTATTTGATAATCCCCCTTGAAGATCTGATAACCAGTGAAACAATCAAGCAAACATTAGAAAGTGAAAAGAAATAGGAATGCAAAAAGGCAGAAACGGCTGAACGAATAAACAACCTTCTGGTAAAGAACAGCGAGATTTCTATCATCAAAAGGAAGAAATCCAGTGAGAATTACGTATAAGATAACACCACAGGACCAAATATCTGAAGTGGCACCGTCGTAGCCTCTATTCAAAAGGATCTCAGGTGCAACATAGTTGGGACTTCCACAAGTAGTATGCAGCAAGCCATCATCCTGGAATTTGCCGAAGAACAAACGTCAGAGAAAGGAATCAATCAAACATCCAACTCACATCATACACTTAAAGGTTGAAATGCACACCCTAAAATGTTGAGGCAATGCACTGAGTCCAAAGTCAGTGATCTTAATGTTTCCTTTGGTATCAACAAGAACGTTCTCTAGCTGTGGGGGGAGAAAAAAGAAAAGCTGTACATAAGAAAAGTGGCTATATACTAACAACAATATGTAGTAAGTAGTAGTAATGTAATACCTTGAGGTCCCTGTGGAAAACACCTTTGTCGTGACAGTAGCTAACACCATCAATCAACTGCTGGAAAAGCTTCCTGCCTTCTGCTTCAGGAAGCCTCCCCTTTGATGCCTATGTAGTGTATGGTATGATGAAAACGTCCAAGTTTTTTATTTTTATTTTTTTTAATGAATTCTCTTAATCAGTTCAACGTACTATGAACACAATGAGAAAAGAGAGCTACTACTTACAATTCTATCAAACAATTCGCCTCCAGTTACATAATCTAGAACCATATAAATCCTTGACTTACTTGCCAGCACCTGCAATTATGAATGTATTCATTTCAGGTTGACAATCTTCAACCAAAATGAAAGTAATAGAGAAAAGCTAATGAACAGTGTAATTTAAGCAACTTTACTTACAGTATCTAGAACTCACTGATTAGCCATTACCCCAAAAAAGAGAAAAATAAAAAGAGTAAACCAAGGGCTACTGTACTTTTGCTGGTAGGAAGCTAAGATCCGGAAATATCTACCAATTATAACCAAATTGATATTTTGTGAGAAATGTAAAATCGTACGGGCAGGGCCTAGTTTTCATGAATAATTTCAATGGACCCCATAGCCTTCCTTTCAGCGAATTACCTCTTCTTTAAATAAAAAAAACATTAATAATCATAATAATAATATATTTAATGACTTATGGGACTAGAACAAAAGAGGGGATGTTAGGTAATTTGGGAACATTTGCATGCGGATTGGTCAGCTTATTTGTATTCTCAAGCTATTCTTGGAACTCTTTAAAATCATGGTACTATTTTAGATACTATTGTCAAACGAGAAAATAATTTAAAGACGACTAGATTAAGGTATGCTCTTTATTTTATCATACTATTGTGGAATTAAAAATATTATTAGTTCCCTTTGCCACTGATATTCATTGATTATTAACGACACGAAATGCTTTTACCAGATTTTGATCATTTTCATGGTACGATATGATTACTACTTTTTACTGTTCCTAATTTTATCCTGCTCATAGTAATTATAACCATAATAATTTTCCAACAATATTCCTAATTCAACAATTATTAGATGAGAAAGGACTCAGCAAGCTCTGGTTCATAATTCCCTGTCCATGAGATAATCGTTTTCCTATTCATAACGAAAATTGTGAACGCCACATCTTAAAGAGGACCAAAATGAAGAAATGCGGTTTTGCCTCATCCACATCTTTTTTAGAGCATTTTGTGACCACATATTAATGTCAGGAGTCAGGAGTCAGGACACGTCCGTTTCATTTCTCAGCATTTAATACTATAATTAATCCTGATTTGATTATATATCATATCCACCCTTCTCTTTAATACGACTTGACGTAATTATCTAAAAAAAGGAAATACTAATAAGAATCTCATAATCTCCCCGCGATTCCTGCAATTATTCTTCAATTTGCTTTTTCCACACACATCAATACTGGTATTCACTATTATTTACTTGTTTGTTACTACTTATTCATGTTCTAAAGAAAGAAAGAGACAATTAACAGTAAGTAGCAAACCTCATGTAGCCTGACGATGTTTGGATGCTTGAGGAGCTTTAAGGTGGCAATCTCCCTCTTTATCTGCAATTACCCAATTCCCATTTTTGTAGTTAGATAGACTGAGATTGACACAAACAAGTAGCAGTTTCCAATCGAATCAATTATGCGCTTGATCTGAAAATGGTTAAACAAGAAGAAGGTGCCCAAGTTTGGGAAGACAATGTGATGCAACTAAACTGAGTCGGGAGAATGGAATAGTAAATGAAGCATTGTAAGAGAGAGAAAAGGAATGGCAGGTAGTAGGGAGGCATTAGATAACGATGATGAATGAATGTGAAATCGAAGGTGGTGGTACTGGTACCTGATGGGTAGTCTTAAGGTGAATGATGCGATTCTTCTCAAGGATCTTGACAGCAAAAGGAAGACCAGATTCAATGTTCCTAGCCAACTTCACTTTCCCGAAATTCCCTTCACCAAGTGTCTTCCCCAATTCGTACTTTGCTAGTCGCATTCCCGTCGTCGTCTTCTGATCCTGATCTCCTCCTATTTCTTCTTCCTTATTCGTCCTCACCATCCACCGAAACCAACCCAGTGACCTTCTTCAGACAGACAACGTCAATAGTGTGTTGTGTTGTCAGTTGTGAGAAGGGGTTGGATGATGGACGGACGGATGAATATGATGCGTTTTAAAGATCCCTCTCCGTCTGACTCTGCTTATGTTTGTGTCTACGTGGATGACATGTACTTATTTATTATTATTATTATTATTATATCACATAGATAATAATCATTCATGAAAAAGTAAATAAAAATAACAAATAAAAAGAAAATACATGACATGAGGATCACGCTGCTCCTGCTCGACGGACCGCAACTTTGGCGTGTCTGTCCCGGGCACAGAAGATCTGTATTTCTTATTCTGTAATTACTCAATACTCCTTTAATCTTAACCATTCAATACAATAAATTAAATGGTTAAGATTAAAAAAAAATAGAAAGTAGAGGTACAGAAGATCTGCCCCCGTCTGTCCCTATCTACCCACCCCATTTTTTTTGTATCTGCTCATCCCAGTTTTTACTAATTAACCCCCAACCCAACTCTACATGGCATGCTAACTTTCCCAAATAAAATAGGGTCGGTACATGTAAAATGGGACAGAATCTTAACTTATGTATCTTTTCTTTTCAGAAATGAGAGCGTTTTGTAATTGGATTGGTCAAAGTGTTGACTTTGTACGAATATCCGGATAAAAACAAAGGAAAAGTTGAATTTTTACGTGTATATGTATTTTTCTTGCATCTCACGTGCACACGTTTCCAAATTATATATATATATATATTGATTGTAGCGTGTAGGCCGTACACGCCCTCTTTTACTTTCTTCAATCATGTGTTTAAGACAAGGAGGATGTGGACGGAGATTTTAATTAATTATATATAAGTACGTAATATTGGACTTCCCACTTGCACACCCATTCCTTAATAATTATATCAAATTAGTCAATCAAACATAACTTCACATCCACATTTACCAAATCTGAGTCAGTTTCAAGAACCTTATGTCCTATATATATACTAGTATTTAATGTGATGACCACTAGGCAGGAATAGCCAGGATTACACGTAATTAAAATAGAACAAATCTCTTTGCTAAATTGCGTCTAGATAAGGATTAAGTAATCTCAGATAATTAAGAAGAGATTCTCAAAGCTGATACGTACAAATAATCAGCGGGAATAGAAGGTTGGTTCCCCTTGAGTTTGCGTGTAGAATATTAATATACGTGACTTTGCAATTCCCATTTGGTGATGTATATTAATATACCTAAGGTAATGAAGAAGGGTTGGAGAGTTGAAACTTCAAAGCTTATGAAAAAAGAAACGAAAACACTCAATACTCACAACCATATGCAATGAATTAATTAGATGCAAACAAAAGCCATTAATATATAAGTAGCCTTTGCTCATTCCTCCTCCTCCTCTTGTGTATGATATCAGAAGCGTTCATTTTGATGATGATGATAGGAAATCCGATCGTAACAAACTTCAAAGACATTCGATTTAAAATGTGGAAACAATTTTAATTAGTAGTATTATTATTATCACGTGCAAATGACAACAGGTTATTATTGAAAGTGAATTCCATCCATGAGTTGTAATGAAAAGAGTGGTAATTTGATTGTTAGGAGAACACTTGTACCTAACATTCAAAAGGCGTGAATCACGGGAAACGCGGAAGCCTATACCTACGTCTTATTGTATTTATTACACCTGTTACAAAAAATTTAGTAAACAGAAGACTGTGAGGCTGACTGACCACCCACCTTCACCGCACAGTCATCTTGATTCGAACTTGGTAGGTGGATTTTAGGAATGGATATTTGTATTTTTGATGGAAGCGTCCCTTTCTTTCACACTTGCATAATGTGGCCTTGGTTCACATCCGTCAGACTTGGTCTTATTTACTTTTGTGCTGGCCCAGCCGAGACAAAGGTACTCCTGAATCAAACTGTTAGGTAGTGTTTATTTTTATTCTTTAATTTTTGTTTTCAAATTCAATAAAAAGATTTGTTTCTTTAGAAGACAAATAGAATTGAGAAGAAAAATAGATTTGTTATTGAAAAAATACTCTATTCTTGCTTACATATTTCAAAGATACAAAGGTTATTAATATAGCCTACGGCTAATAAAAAACTAGGGAAAGATAATGATAAACTTTCACAAAATTTGCAACTCTTAGATAACACTTTACTATTAATCTGTTGCTGTGAATGTGCTGTCAAATAGGAGGAGCTTCCTTTATCTATTGGATTACCATTTACATAGGAAGTTGTTACTCTTTAGGAGTCCTTGAAACCAACTATATTCCTTTAATAGATAGGTGATAT
>JANITX010000010.1:43647511-43666983 GCA_027564395.1 Erythroxylum ulei | reverse complement strand
AAATCGACCGGTTCGCCACTTGGCGATTTTTTTCCGGTCCGGGAATTTTCTCCGGAAAATTCCAGAAAAATTCCTGAGAATCCCTTAAAATATAAAACACTCAATGGCTCACTCAGAATAATTTTTCAAACCCAATAACCACGTTAATCACAATAAAATTGCATTAGGCACAAAAACTGGGAATGTCATGTATGCATGTACAGTTATTTCATGTGCACTATTTTCACTGATCAACAGTACCAGTATGCATAACAATGTCAAAGCAGTCCTAATCACTCTTACCCCTAGCCAATTTACTATTTGACCCTTCCTGTCGGGGGTGGGATGTTACAGCTACAGCCTTGTATGCCATGTCAATAGCTCGCTGATTATCATCTGTTGCAGGCCAACCAATGCAGTTTTATTCTAGGCAGACAAATAACGGATAATATCATCATCGCGCAGGAATTCATTCACTCGAAGTGAAAAAAGAGTGGGAAGATCGGGTTTCTTGCGCTTAAGGTCGATCTGGAGAAAGCCTATGACCAGCTTCGGTGGGATTTTATCCACCACAATTTAACGAATATTCATTTACCAGAAAACCTCACCTGGGTCATTATGAAGTGTGTGACGACGGTGACATTGCAGGTTAATTGGCAAAGCACAGTTACAGATCCTTTTAGCCCCACTCGAGGCCTCAGACAAGGAGATCCGCTCTCGCCTTACCTATCCGTCCTGTGCATAGAACGATTAGGACACCTTATCTCGCGGGAGGTGGATCAAAGGAAGTGGAAACCGATAAAACTAAACCCCTCTGCCCCCCCAGTTCTCACCTTTTCTTTGCGGATGATCTTGTTCTGTTTGCAAAAGCTACGGATGCCCAGATGCACATGATCACAAAGACTCTAGACGATTTTTACAAGGCCTCTGGCCAGAAAGTAAATATTGAAAAACCCAAGGTTTACTTCTCCAAGAACATCTCCCCAATTACCACGCGTCATCTCAGCCAAGAACTGCGCATTAAGCCTACGAACAATCTAGGGAAGTATCTTGGCGTTCCCTTGCTCCATGAACGCACAAAGCGACACACCTACCAACATATTGTTGATAACGCTCAAAAGAAACTTACAGGATGGCGCACCAGGATGTTGTCTCTAGCAGGACGAGTTACTTTAACCCAATCTGTGTTATCGACACTCCCTATTTTTACAATGCAAACGGTCAGATTACTGCGGCAGCTCTATGATGATTTAGAGCGACTCATGAGAGACTTTATATGGGGATCCACGGGGAAGCAGAGAAAATTACACCTAGTTAATTGGGCAACAGTCTGTCTGCCCAAAAAAGCGGGGGGCCTAGGTATTAAGCGCATCCGTCCCTCTAATGATGCGTTGTTGACCAACTTGGACTGGGCACTAATTACTCAACCCACAGCCTTATGGATTCGGATTCTATGTGCTAAATATCGATTAACCACTCATCACCTCCCACGTACCATCAATAGGAGGGGGGCTTCGAGTGTTTGGAGGGGCATCTCTGCAACTTGGCAATTTATCCGCCAAGGTCTGCGATGGGAGCTGGGCAATGGTCGATGTTTTTACTTCTGGTTGGATCATTGGGCAACGGATTAGGGACCTATTATCTACGCGGTGACCTCCCCCGTTCCCGACAGCGTCCTTTACGCTACAGTTGCGGACTTTCTGAATGAAGACTACACCTGGAAGTGACACCTATTCCAACAGTACCTCCCATCCACAGCTTTCTTGGATATTACGGACCTCCTCCCGGATGCAGCAAGCACAACGGAAGATAAAACGCGGTGGGGCCCAACTGAGCATGGAGGGTTCATAGTGGCATCTGCCTATGCCCTGATCGAAGGAAGTACCAAGGATGCTCATGAAAACATTTGGGTAGTGATTTGGAAATGGGCCGAGCCCCAGCGGATTAGAGCCTTCCTTTGGTTAATGAACAAAAACAAGCTACTGACCAATCACCAACGGATGGCACGACATCTATCCGCAGATAGCAGTTGTCACTTCTGTGGCCAAGAAGTGACCACTTTACATGCCCTCAGGGTTTGTCCACGTGTGAAAGCCTTCTAGAGTAAGTTTCCCCGAGAGCTGGTTGATGTGGAGTTCTATCACCACGATGTGGAGAGGTGGTTCTATCCAATCTTACGAAGCATACTCTAGTGATGCATTTCGACTGGGTTACTATCTTTGGAGTAGCCTACTGGTCTGTATGGCAGTGGAGAAACAAAAGTCTTTTTGACGTTGCCTTTAGTTAGCCGGAAGATGGTACTCAGGCTGTTATGGACTATGCGGAGCGGCTAGATAGGGCCCGGGCAATGGAAAGTTGTATGTTTCTGCCTTAGGGACTACCCGTGGGTAATTTAGTGGGGTGGACCAAACCGCTGGAGGACTAGGTCAAGCTTAACAGTGATGGAGCGGTTAAACAAGGGGCCTACCCTGCCACGGTTGGGGGACTACTTAGAGACGCATACGGTCAATGGTGCGGGGGTTTTCTACAGCATCTTGGAAGGAGCTTGTCGTTAGCAGTCGAACTCAAGGGCGTCCATTCGGGCCTTACTTTGGCTTGGTCGATGGGTTATAGACGAGTCATTTTCGAAGTAGACTCATTGGAAGTTATTAATATCCTGTCCTTTTCCACTGCAAATTTATCCGAGCTTAATTTTTTGGTGGCAGGTATCTGTGGCCTACTCCAACGAAATTGGGAGATCCAACTCCAACATGTGCATCGAGAAGGGAATCAGTGTGCAGATCACATGGCATCTCTAGTAGTCCTGGCTAGCCCAGGATGCATATTTTGCAGGAGCCTCTGCTGACGGTCATGGACCCTCTCCACAGAGACAAGCAAGGAGCTGTATACTGCAAAGTCCTGCGCTAGCTAGATTTCTTCTTTTGACCTTTTGGCTTTCCATTTGTTAAAAAAAAAGGTTGGAGGACTTAGCCCATCGAAATGTTAGACATTTTTGCCCTTAGGGGCATTTTTGTCCATCTCCTATTAAGTGGACAACTATTAATTATAATTTTGGTTTTCAATAAATTATTGGTTAAGTTACGTAATTCGATCAAGATAAGGGTAATAAAGTGACCCAATAAATGATCTAAATTAATGGGTCGAAGTTCGGGTGGAAAATGGATCCCTTTCAGTATGGACCTGGTCTATATCGTCCTTGTGATGGAGAAGCCCGATATAGAAATTATATAAAGGTTAAGGTCTCTTGTAGTTACTTATATCATTCGCGAGCATTCAGTTCTTTGACCCGTTAAGAGAGCTTGCGTTTTGAGGAAACTATAGAAAGGCCTAGACCCAACAACGGTGAACAACTTCCTCAACTGATCCGGGACGATCGAAGCTCGTTTGGACGTCGAAAACTACTTCGAAAGTTGAAATGGACCCGAAATTAGGTATTCCACATTTCCTTCCTTTTTACCCTTTCATGTATGATCTTAGGTACGTAATAGGGTCTGTGCTACATGTTACAAGTGGTATCAGAGCGGTTACGTGATCGAGTTGACAGAAAATGAAGGTTTTTCGGTTTCCATTCATTACAGTTTTCTTCGATTTTTGATTCGTTTTTCAGTTTTTTTACGTAAATAATTATGTAAAAGTAGTATACATAAGGCTAGCTACGAAAAGCGGGCCAAACAGAGCAAAAAACTAACTTCCAGGTAGCCAGAAATCACCCTCCCCGTCGGAGGACGATGCAACGCACATGCCCGATGTTGCTATAGGGGTCGGGGGAGGGAGGTACGATTGGCAAGTGCGCTGCACGCGCCAATCGCGTGCCACTAAGCGGCACCGTATGCGTTGCACGTGCCTCACACGGCGCGTGCTCCCACGGGCATCGAACCTCGGGTGCGTGAGTGGCACGCCCCGCATCTGGCATGACACGTGGACTGCCTTATTTGAGATATTTCACATAAATTTAGGTCATTTGCAAACCTGAAGCAGAAACAAGGTGAAGAATTTCGAATTCTTCAGGGGGGCATTTGATCTGATCTTCGGAAATCAAAGACGAATTTGTCTAAGAAAGGATTGATTTTGGGAGGGAAAGAAAGGAAAGGAAAAGGAAGGGTGAGCGAGTGAGCGAGTTGGGTTGGGTTGGGCTCAACTCGACCCGGCGTTCTTCTTATTTATTTTCTAAAAATTTAGACTCTCTTATGTTGTCATCATTAGTGTACTTCAATCCTTTGTAATTGCAACCAAAGCACAACGCTTCCAACTTCCTATTTTCCTCATCTCTTCTGCTACATTAACTTTCACACATTATCACTTCCAAGCTGTATAAGTTTTCTTTTATATTCATTATCAAACAATACATTTTTGTAGATCTTCAAACAACTTGGAAAACATTAGCATACAAATAACATCTTCCCATTCTAAAATGGTTAAAACCGAAGCCTTCTCTGTGATAAACCTCTGAGATTAGCCTACTTGCTTCAAGACAGTCTCTACATATTCCTAAGTTTTTGGTTATACGCAACCTCACCTTGGCAATCCATTGCTAGACCTCCGAACATTCAATTCCATGAATAAACTGCTTTACAAGGCAGTCAATCGAAAACTTCCATAGCTTTATTTAAGCAACCAGTCAATGATTGTTGTTGCGAGCTTTATGTCTCCTTCAATCCCACTTTGCTCTATCAACTTGTGTATTCGCTGACCTTGTTCTAAAGCACGTAATCCTGTAAATGGTAGCTGCCACATAAGCCCCTAATCCTGTACTTGGTACTTGGTAGCTGCCACATATTTTATCAAACACCACATTCTCTGCTCTCATCCTATCAAACAAAGCAAATGCTTCAGGAAACATGTTGCTCTGCACATAAGTACCAATCACGGCGTTCCAAGACGGAAAGCCTCATCCACCAATCCCCAGCGAGAATAATCAGAGTAAAGTGCCCTCTCGTACATGCCGTCAAAGACCGTCCTAGATTCATCCAATTGTTTAGAAAGCCGACACGAACTCCAGATCCCAGCTTCAAAAAATGGGCATTAATTTGCTTCCCTTCTTCGATGCCATTAACGGAGTAACAAGCTCTAACAACACAGGGGCAAGTGAAGCCATTGGGTACAACAGTCTTGCAACAACTTGTGGGCAACATGGGACTGCAGGTGGCCTCTCATAATAGTATTGTAAACGAAGGAATTCGAACGAGTAACTGTTTCAAACAGTTTGATAGCATCCTGTAAAGCACGGAATTTGAGGAGTTGGGTGACAGTAGACTTGTTAGCGGAGAGGCCAAGTGGGAATGATACCGTCTGAGCTGGGTAATGGAAAAGCAGTTCTTGAGGCCATCAAACACATAAGGGGTGGACTAGCTTGAAGAAGAGATAACGAAGACTAAGAGTACTACATTTGCGAGAATTTAAGTAAGAAAGTTAGGTCCTTTCCATGTTGGGGTTTATCATCCGAAAGCAGACCAAACATAACACCAGATACAACACGCTACATGAAAATAACGAGTTTCATATATGATGTTTCTTGGCAACCATTTTACACTACAAGCTTAACCAATATGATCAAAAATGGTACCATCATAATTTATTGAAGCCACTTTTTCTTCCAAAATTTCAGCTGATTCAACAGTTACAGGCATTTACCAAACAATGGTGATTGCATAGTAATTGAACATTAAACCTTACAGCACCATAAGAACAGCTTTTCTAGCTTCCAATTAATCTGCAACCATGAATGGATCTGCTTCTCCAAGATCAGCCATTAGAGGTTCTGTTCTCTCCTCTTCCTCTCCTAAATATGTGGGGAATGGAAGCAATGAAATATCTGGCTTTTTGTAGATAGAATCTTTTATAAAAACAAAATTTCCCTCTGCACCAGGGACCTGTACAAAATTCAGACTTCCATTAGCAGTACTCTACAAGAAGGGGTAATACATAATAGGTGCAACTGGGGTGTGATCTCTATTTGTCATGTTTCACCTTATAATCAACTTTCATCAAATTGGAGGACACACAATGCAACCGAGAAAGAGATCCAATTTAGGCAATCAACACTGCTAACAAAGTGTCATATACATGCACACACTTGTTTCATAAACTATGTATTTAGGTGTTCAGAAATTCTTCTATTGTCATTCCAGGGAAAAGACATAATGAAAAGAAATATAGACCACCAAAATGTAGGCATTTTACATGCAGGGAAAGGTTTGCAGTATCATATTTCAAATCTTAGCATATATCTGTACAACAAGATGTCAGAGAACCATACTTGTCCTTTCACCCACATCAAATTCCTCACTGGATCTATTTTGTAGACCCATACATTTTTCACTGTTCTTTGCTTTGCACCCATACGCCCAGCCATCTTTTTGCCTTTAAATACCTGCATGCGGAGCCAAATAACATGGGTGAGAAATATAGATTATCACCATTTGCAGCCCAACCGCGGAGTGACAAACCAAAAGAACAGAACAATTCTTTCTATAAAGTTGTAAGATCAGTAAACTACAACTCACTGCATTCATTGTACGACAAATATAACCTTAAACAAATTGGTTGAAATTCATAATTGTTGAAGAACCATCGAGTTTAGGCATATATACATAGCTGGGTAGGATTGACCAGGCATTGTCCACCCTTTGCCAATCTTATACAATCTCTTTGTTGGATTTTCGATGGAATAATGATTACCAATTAATGATAAAGATAAAGGAATTTCAAAGTGAGCCCATCCTGCCTCTTCTGTGATTCAACATGTTTAGTAGCTCATACTGAAAATTAAGATATATTTCTTCCCAAGAAGTGTTAAGTTCCGGGATACTCATTTTCAAACTATAAAGTTGCTATTCACATTTAACAGCATTCTTCAGGTTTACCAGTATTCAACAGACATCCAGCCGGAAGTTGAAAACAAGATGCATAAGAGGATCCAATAAATCACGGACAACCATACAGTTATTCTGTTGGACGTTAAAATCAATGGGAGGATCAATACCGGAAGCTAATAATGTGAAATACAATTCGATATCATTTCTTTTAAATAAAAACTAGAGTTGTATGTAGCCCTGTGGGCAAATGTTAATGGGGCAAGTGGGCTTACCGATAGAGCTTGTTACTGTGTATCTCCTCCAACAATTATATACACATATAGAAACCAAAACAGACTTGAAATGAATGATAAATGAATTTCCAAATTTCTGATGCTAAAGAGAACCAGAAATACTAACAAAAGAAGGAAGAATTTAAGGAAAGGACAGTTGGAAGGATGAAGAAAAGATATGAAGTGTGAGAAGATTTGGAGGAATAGATGCTTGTTGTGTTTCCTTTTCACCAGCAGTTGGGTATATACCCGTTGAAAATGGTTACAACGGTAAAGATGAAAAAGTAAAAATTAATAACAGTAACTAGTGACAGCACAACTGTCCCTTACTAGTGAGATGTAGGACAGCATTTTTAAATAGAAATAAAAAAAAGTGTCTTCGTCTTCTTCGTCCCTTTTGCCTCTAACAATACCAACCTTGTCCACAATGTTCAAATGCAGATAACGCTTCTGTAGATTGAACAAAAACTACCAGGTAGTTTGCTCTGCTGGTCCTAACCATTTCACCAGTACTTGAGTTGCAGGTTTATTATGTCTTTTGACATTCTTCCATACAAAATGGACACAGTGCTCTTTCTTCTGAGCTAAGCTCCAATGCCAGTATAGGGGAGGACCTACTAACAGAACTCATACATCCTAGCTATAATTCTTGTTTGTTGATTGATGTCATAACCAACCAACAGTCTACCCATTGATAGCTATAATACCCTCTACCTGTTGATAGGAATTTGATACTAGGTTGCCTTCAAATAACTTTCTTATCAAATTTTGGATAGCAAGATCCTTCTCTGAACTACCTTTGATCTCTTCCAACAATTGGGTTTGAACTTGTGAAACTAAGGTACAAAGCTCAACACAAGACACTCTCAAAAGAGCATCTGCAGCTAAGTTTTGTCTCCCTTTCCTATACCTTATTTCGAAGTCATATCCTAGTAGCTTTGGAAGTCAAAAATGTTTGAAAAGAAGTCTGCATTCTCAGTTCTAAAAGAAACTTCAAGCTTTTGTGAATTGTGTTGATGAATGGTCTTCCACTCAAGTATTGGTGCCAAAAATTAACCGCCAAAATAACAGCAAGGAACTCCTTATAAGTGGATAGACATTGATGTTTAGTTGAAAAAGTTTTACTTGCAAAGGCTATGGGATGCCTTTCCTGGCTTGACACTGTTCCGAAGCAGTTGTCACAAGCATCAGCCTCAGTTGAAAAAGGTCTAGAGAAATTAGGCACAACTAGGACTGGTGCAGACATGAGAGCTAACTTCAGGGTTTGGAATGCATCTTCAACCTTGCCAAACCACACAAAGGCATTTTCTTAAGTGAGGCAGTCAGAAGTTTACTCGATATGCTAAAAAGCTTGATAAACCTCCTATAATACCCAGCTAAAACCAAAAAGCCCCTTAGTTCTATCACTAAGGATTGACCACCTTGAAATTGAATCCACTTACTTAGGGTCAGTAAGGACACCAGAGATGGAGATTCTGTAACCCAAGTATTTAACTTGTGAAGCCCTTAAGTTGCATTTGTGGCCCCTGAGCAAAAGCTGATTATTTTCTAAAAGTCACAATGTTATCTTGAGATGGTTAATATGATAAAAGATTTGGCCGTAAACAAGGATATCATCGAAGAAGACTAATATAAAACTACATAATGTGCCCCGAGCAACTCATTCATCAAGCTTGGAAGGTAGAGGGGGCATTAGTGAGCTCAAAGGGCGTCACTAAAAATTCATAGTGCCCGTTCTAAAGGCTATTTTGTGAATATCAAGAGCATGCATTTGAATCTGGTGATAGCCTAATCTTAAGTCTGGCTTGGAAAACCAAGTAACTCCATGTAATTCACCTAAGAGCTCTTTTATGATAGGTACAGAAACTTGTCCTTATGTTGTTCTTATTCAGCTCCCTATAATCTACACGTAAGTGCCAGGAGATGTCTTTTTTCTTAACCAAAACCACCGGAAAGGAGAATGGGATATGGTTATGGGGAATGACTTCTTTTTCAAGAGATCTTGAATTAGTTCTATAATATTCTTTTGTAAGCTCCTGGAAGTCTGATATTAATGGGTTCCGCTCCCTCCTTAAGTGGAATATTGTGATCGTGAGATCTTAGAGGTGTTTCAAGAGGGTCTTGAATCAATTCTTCTATGATATTCTTTTGTAAGCTCCTTTACCTGTAAGGTCTAATATTAGTGGGTTCCACTCCCTCCTTCGATGGAATATTGTGATCGTGAGATCATAAAGGTCGCAACCCATTTGGTTCAGCAAATAAGGAACTAAATTATGCCAAATACAATCTAGCTTCTGTTGTTGATCCTCCCTCAATGAGTTGTTTTCAGTGGTAAGTTCCTTGAGTTGTTGCTCCATGGGATATACAAGTCTCAACATACAAAACTGGTTGTTGGGTTGGGGCCTTCATAGCAATATTGCAAACTTTTTAGGAATGACAGATTTTGGGTGGCTACTGTGACCTCCCTTAAGCAAGACTTGCCTCCCACACAAGTTAAACTTCATAGTTTGCTTACCAAAATTACATAGAACGTTATTCACGGTGACAACCATTAAACCCTTAGGACCAAATCGCAACCTCCTAAGGGAAGTATTAATCCAACCATGTATGTTTCAAGGATTTGAAGTTTGAAGGAGTACCTTTCAAATAGAGCACAATAGGCTCGCATGCTCCCAGTCTAATGAAGTTCCTATTGGATCAGCAAAAGCTTCTTCTCCAAATCTTTGAGTAATGGCCACCTGATACTCATTCCAAATGGGATCTTCCAGAGTTAATCAATGCTTAAGGAGAAGTTGACGCTACTCTGCCGTCACCCCTACCATATGAGGGGCCACTAATCTCACTTTCATCTCAGAAGGTGTGCAATCAATCATAAAGAATTGTTCAACATGAAATACCCAGTTGTGTAACTCAGTCACATCAAATAGGGATCCACCTAACTAGCTCTTGTTGGAGCAGTATATTATTGTCATTCTATATGAGAATAACCCATTTGTTGTCCTTCAGGTTATATTGACACTCACTAAAGAGATAACTAGAAATACCAACAAGAAAGAAGGGAGAATTAAGGAAAGACAGTAAGAGATAAAAAAAAGTAAAAATTAATAGCAGGAAATAGTGAGGGCATGACAACAGTGAGATACTTTAAAGCGAAAATAAAAGAAACATTGTTTTCATCTTCTTCGTCCCTTTTGCTTAAAACAATTCTCTTCTTTTCTTCTTGCTGGATTTTGTTAAGCTAGAAAACTGAGATAAAGAAATCATTTCTATCATTTGGTAATCAGAGCAGCAATCTTGGTGTGGGTAGTGTTAAGTGAGGTGTTGTAAAGGAAATTAGTAATGGCTGACAACATATGGAGGTAAGAATTTAAGACGTTAGAGAATCACATCAAAAATCAAATCAAAGACATGCAAGAGACTTGATCAAAGTTATAGGAAGCACGTATCAAATAGGGAAAGTAAATGAGCTAACTGAAAGAAATGATCCAACAATTCTTGTTAAATCGAGATTCTAATACACGAACTCAATCATTAGCAAGGAATCATATGGTGTAGAAAAATAATCCACAATCGCAATATAATGGACAAACAGAAGTTCAACATTGTACAGTGGCCACTCGATTGAGCTAGGTAGATTTCCCCACCATCAATGGTAATGATGTCCATAATTGGATTTTTTTTAGCAGAACAATTTTTTTAAGGTTGATCAAACACCTCCAAACATGAAAGTAAAGATTGCAACAATTCACAAGGAAAGGAATTGCGGCTAAGTAGCATCAATTATTTCTCAAGCATTGGTTGACAGTGGAGGAACCAAGCTGGGGCAAAAATATCTGTGTTATTTCAAAGGTTTGGAGATGAGGTTTTTGAAGACCCACTGGAGATTTTAAGTAGTTGTTACAAATGGGAACTATGATTGAATATTGTGAGCTTTTTAACAAGTGCTCTAATAAGCTACAAATGCCTGGAACTTGTTATTTTTTTTCCTAAATGGATTCGAACTCGAATTTGAATTAACTGATAAAGTGATGAGCCTAAGAACTTTGCAACAAACATATGTATTAGCTAAGAAGCATAAGCCAATTGCATCAACATGCTATGGAAAAAATAAGTATGGGATGGTTAAGCAATCGGTAGCCTTTAGTCCATCATTCAACATTCTCAACACATCATCAAGCTCTAGATCAGTATCAAACTTTGGTTTTATTACCATCACCAATAATTGCTACTAAAGTCACACCAACAAAACCAATACAAAAACAACATAGGTAATCAAGCAACAAAGAATTTAAAGAGAAGAGGGCAAAGAGTGTTTGCTTCTAGTGTGATGAAAAGCTTGTGTCAGATCATAATTGCAAATGTAAGTAATGGTTTGTCATGGAGAATGTGGATAAAGAGATTTTAAGGAAGGAGAGAAGGACATGGCTAAGAACCAAACGGAATGGCAAGCTCTTACATCAATGCAAGCTAAGTCAGGAGCGTTTGGATGAATTTAAATAAATGAGGGTGATGGGATACCATAGGGCAAATCTTTACATATCTTAGTTCGACTTATCAATATTGCAGAAGGAAGACTATCTACTCACAAAGGTTCAAAACATCAAGGTTACCAAGGGAAGTGACATTCAACTACCTTGCTTTAAGGTAAGTAAAGCTCTTGAGTGGATACTACAAGGTATAAAGTTAATCACCAATGCTGTACTGTTGCTTTTGGGAGGATGCAATTTTGTGCTTGGGGTGCAGTGGATGTCAACTTTGAATGAAGTATTGCGTAACTTCGATAAACAAACTATGTTGTTCAATTGACAAAGAGAACAAGCATTGCTTAGGGGTTCCTACCAACAATTCCAAACTGGTTACAACAAAAAAGTTTGATAATTTAGCATCTAAATCACAGCTTACCAATCAACTTTGTTTGATGCTATTGAAGGATTCGTTAGAACAACAATTTCATGAGCTTATAACAGGTAACCATAATATAAAGGAAGAGTAACAAGTGGACTTGTAGGGAATGTTAACTGAACTCAACAGACTTTTGCCTAATCCATCGACTTACAACCCCACAGGATCCACGATCATAGAATTTTGGTGAAAGAAGGTGCGGAAGCAATCAATGTAAGACCATATAAATATGTTGGCTTTTAAAAGTGCGTGATCAAAGAATTAATGTAAGACTTGCACAACAATTTAACGGATGAAGTATTTAGACCCTACATGGGGAAGTTTATTTATTTATTAATTTATTGTTTCCTATAACATCCTAATCTATAGTCAATCATTCGAAAATCACTAAGAGCATCTCAGAATTACTTTTGACATATTGAGGCAACAACAATTTCTAGCAAAAGGGATCAAGCGCATTTTTGGAGCTTCACAGGCTGGGTATTTACAGCACATAATTTTAGTCAAAGGAATAGCCACTAATCCTAAAAAATTTGAATCAATGGCTTAATGACCTACACCTCTGAATATTAGAGAACTGAGTATTTTAGGGCTTAGATAGTCAACAGTAAAAAATTCATTAATCGCTATGGAACCAAAAGTTATCACCATTGTTCTATGGACCCTTTACGATAACCGATAGAATTCAGAAAGTGACCTACAAATTGGATCTTCCAGAAGGTACCTTGATTCACAACATTTTCCACATTTCCCAACTGAAGAAACATGCTGATCCAACCACTATTGTCCTACCCACAAAACTAATAACTAAGCACAAAATAGCTTGGGCAATTTCTGGAGCATTGCTAATGAAGAGACAAAGTAAGTTCATTACTGGGATCTTGATTCAACGTTCGAGAGAGGCTATGTGAGAATTCTTATACGATATTCAAAAATGCTTTCCCTCTATCAACCTTATGGACAAGGTTCTTTGAGAGAGGGAAAGATGTTAGACGTTAAAATGAATGGGAGGATCAGTAACAAAAGAGATACAATATGATATCGTCTTTCAAATAAAACCAAATTTATGTGTAGACTTTATCGTTAAGTTTGCTATTGTATATCTCCTCCGACAGTTATATACATATGTGAAAATCAAAATAGACTCATGACAAATGATAAATAAATTTCCAAATTTATCTCTTTTTCTTTTATTCTTCTCTTCTTTCATGATTTCCTTCTATTGTAAAACTAAGATAGAAAAATCATCTCTATTATGTGCAATCTTCACAAACTTTTGACAATTAATCATCTCTATTATTAGTATATCTTCACAAACTTTTAAATTTTAATTGTCAAAAATTCATGCTTATGAAATTTGAGTTCCAAATACACAAAGCACTAAATACACTGCAAATTACATGTTATCTAAGTGTTGTTCAGCTAAGGAAAGAGCGGGATTTTATATTTGTATCAAAATGCCCACCTCATTTAGTTTGAGAGGAAAAAAAAACATATAGTGAGTTGTCAACCTAAACCAAAAGATACATACCCTGCCAGGAGTATCTCTCTGACCAGTAGAACCCGCACTTCTATGTGACAATGAAGTTCCATGAGTTTCTTTCTGTCCTCTAAAGTTGTGTCTTTTCATAACACCCTGGATTGTAGAAGAAAAGACCATAAGGCATGTACTAGTTGATAAGAATATAAAAGCAAAATCTTAAGTTATCTTTTTGCCTTGCTGGATCAAGGATTTAAAACAAGAGAGTTGCAAGAGCTTGTTAACTTTAATTCAATATTGTGTGGAAAAGAAACTAAAGGTCAATCAGCAGCAAGTCCAATTCAATCATAACAAGCTCTATAGAAGTATAGCACATGCGAAATGAAGAAGATACGGATGGGAAAGTACGAAACCTGAAAACCTTTTCCTCTAGTGATTCCAGTGACATCAACAAACTGGCCGGGAACAAAATGGGAAACGGTGAGGGGGGTGCCAACGGGGAGAAGAGCATCTTCAGTGACAGGAAATTCCCTTAATTTTCTCTTCAAGGGAACACCTTGAGCTCTAAAATGACCTACCTCAGGCAATGTCAAGTGCTTTGCCTTCTTCTGCCCGTAACCAATCTGACTAGCACCACAATATGACAGATGACTAGATGAGAACTTTTTGGATAGAACGATTATACAGAAATAACAAAAGAGTAATGCTTATTGATTACCTGTAGGGACAAAATTCCTTCCTTCTCAACAGTTTTAACCTGGCAGACGATGTTGTCGTCTACCCAAAGAACAGTGATGGGAATCCTGGCCCCCCATTTATCCCAAAGAGCAGTCATTCCACACTTGAGCGCGATAAGTCCGGTTCGCTTTGAATTAGGGGTCATCAGACCAGGCTTTGCTTCAATGATCTGAGTTTTATCTGGATTTTGGATCAGAGACTCTGCACTACAGAACGTCCTAGCATATAATAGGTTATATGAAGATACTAACGTTGTTGTTGTAGTTGCTGTTATTGTTGTTGTTGAAGAAGAAGAAGAACAACAAATGGTAACGGGATTGAGGGGGAGAAGTTGATTGAGACGATAAATGAGGCGTGCCATTGTCTTTTAGATTGTTTCCGGTTGCATTGGTGAATCCGAAAATCCCTACAGATAGCAAAAATCAAAAAAGAAAGATAAGAAAATGGATTATCTAGATTAATGGATGTCATACCATTCAAATTGTTATTTTGAGACACGATCCCCATTGTAACCATCTTCAGAGATATTTTTCGTAGATAATAAGGCTAAATTAGATATTCATATAAGAAAATGGTTATCATCGCAATTTGAAGGGAGGAATATATCAAGGGAAATAACAGATAACAAGTCAATATGGCATGCAAAACTCCAAGCTGAATTTGGAAGGCGCTAACAAAAGTAGAACATGAAGAAAATTACTAATAACTTCAAAAGATTTAAACTTTTCAAATTAGAACCAATAGAATTGCCAAAATTTAAATTTCCCATCTCCAAAAATCCAAGTTTTTTGGGGGGCTTTCCCTCTTGAAATCGAAAAACTGCAATCAGCCAATTACCCGCCCCACAAAGAATTAGTCAAATTCACAAAAACCTTTTGATTACGAGCTCCGATTGTTTCATTTCCCAATCTAATTTCAAGTCAGTATTTAGTTTATTCCCTTTCTCAATAAAACCAAGAAACAACAAATGTCAACTTACAAATACAGTAATACACACGCACACAGAAAGCATACGTTGTTAAACACAATCTTGATAGATACGTACATAGGGGTTTCCAATGGATAAAGAGAGGTCACCTGGAGTTGAAGACCTAAGGATATGGAGGTTCAGTGGGAGGACAGAGGAAGTTCTATGAGATGAGAGAGAAAGAGAGAGAGAGGAGGTGCTGTTGTCTTAAGAAATCCTCATAGTTGAAAATTTGTCCAAAAAATTCAATTTCACTACTGTTATTATTAATATTAAGAGGGGTTTCCAATGGATAAAGAGGGGTCACCAGGAGTTTAAGACCTAAGGATATGGAGGTTCAAAGGGAGGACAGAGGAAGTTCTATGAGATGAGCGAAAGAGAAGAGGGACTGTTATTTTAAAAAATTCTCATAGTTTAAAATTTGTCCAAAAAATTCAATTTCTGTACTGTTATTATTAATATTAAGATATGAATTTCTCAACAATGAAGAATCTCTATAAATAATAAAATAAGAGAAATTAAGGAGGTAGGACCCAGGTATAAATGATATGAAACGAATGAAAAATATTGACAAGGAATAACGTCAAAAGACTGGTCCATTCTCTCGCGAATCACGATAAGAAAAGCCTGGAGCGGATCTCTATTTGGCATAGAAAAAAAAAAGTATGGATCAGATCTTTAAG
This sequence comes from Erythroxylum ulei, assembly GCA_027564395.1. Classification (NCBI taxonomy): domain Eukaryota; kingdom Viridiplantae; phylum Streptophyta; class Magnoliopsida; order Malpighiales; family Erythroxylaceae; genus Erythroxylum; species Erythroxylum ulei. The sequence goes on along the minus strand of JANITX010000010.1, from coordinate 43,651,147 downwards.
TTTCGAATAGGGTCTTGACTTATTAGATATGCTATCAAGTGTTTGTTTAAAAGACACCATATCTAAATATTAATAATCCATACCCAAAACCAAACACTCAAACATTCCATATAACAGCATCTTTTCCTCGAAACACAAGAGGCTGCAGACAATGAGCCACACAAATTTTTTACCCATGGGAAAGCATCAAGATCTATACGACAACAAGTAAGCCACCTTCTGTACGTTGGTTTATTGATCTCATCAACACATTTCAAAAAACAAGAAACAAAGAAGGGATCTTTCAGAGGTTCATAAACAATCCTAGAAAACAACAAAAAGAATCACAATTCTACACCCCAAAAGCCCAATCAATCGGGAGAGATCCTCTGTGTCAGATGTTCTGCGCCAGAGGATCAGGTGCCCAATCAGAAATGGAAGTCATAAACATCATATGGCAAATTGAAAACAAGTCACATGCTTCACCAAGTTGCAATCATGCCCATCAGATCTATCGATAAAGGAAATAAATCGGACGAAGGAAAACACAATACTAAAGAACAAAAGAAATCATATTCAAGGGGATCACAAACTTAAAAAGAAGATCTAAACAGAAAAAAGAGCCACCAAAAACTAAGAATTAAAAATGGGGCTATGTTGGGTGGCTAAGAACGTCCGACTCATAATCGGAGAACATAACTAATAGGTGAAGAAAACTCGAACAGATCAAAACAGCATATAACAGATGACAAATCTAGAAGTCAATCAAATCAACAGAATAAAATAACACCATCAAAGAATCACAGATCTAAGAATCGAAATCAAAAACACCGCTCTCTTAACCCAAACAAAGAAAGCACACGCACCTTAAGAGAGAGAGAGATAAGATTAGCGCGTTTGGCTACGAAAAGATTATCCGTGGTGAAAGGGTTTCGAGAGGATGATGACTTGCGATGCTTGAAATTTACCAAATCACCCACCAAGATAGGTTTTGCCTTTTGCTTGTGCTTAAGGACGTTTGGATGTTTTCCACATACTAGCAGATAGACACTGCGCGTATGCGCGGTATTATAATGCCCAATTAATTTAAATTTATTATTATTTATGTTAAATATTATAAATATTTAAATTTTGAAATATATACTTTTTTAAAAAAAGTTAAAATTTGTTTTATTAAAAATATATATGTTAGAATATTATAAATGAATTAGTAAAATTAGTTAGTAAAAATTTGGAATGAAAAATTAAAAAATTAAAGAAAGATATAGTGTAATGTGCTTGTTAAAAATGTATAAAATATATAAACTAAATACAAATATTATAATATGCAAGTAAAATGTAAAAAACATATATTTGTTAAGTTATGTGACTTATTAAGTTATGGGTATGACTCAAACAAAATAATTTAAAAATAAATGAATATTGTGTAATTTAAAATTTTGTTATAAAATTATAAATATTTAAAATTTGAAATGTATAATAAGAAAATAATTATGATAGAATTATTAAAAATATATAAGTTAGAATATAAAAATGAATTAGTAAAATTAGTTAGTAACAATATATAAGTAAAAAAAACGAATATCATCAGTCATGGGTGGCACTTAAGTCATGTCCGTGACTAAAACAAATGTTAAATTTTAAGTCATGCCCGTGACTGAAACAAATGTTAAATTGTGTTACGAATTAAATATTTTAGTTAAAACAAATGTTAAATTTTGTTGTTATCAATTAAATATTTCAGTTATAAATGAATATTATGTAATTTAAAATTTTGTGATAAAATTATAAATATTTAAAATTTGAAATATATATTAAGAAAGGAATTATGATAAAATTATTAAAAATATATAATTAATGAATAATACTTATTATCATAAATATTTAAATATTTAAATTTAGTTTTTCTCTTTACACTTAAAATATATAAGTTAGAATATTAGAAATGAATTAGTAATTAAAATCTTTAGCTTCCTTATTAATTAAGTATAATTCACATACTCTCGTAGGTGTAACCTAGCATTCTTAAAGAAAAAAGGAAAAAGAGCTTCCATCTCAGCATCGTGTAATCCACACTAAATTTATTAAATAAAACGAAGAACACAATAAGATCCTTTCAATTTTGACGAGAACTCTACTCTCTACCCACAAACGTGGTAACTTCACAAGACTAAGTTCCGTCAACAAATAATAGAACAAAAGCTCGCTTTTGTCAATGGAAAATAAATGAATTTTATTTACTAAAGCTAAGCTTGTGCAACATTACAGTGGATAAAGATTTACACCTGCTACCTCACAATCTTCAAGGGAAACGAAGAAAGAGGAATGACAGAAACTTCCTGCTAACGAAGACTAACATATATGCAGCTAAACCACAAAAACCCAAGCAGATCGAACAAACAATAGAGGATTGAGAGAACATAGGCAATCCCAAAACATGAAGCACATGCTGAAAATCAAACAGAAGCATGAAAATAGAGAACAAAAAACCCTGGTTGATACCTGCTGCTTGGATACAGCCCCACAAGCGTATGGAGTGAGAAGGATGAGAAAAATAGGAGCTAGGGTCTTAAAATGGTTATATGAACGCTAGGAATGTAAGATTTGGGTTCAAACTCAACCCGGTCCATCTTCTTATAGATGGGCCTATGAATCGTTGTTTTAAAGAGGGAAGAGATGGATAAAACGAAGGATGGGATATAGGCAACGAACTAGGGCGGAATCTTTCTCTTTTTTTTAATATGTTCCATCCCCTAATATCCTCATTTATTGCCTCGTCACCTGTCTGACACTCTGAAAAAAATCATGCGGGATTTCATCTGGGGGACCTAAGCGGGTCACTGGAAAATTCACCTAGTTAGTTGGGAAGACGTTTGTAAACTCAAGAAAGCGGGGGGATTAGGCCTTAAGCGTATTCGTTCGACGAATGATGCCCTCCTTATGAAACTTGGCTAGGCTTTACTTACTCAACCCCAGGCTCTATGGGTTCAAACACTGTGGGCTAAATACAAGGTGGATATGGTGCACATCCCTCACAATTTAGCGAGACCTAGTGCTTCAAGTACTTGGAGAGGGATTGCAGCCGTTTGGCCTCTCATTCGCCAAGGAGTGAAATGGCAAGTCGGTAATGGTCGGCGAGTTCTCTTCTGGCTAGATCACTGGTTAGATGATTGGGGCCCGCTTTATTTAGTGACTCACACCGAAATCCCTGAAGATATTCTTTACGCTACTATTCATGATTTTCAGGCAGGCGTTGGTCTTTGGCATTGGCAGGCTTTCCAAGATTACCTCCCCGCTCCTGTTTGTTCGTCTATTGCTTCCACCACTATTACTACTGGTGAGGAGGATCGGTTGCTCTGGGGTCACACTTTGCACCGGCGTTTCACCGTGGCTTCTGCTTATGATATGCTCGAGCACGTAAATACTAATGGTTTCGATAACCACTGGGAGGCCATCTGGAAGTGGGCAGGCCCTCAACGCATTAGATCTTTTCTCTGGTTGGTGTTTAAGCGGAAACTGCTAACCAATAAGGAACGGGTCAATCGTCATCTGACAATGGAGGCAGGCTGTCATTCCTGTGGGCAGGAGGAATCGACTCTTCATGTTTTACGCGATTGTCCTCGCGTCAAATCTTTCTGGCAGCAATTTCCTGCCACG
>JANITX010000010.1:43483528-43505642 GCA_027564395.1 Erythroxylum ulei | reverse complement strand
AATATTAATGAAAACTAATAAATAATGTTCATTGTTTTTTAATAATTAAGTATTATTCATTGTATTTTTACTAAAAATATTCAATGTTATACATATGTACGTATGATGGAGATAGAAAACATTTTATAAACAAGATAGAAAATTTCTTAAAACTACACCCAACAATGGCTCCTCATCTAAAAGTTGTCACTAAATCAATAATGACGGATCAAATACTCAAAAAATTATATGATTATAAGAGAGATCATCCGATATGCACTCAAAAAGATTTGCAGTTGTGGCTTGAAGAAAAATTTCATTTGAAAGTTAGTCAAGGTACAATCTCAAACACACTCAAACGATCGGCTGAGTATCTTTCGGCCAACCTAGAAAAAGAAAGGGATATCAAGCGGCATAAGCCGACAAAATTTCCAGATATGGAAAAGGTTGTTTATGAGCGGTTTCTCCAGTAATCGTGTGAATATGACCGGAGAGCTAATTTTAGAGAAGGCAAGAGATACAATGAAACTTCTATACCCTCAACAAGATTCTGAGCATAAATTTTCTCAAGGTTGGCTTGAGAAATTCAAGCTACAGCACGGTATTAAGTCATTTCGTCATTTCGAAGAGAGTGGTTTCGGTTGATATACAAGACATGGAGAAGCAATTGGAGTCTATAAGGGAAAAAATAGATAAGTTCCCTATGAAAGATGTTTTAATATGGATGAAATTGGTTTGTTTTACAAGCTGATCATTCTTTTGTTACGAAGCAACTTGAAGGAAGAAAATAAGACAAAGAAAGGCTAACAATTGTTATTTGTTGTAATGAGGACGACTCTAAAAAAAATCCCTTTATGGATTATTGGAAAATAGGCAAAGCCACGTTGCTTCAAGAATGTCAACATGAATGGCTTGAATTGTCACTACGATGCCAACAAAAGAGCTTGGATGACAAGTGTACTTTTTGATGAATATATCCTTTGGTTTGATAAAAAAATGCATGGACGAAGAATTTTGTTTGTGGTAGATAATTGTCCAGTACATCTAAGATGTGAAGGGTTACATAATGTTGAGATGTTCTTCTTGCCATCCAACATGACATAAAAAATTCAACCTTGTGATGCTAGAATAATAAGAGCTTTCAAGATGCACTATTGTAAGAGAGTTTACCGTAGGATTTTAGAAGACTATGAGTTGGGACAATCTAATCCAGGTAAGATTAATGTTTTGGATGCTATCAATCTTGCAATCTCGGCTTGGACAGTTAATGTTCAACAAGAGACAATAGCAAATTGTTTTCGACATTGCAAAATTCATTCAGGGGATGAAGTCTCAAGGAATTTAGATGAACCTACTTATGAAAACAACATTTATGAACTTTAGCTCATGATTAATGATCTCAGCTATCGCAATAAAATGGATGTCAATAGCCTATTAGATTACCCGGATGAAAATGATACATGTTCAGAGGTCTAGAGCTTAGAAGAAATTATGGCTCGTATCCTTGAAAATAATGTTGATGATGAAGTTGAAGACAAAACAGTACCTTTGAAACCAGTTACGCGTAAGGAAGCACTTATCGCATCTAGAACTCTTCACAATTTTTTGGTGTAGTTTGAGAACACAACACCAGAAATTTTGGATACAACAAGAAAAGTTAGAGATGAGCTCCAACTAGACTTAAATTTTAAGAAAAAAACAAAAAACACTAGAATCATATTTCACTAAATTGTCTTAGTTATATTTGTGTAAGTTTATATAATTATTAATTTATGATATTAATGGAACCCTATATTTACATAGAGGTATTTTGAAAATATATTATCTTATTATCTTATCGAAATTTGTTAAATTTTCAACTGGGTCAAGTCGGGACCGGAGAAAAATATTATCTTAAAGAGTTTATTAATTTATCAAGTATCAATTTAAAGAGATTCTACTGTACTACTGTTTGTACATTTTCTCTTATAAAAAGCATTGATAAGTGACTTTGATAGAGGTAGCAATAAAAGGGCTTATTATAAAGAGGAGAAGATGTTATTTATTCCTATAGAGCTTTTAAAATATCTATAAGTAGGAGCTTTTAGTTAATCATGGCCAAATCGTGAGCTACCTAAAGCATCATCTAATAAGCTAATCTTATTAGTATTCCTTCCATCAATAAGACACTATAAAAGAACTTAGTGTTTCATTCTCTTTTTTTAGCCACTAAACCCATGATTTCTATTTTAACAAGGAGTTATGATTTTTAAGTGCTTCAATTTTATTCTGCAATGTTCTCTTTACTTTTAGCATCTTATTCCTTATAGTCTATTTTAGTTCTTCTGGAGATAATTTAAGATCATATTAAGTATTTCAAACTACTACTTTTGAATTACTGAATTTTCAACTATTAAGCCATATCAGCTTTTCTTTAATGGCATTCTTTTTTTTTTTTTTTTGCACTTATAAGCTTCAACTCCAACTACTACTCAAACCAAACCTTTAGCCATTGCATCTTCATACCCATCTAACCCTAGTAGGAAACTATTAAATGCAAAAGTTGATTTTTTAGCACCACGAGTATTAAAGGGGTATACCTCAATAGGTGAGTGATTTAAGCATATTAGGGTCTTAAAATATGATATTATTATGGAAGGAAGTTAGTCAACTGGAGTTAACTAGTGCCCTATTTAATTTTCTTCCAAGGTGCAATTGGTACTTTAATTGTTACACCAAGAGAATTTATACCATTAAGAGTGAGCTCTTTCTAATTAGTGCAATTCTTGAGATCTTAATTGATATGCTTCTTAAAGCTATTGAGCCTACCTATTTTATTAGAGTGGATAGTGTTATTAAAGTTACCAAACACTTGTCAACGATTATAAGTGAATTTTTTGTCAAAGAAAAGAGGCTCTTCACAAGTTTTCTCCTATAATCAACATGATTGAATGCATTCACAAAAGTGATGGTCATCTAAATATTGATAGGTATGAAGGTTAATTGGAGATGAATGAACTAGTTTGTAAAGTGGCTTCAGTTAAGAATAATACCTTTAAGATCATATGTTACCAATGTTCTATCATTATAGTAGGTTTAATAGTTATTTATGGCCTTCCATTCTTTATGCAAAAACTTATTTTCTTCATTGATCTTAGTAGATTTTATTTTGTTCTTTACTAGACCAATTAAAAAATGACTTTATGATATCAACAATCACCAATGTTTAAGGGATAATTAGAGTCCCTTATATTCCACGCATGTATGGACATTAAGTTAAGGATGATTGGTTCTCAAGAACCCATTCTTAGGTTTTCTTTTAGACTTATTTCTAACTATGGTAACAAAACTTTAATATAAAATGATAGTTGTGTTGGGAAATCAAGTCGGGATTCAATTCTGACCGCAACAGAATAATTACAAAACTTTTTTGTATTTTGATTTTATGAAAATTAAGATCACTTTAATTCCATAAAATGATTATCACATAATTATAATAGAGCGTAAATTTAAATTTGTACCTTATTTCAAAGATTAATCTTTATCTTGTCATATCCCTCAAACTGTTTCCAAAATCAATCCGTCTTAACCATCGTAGCTGTACAAATGTCTGGCCTCTAACGATATCCACAAAATGAGTTAGGAGAACTCTGTAATTTTTACAGAGAGGATTAAGCAACAAGTGCTATCTCTATAGAATTTAAGCCTATTTATAATAAACTTTGGACATTTTAGTAATTTAATTGAAATTAAATTCTAATTTCAATTAAACTTTAATTAGAATTACAAATAGTTCTTATTAAATATCAATTATGCCCAAATAAGATTAAATATTTCATATTAATTCTTATTTATTAAATACCTCATATTTAATCATAAAATTTCTCAAATTTTATAATCAAGTCTAACTTGATTAAATTAACTTTGCTCTCTTGAATCCAATCTATATATGAGACTTATTAGGTTCCCAAATATATTGGCAATGGTTATAATTCTAATTCTAATTCTAATTCTAAATTAGAATTAGATAAATTAAAACTCCTTTTAATTTATCTTTAATTCTCTAATTAAACGATTTATAATCATAAATCAAGATTGACATTTAGTAACACATCATAACCACCCAAATATTTAGAATTGTCAAAGTGGTTTTGACTAACCTTTTCGTGTATGATTTTTTCATATAATTTAATCATTTCATCATACAATGTTCTAATTAAATGTAGAATATTAAATTAATGTCTATTTTATTTTAAGTCCATTCATATTAATTCTCTGCCATTAGCTATTGATTCAATTAATAACATTTGTAAACTATTTACAAAACGTCATTCTACCTTGGCCAAGAATTTTTCGAATTAATACTAATTGAAAACAACTGAACATTCTCCCTAATTAATTTAGGGTGATGAATCATATTTTGATCACACAACTATCTCCATATAATTCATGCTACATCCAATAACTACCGTTTGACCGACCCTTGATTAAACAAGTCATAAATAGTATCAAAATATAGTAATCCCTATACAAGATAACTTTGGTGACCTTAAGTCAAAGTATCACTTATACAATCATCACAATGAGAATTCCATAGACATACAAGTAATGTTCCAAATAGATTTCTAATATTAGGTCTGTTCAATGAAATTGTTCTCTGGAAAGCACCCATATGTTTGGTTATATTAATGTCCAATCTTAATAGAACAATGATTAGGAACATTTAGGAATAATACATAAATGCAATATAAATCTCATAATTATAATCTCATTATAATTTCATTTGTATTGTACAATTATCCTATGAACTTTATCATATACATCTAAAAATGTACAAGATAAAGAATATCTTTAAATAATTTGTCACTAAACTACAACCAAAGCGATTGGTTGTAGGACATAAACTAACAAGTTGGAGAATTGAGTTGAGAAGAAACTTAAGAGGTCTAAAGAGAAGTCGATATACTATCTACATTTAAAATTTATTGCACATTTATAGTGTATAAATTTTCATATTTTTACTTAGTGTTCCATTCCTTTATGATTTAAATGTTTGAGGCAATCTCCCTGTACTTATGCTCATCCTTATGTATGATCTCCTTAGGTGGTTATTGCTCCATCCAGTCTTTTTCATTGCTAGCTTGGTCCTTTAGGCTTAAAGGGAGAACTATCTAAAATTGATGCTCTATCTCTTTAACTCTTTTGCCTTCCTATTGAAATTCATTAGCATTAGCAATCCTTATTTGTTCACTATAGTCTCCCTTTTGGAATTTCCTAGAAGTAGGTTTCCATTGATTTTATTGTTAGCCTAAGGATGGTTTCCATTGGTAGCTAATCACTACTTTAGCCTCTATAGTTTTCATAGTGATTCAATTTCTTAATAGAGATAGAATTAGATAGTTCCTTTTTCATTTAAACATCTATACACACCCCTACATAGCTTATCCTTTTTATAACATTAATAGCTTCATCCAACTAGATACGTTTGCTTGGGGAAATAGCTAAATAGCTTAACCTTATCACAGACTAGTATTCCAATGGCATATTATAGAAATTGGTCCTTCTAAAGACATGCTTCATCTTAAGTCTCTCTAGAGCTAAGCTAGGTCTCCATTTATATAATATAATTGGTTTTTTATTAATATACCAAAGGCCAACCAAAATTGAATTTAAACAGAAAAAGCTCCTTTTTATTGGTGAAAATACTTTCCAATCTAGTTTTGTTCTAGTTGTTTTAGTTAACATATTCATAATGAAGTAAGATGGTCTTTTATCCATAAAAAATTCTACTAGTGTTGAGAACCATCTTAATGCAATAGCCTTAAACACTTCTAATTATGAAGTAATAATGATGTTAAAGGTGCAGGTATCTTAACTTGTCAAAAAGGGATTGACCTTTTATTACCTAGCATCATGTAAGCTTGGTTGCTAAAAGAAAAATCTTTATAGATTTCTACATTTTGAAGGTACGTTTGATAACCTAAGAACTAATAAATGAAGTGGAAAAGCCTAAGCTAATCTTAGTTCCCTAAAAGTTAGAACTTAGACCTGAAAAAGCTAAAAAGGGAGAAGAGATTGCTAATATAGAAGCTCGAAGCCTAATGGGAGGGTTAAGATTCAATTGTAGGGGAGAGAATACAAAAGTTAAAGCAACGTGTAATTAACCTTAAGAAAGATAAGTGGTTGGAGATGACTAGAATGTCATAACTAAAGAAAAAGGAGAAGAAGAGAGAGTTGAAAATTTTGAAATTCCATAACTTGAAAGATAAGGGACCTACTACAGTGTTAGGCAAGATTAATCCTGCTTAGTTGAATTAATAAAAGAGGTAAGAAAATGCAAGCTAGCAGAAAACTGGAAAAGGATCTAGTGAAGTGTAAAGCTAAAGCAATACTTGAGGAGGCCAAAATAAGTGTACAAAGAGTTAGAATTAAGAAGGTTTAAGGCTAAAGAAAGAAATGTAAGGCAAGGAAAAGCTAAAGAGAATGCAAGGAAATCAGTAAGGGGAGAAGTGAGAAGATATCTCTCCACTAATCCTTAATTTTGGCTTATAATATTCTTGTTATCTATAAATTTTGAATAATTTTATTTCTTATTTAAAATTATTATCATCATCATCATCATTAACTCTCATTCTATTTCTTTATATTAAAAACCTTACGTCCAACTAAACATAGCCTTAGGTTCAAAATGAGATGAAGAAGATCATGGAACCTAGGACTCATTTGATTTATTTTGTATTAATTAATAGGATAACATATGTTGATTTTGTTTTTAGGATTTCTATTCAAATCAAAATTAAGTTTTAATATTGTTTTTAAAAATGACACTGTTTTTTTGTTTGTTATCGTAAATCAAAATTAACTTAACCATGCCACTTTGGTTAAGTTAATGCTCCAGTGAATTAATTGTGATAGAAACCCTAAAACAACTAAGATTTACTATGTGATGAGTATCATTTTTTAAACTTTAAAATCCAATTTGGTACTACAAATAATAGTATATGTCAAACTAGAACTTCTGTGATAGTTTAGGTTGTAAAGGATGGTGTGTAATGCCCTTTTTCAATCATGTATTTGTTATTGAACGTTTCAAAGGTACAAATGTTAAAGAAAATATTGCACAAACATGCATAGATATTATTTTGATTTTATTTTAATAAATTTATAACTGATTTTATATTTCACTCTTTAAACAATATTTTATCACACATCCATAGAAAAAGAAAAGGAAAAGAAAAGAAGATTATATGTAAAGCAACAAAGTTAATGAAAAAAAAAGCCATACATAATTTACATCATCACACATGACACACTGGTCAAATGACAATATTTATGCCTTTATTGATTGTACTATTAACTTCGGGATCAGATCCTCTGTCTTAGTTAACTAATTTTAACTTTGTTCTATTAAATCTTATCAACACATTTATACGAGAAACATCCTAATTAGAATAGGTGTCCAACCATTGATGTCAACCAATATGTTGCTTTTAAAGATGCATTCCTAATGTTGCGTGTTGTCGTCATTCGCTAAATATTCAACCTACCTTGTAACGATGCAATCATACAAAGGAGTTAGGTTTGACTGGTTTCTTTATAGCCGATACAAGCAGTATTCTCTTTTACTACATTTTTTCTTTTAAATTATGAATTTTTGGATATTTAAATAATCTATTTATAGTAATATGAATCATAAGGAATATTTTGCAATCTATCTAATAAGTATTGTATAAGAATTGGTTTAAAACTATATCTTACACAGCTAAATAAAAAATCTTCTAGCTCAGATTTAGATAAATAGGTAATACTGATATATAAAAAGATGCTTATAGGTTGAAATGAATGAATAATGATGAAATACACATATATAATAAGTGATGAAAATATAAAAACTAACGAATTCATACTTTGTCTTCTCATTTCCGTTTAACGCCAGTCCTTAGGCTTGAGTCGGAGTTGAGATAGAAGGTAAGGAAAATGAAAGAGTTTATTTTTTCATAAGAGAGCAAATGCTCTGAAGGTTACATTATATTGACAGAAGAAAGAAAAAGGGCCAAAACATGGTGGCCGACAAAAGCTAAAGCTAAAGATTTGACATTACAAAAGAAAAGGTAAAAGACAAAAGTAAAAGTAAATGGTCGATAAAGGCCTAAATAATTGGGCTGGCTAGGCCCATAGAGCCTACATGCTCATTTGTCATTAATAATTATTCTTCAATAATTACATCTTCGGATGAAGCGTTGTCGGTGGTTTTGCCTTCTTGTGACGTTGTAGGGCACTGCTGGCACTGATGTTGATCATAATGTCTTAATTGTTGACAAATTGCATGCTGCCATTGTGTAGAGAGTCCTCTAAATAAAGTAGCAAAATTTGCTTCAGCTTGCTTCAAAATCTATAGTGCATCAGATGCAATAGGTGATCTATATGATGACGTCATAATGAGGTTGGATCCTCTGTAATTGATCTTGATCAATGATTCTGGATTGATTTTTAAATACTGCTGATAGACTCCTTCAATACAATTAAGATTAAACTGATTGACTAGATCCTAATTGAATTCATACTTGGGTGGTGTATCAATGGCTGGATACATACCATTGCTAATACTGAATTGTACATAAGCAATTCTGGAAAGTAGTACTTCTGTGTCTTTCAAATTATCAGCTTGTTTAAAGATGGGATAGGAACTGAAAACTTTGATGAATACTTCTCGATCTTTTGCAAACCGATCTTTATAGTTTTTAATAGCCTGAATAAATCCAGTTGGAAATTTTGAAAGATTATTTAAATTGGTAAGGTAAATGGTATCTACAAGACCACTCTGAAAAAAGAGGTAAGTAGTTATTGGGTCTGCATCAGGAAAGATAATGGCTTTAGGTCCATATCTTCCTCTGCTTTGTGGATAATACTGATATATCTTCTGGGCTTCAATCCATTCGTTAAAGGCTTGGAAACAATCATAAAATCCTTCATAAGTGATTTTTTTCATTTCTTCCTTAAGTGCTCAAGTAGATACAACATTAATTTTATCAAGTTGATGGGTTTGCCTAAAGATTTCAGGTTGGCTGGGCTATTTTTCAAGGGCCTGCTTATATTGGGGTTTTAAAGATGGTTCTTTAAAATTGGCTAGAGCTTTTTCTGCTTCGGTCTGGGTTTTATAGCTACAGTGAATAATGAATGGTTTGTTTATGATGTGAACAGTAACTTTGTGTCATTCATCATAAATTCCTGCAATAGGTCCATTAAATATAACGTATACTTTGTCTTCTTAATGATCTTGTTTATTTTGGGCTATTGGTGAGGTGGCATTAGCAATGTTATGTATCCACCCATTGATACACTACCTAAGTACGAATTCAACTAGGATATAGTCAATCAGTTTAATCTCAATTGCATTGAAAGAGTCTATCAGCGGTAAAAATCAATCCAAAATCATTGATCAAGTTCAATTACAGAGGACCCAACTTCATTATGACGTCAATATACAGATCACCTATTGCACCTAATGCACTACAGATTTGAAGCAAGCTGAAGAAAATTTTGCTACTTGATTCAACGGACTCTCTACTCAATGGCAGCATGCAATTTGTTAACAGTTGAGACATTATGATCAACATCAGTGCCAGCAGTGCCCTACGACGTCACAAAAAGACAAAACCACTGATGACGCTTCATCCAACGATGTAATCATTGAAGAATAATTATTAATGACAATTGAGCATGTAGGCCCCTTGGGCCCAGCTAGCCCATTTATTTAGGCCTTTGTCAGCCATTTACTTTACTTTTGTCCTTTACCTTTTCTTCTGTAATGTCAAGTCTTTATCTTTAGCTTTTGTTGGCCACCATGTTATAGCCTTTTTTCTTTCGTCTGTCTATATAATGTAACCTTCAAAGTATTTGCTCTCTTATGAAAAAATAAACTCTTTCGTTTTCCTTACCTTCTCCTTCAACTCTAACTTAAGCCTAAGGATTGGCGTTAAACAGAAACAAGAAAACAAGGTATGAATTTGTTGGTTTTTATGTTTTCATCACTTATTATATATGTGTATTTCATTATTATTCATTCATTTCAACCTATAATCATCTTTTTATATATCAGTATTACCTATTTATCTAAATCTGAGCTAGAAGGTTTTTTATTTAGCTGTTTACAATATGGTTTTAAACCTATTCTTATACAATACTTATTAGATAGAATGCAAAATATTCCTTATGATTCATACTACTGTGAATAACTATGCCTGTCTGTGGAACTTGTCAAGCAATATATAAATTCATTATAAATACTAAAAGTAAAATTAAAATTAGTAAACAAATCATACAATCTTTCACTTCTATGCATAATTTTCTTCAACTTATAGATGCACCTACCTCTGATCTTGAAAATTGTCAGGATAGAATTAATGATACTACCAACGTACTTAAGCAAGAAAAAGCATAACTTAAACAATTCTATAATAGATTTGAAGAACATTATAAAACTCATATTGAGCCTTGTATAAACACTCGTAGAAACTAAACTATGACTCTTTATACAATTTTTAATCACTTCAAAACGAAATAGAAACTTTTGAAGATATCATAATTCAGTGTAAAGCCGAAAAAGAACATTATAAAGAACGCTGTAATTATTTACAGTTTTTCATCAGTAACAATGGATAAAACCGATAAAAGAAAAATTAGATATAGCTACACAATTGTATACTGAATATAACCAAGAGTTACAAAATTTAATAATTTCACTAACTGAACATCAACAACTTTACCATACTAGAAGGTAAGATGTTTGAAATAATCAATTTTTCTGAAATTAAACCTACAACAGAAACAGAAAAATATTAGAGATAGATACATTAGAAAAACCTATTAAATTCATTGAACCAGGAATAAATATAGACCACCTAACTAGGATCCCTGACCCCAAAATTGTTACTCAAAAAGAAGAAAAAAATACTGAACAAAATTTAAACAAAGAATTAGTAACAATTAAAAATCAACTTCAAGATTTAACTACACATATTAAAAATGCATTATGAGTATAAGCAAACAATTAACTGAATTAATTGATAAACAAATAAATATTGAAATCCAATTAAGAGAAGTAATGATTAATATTTTACCTACACTAGAAAATTATAAATTAGTCAAACAAAAATATGAAGATACAATAGAATTATTAGATAACATAAATAAAAATTAGATAAAACATTAACAAATATTTAAAGAATACACGAATTAGAGACAACACAAATTTAGCGAAAAGATCCGTCACAAGTGGTATCAAAGCCAACTACACCAAAAGAAATAACATTAGTTAAACCATGGAAAATATAGAAATCGAAGAAGCAGAAGATATAGAAAAAGATATAAAAAGTTAATTAGCATAGCTTACTCAATTAGTAAATAAATTAACACTTGAAAATAGCTCTTTACGCAAAGAACTTATTAAAACCATAACAGATCAAGATGAAATTATTTATGGATATGAATCTGATTAAGAAATATATGTAATCAACATAAGAATGAGCAACCAGAAACAAGTCAAAGTGGAGAAAAAAGAAAAAGAAATCAACAAACAACATATAATTGGGAATCAAAACCAATTGAGACAGAAGAATTAAAAAGATTTAGGTATTATAGGAAGGATAATAAAATTAGAAAATTCCCTACATAATATACACCAAAATATGTAACTTTAGGACCAGATGGAATCCTTAATTTAGATTGTGTAATACCACCTGAAAAAATATTACTTGAATGGAGAATAAGTTAGCCTTAGTCATACAATTAGAAAAACCATTTGAAAGATTAACTAATATAAGTACTTTATGGAATTTTATTACTTACAAAAATACTGGAATAGTATTAAATTTCTTATTAGATAATGAAGAATGAATTAAAAACACTACAGACTTCTTAAACACTCTCGAACCAGTTAAAGCATTTCAAGTAGTTGCTAATGAAATTTATAAAGAATTTATAGGCAAGGATATAACATCATATAATCAAGAGATAGAAAATGAAGAACGACAAAATGCCCTTTGGCATTTAAACAATATACAAATATGCAATATTTGTTATTTAGAAGAATACATTTGCGAATTTAAAAAGTATTATTATAAATTAACTCGACCTAAACAAAAAATGTATATCCAAATATTTATTCAAAAATTACCTTATCCACTAAACATAACTATAAAAGAAACATTTTTAAGAAAACAATTTGCTAATTTAGTTGCTTGTAATTTAGGAGGAGCCATCTTCATAACTAAAGAAGTATTATCTCAAAAATGTCTATAAGCAAAATTACATACCAAGTAGAGAGATAAAGAAACTCAACTATGTTGTTCTAAACATCCAGAAGTCCCACCACAATATGGTTATGACTTTACTACTTTTAAACAGCCTCTATCAAAACACCCAAAATTTAAAAACTATAAATGGCGAAAATATCGGAAAAAACAATTTTCTCGAAAACATCCATTAAACCATATAAAAAATTCTTTAGAAGAAAAGCTTATAGACAAACAAAACCTAAGAGAAACTACTGCCCTCAAGGAAAGAAAACATGTAAATGTTAGTTATGTAAAGAAGGACACTATGCTAATGAATGTCCAAAAAAAAAACAAATACAGAAAAAGGTAATATTTTAAATTCAGCCCTATGATATAACTTAGAATCTATAGAATCAGACTATGAAACAGATTTGACTATTAATACTTTATATTATTATGAATCTCAAAATTCAGAATCAACAAACGAATCCGAATACAACATTTATTCAAGTGATAATTCATACTAAGAAAGTAAATGCATATATAGACACAGAAGCTACAATATGTGTAGCTACTAAAATATTATTAAACAATTGGAAAAAAATTAAATAAACCATTACAAATAAGAATAGCATATAGAAGTATTAAGTATATTTGTTATGCAAGCTATTATAATAATATAATTATTGAAAATTACAATTTTATAATACCATCGATTTACGAACAAGAATCTGGATTACCACTCATTTTAGGAAATAATTTTCTAAAACTATATAACCCTTTTTGTCAATATTTACAGTATATAACTTTGAAAACACCAATAACCAATTCACTAAATCAAAAATCTATTATTCTCAAAATTCCAATATACCATACCACTTATTATATAAAACCTTAAAGCTTATAACTGAAAAGCTGGACCAATTACAATTTTTTCTTCAAAATAATTTAACCTTACAAACTAAAATTGACGCATTAATTGATCAAGTATGTAGTGAAAATCCACTAGATCCGATAAAAAACACAAACAATCAACTAATTGAAATAAAATTAAAAGATCCTTTAAAAGAAGTAAATATTAAAAATAATATTCCTTATACACAACAAGGTGTACAAGAATTTATCATTGAACGGGCAGAACTATTAGAAAACAATTAATTTCACCAAGTACAAGCAAGCATTCAGCCCCAACATTTTATGTAAATAATTAGCTAAATTTTTTAAGAATCCTTGATTCGAAATATAATTTAATAATCCTAAAAAATTCTTATTTATAGGCAATATTAAAATTTAACTTATTTAATACATTCTTTGTACTAAAAATAGAAATCTAATTAGGCGTGTGAAATTTATAAGGGTAAACATTTGTAGGAGGATGATATGTAATAGACAAATTTTATTTATGTACATACTAATACTTGATATTAGTGCTCATAAAAATAGTCAATTCTAAATATCTAACTTTTGTTTATAAATCCCAAGTTGAAATTGGATCCTAGTGCAATTTTCACAACCCTTCTTCTAGACTAATTCGATCAATAATACCGCTAGAAGCAGCATGCCAAAGTGGACAAAACTCTCAAACATTGTGATGTTTTAAAATTTGACAAAAAGGGGTAAAAATGACCCTTGTTTGTTTGCTATCATTAAATTAAACTTTATTAAAATATTACAATTTTTTGTTAATTTCATCGTTGATGTGACGTATCAAAGATGATGTTATGTTATCCTCTCTTTTTTTTTCTATTAAAATATGGACCAATTTGAACATTCCCACAATAATATAATTTAATTTAAACGCTCTAAAATAATAAGGTTTAATTTGTTATAAGAAATAAATTTTATAGTTATTTTTGTCTTTAAAATTTCTTTATAATAGTTCATTAAAC
The DNA here is from genome assembly GCA_027564395.1 of Erythroxylum ulei. Classification (NCBI taxonomy): domain Eukaryota; kingdom Viridiplantae; phylum Streptophyta; class Magnoliopsida; order Malpighiales; family Erythroxylaceae; genus Erythroxylum; species Erythroxylum ulei. Next base: position 43,491,520 of record JANITX010000010.1, on the reverse strand, counting down.
TTCATGCTTGAGTGACTCCTGTTTTTGAGGTCCTCATCTCCACTTATCAATCAAATTTACAACTTAATTAAGTAGAATAATAATTATTTTAGTTCATATTGATCTCTATTTAAGAAAAAATGAATAATTCATATATGACAAAACTCGTATTTTTATTTAAAATCTTAAATCTTAAATATTGAATTATGTAATTATTTTATATTTTATAAATCTTATTCTTATTTTATTTACGCGAAGTGCATTATGTCGACCAATTATTTGAAAAGATAAGTGCAAGTTGGAATGTATGAAACTACCTAAAATATGTGATTTACTATAAAGAAAAATCAAAACTTAAATTAGTTATAGAGAAAATAAATAATTATGATTTCTCATGCTCGAATTTTTTATTTAAGGATGAAAAATTATTTTCTTTTGTGTTTTAGATGCAGATTATCAGATATGAACACCTACCTTTAATCGAATTAAAGAATGGGTTATCTTTTCATGTACAAAATAAGATGGAATTAGTCGACATGGGCTTTGTTCTAGGGCCCAACAAGGACAAAAAACAAGGTGAGGATTGAGAATAAAATGTTTGGGCAGATATAACATATGTTGAATAAAATGTTTCACAACTTCAACCTTTAGGATTTTTTTTGGTAATTTAGTAAATTTATAAATAAATAAAAATATGTACATTGAGAGATTACCAAAGATGGCAATCTCTTACCCCAATCGAAGGGATCTTACAAGAAGCATGAGGAACCCTAAAATTGTTCCCCTATACCATACAACCACAATAGAATGACTAAAACATGTCTAGCAACCAAAATAATCATAACAAAGATCATATTACTAGTAACACAACGATTTCCAAATAAGAGTCTTAAACACCAGAAAGTACTCAAGATTTCCTATTACTCCTCCTTAGTCGGGTAGTAGTGGCTCACTTATTGGGAAAGTGCCAAAGGAGTGGACCTTGTAGCTTGGGACACCATGCACAATCTTCAATGCTTTTATAGGTTTAGCCAGTTCTGCATCTTATGCCTTTCTTACTGACAAAGAGTCTGAGTTTCCTCTCATTTTTCTCAAGCTGTAGTGATAAACCTTGCTTTGCTTATATGCTCACAGTGAAATAGATTGTCAATGAATGAGATAAAATTTGCTTTCCAAAACCAATTAGCACATCTACAAAATAAATTACAAAAGAAACAAGAAAACAAGCCAATAACCTCTATTTACCTTCTCTTAGTGTTTGAGCTAAGGTGCTCCATTACTTGGAAGTTCACTTTAGTATTAATGTTCCCTACTTCCATGGCTGCATTTTTGAATGTTCTACGGTTTCTCTCGAACCATAAGTTGTACACAATAATAGAAAGAAGAACTATAAAAATTTTGAGGTCAATGTTTCTGTGGCCTTGGGGTTGGGTAAACCAAAGTAGAATAGATTGGAGGTTTAGCAGGTTTGGAATGTTTATCTGAAAGTGGTTGAGGCAGTGTAACCACATTAATTTGGAGAAGGAACATTCAAAGAAGAGGTGGTTGGAAGACTCATTATCCAAGTAGCATAGGGAGCAATGATTAGGGATATAAGTATAAAGGAGCTGATCCCTTATCTGTAGCTTATTAAGGAAGGCTAGCCACAAGATAAAGGCATACCTTGGGATGGACCCTTTATGCCACACTAATTTATGCCAAGGTACTTTCGAAAGAGGTGGTCTCATCAAAGTGTATGCTGAAGTATTTGTGTAAATTCTTGAGGGGGTTGCAGTCCATTCTAGTCTATCTGATTGGGACCAACCAGGTTGGTATGTTAAAGGCTTGAGCGTACGAATGGTCTCAATTGTGGCACCTTGCTAGCACCACATTTGTCTCTGATAACATTAGCTACTTTTGCAGTCATTGGGAATTCTGGCCCATTGATAGCTCTAGGTGTTGAGAGATCCTTGAAGATACCTCTAGGATGCCAAGGGTCCTGCCATAAGAGAGTAGAAATTCCATTTCCTATCTTAAATCTAAAATGGTTCCTAATAATATTTTTTAACTTGAATAAGTTTCCTCCAGCTCCAAGAACTATTATTACTCGGTTGAGCACTCTAGAAAGTTTGCCTTCTAAGAATAATGGTGTGAAACCACTTTACCCACAAAGCTTCCTTATCATTGAAAAGAACCCAAATCCTTTTACCTAATAAAACATTGTTCCAAGCAGACAAATGTTTAATCCCCAGACCACCCTCGGTTTTAGGTCTATAAAGATCATTCCACTTGACTTTTGTATGAGTGTTAGACACAACCTTTTCAAACCACAAGAAATTCCTAAGTTTAGACTCAATTTCTTTAATGACAGAAGTAGGAAGCAAGAAATGGCTAGCCTAGTAGACTTGAAAAGTGGATAAGACAGAAATTACCAATTGAAGTCTACCAGCATAGGATAAGGCTTTGTGAGTCCATTTGTTAACTCTGGCATCAATTTTATCCAACAGCGGGATACAATCTCTCCTAGTCAATCTACCTGTTAAAAGAGGTACACCCAGATATCTCATAGGAAGATTTTCAGACCCGAAATGGTTTCCAATTGAATGGCCAAATGATCCACATAAGGAGATAAAAAGAATTGGCTTTTGCTAGTATTCATATCCAACCCAGAGAAATTGGAGAAAGTGCGCAAGCAGTTAAGCAAAGTATTCACCGAAATAAGATCAGCATAACAGAACAATAACAGATCATTAGCAAACAAAAGATGGGGCAATTTAAGAGTTTTGCATCTCCAATGGAAGTGAAAATTAGGATTGTCTGCTATTGTAACATTTAGAGTCCTAGAAAGCACCTCCATACAGATAATAAACAGGTACGGAGAGAGAGGATCCCTTTGTCTCAAACCTGATTTTCCACAAAAAAATTTAGTAGGAGAGTCATTAATCAAGATAGAATAGGAAGGCGAGGTTATACACTCTTCAATTCACTTAATAAACAAAAGAGGGAGCCCTACAGCTAGCAACACTTTGAGGAGAAAATCCTCTTGAATAGAATCATAGGCTTTGGCTAAATTTACTTTGAAAGCACATCTCTGAAGCCTAGGAGAAAGATGATAATTTTTAAAGATTTCTTGAGCTAAAAAGATGTTGTCCCTATACAGCGATTTTGTATGAAAGCACTTTGGATTAGGATTTTAGGTATTTGAAAATACTTCTAAAAATCTACGTTGAATGTCAGCCGTTGATGGCTATCCCTTTTTGTCAAATTCAACCGTACGGTCTTCCCACAAACTTTCGTTCTAGTCTGAATGTCTAAGTTGATAACCATTTGACCATTTTCTTTTGTTAATGATTGTTTAGTTAACATCAACTAATATATTACTTTAAAAGTTAGACCAATGCCCATAACTTTAGATAAACTATGCATTTCTAAAGTTGCATGTTATCTTCGTTTGTTAAATATTCAACCTTATAATTAACGAGCAATATTACTAATATATTACTTTAAAGTTAGACCAATGCCCATAACTTTCGATAAACTATGTATTCCTAAAGTTGCATTTTATCTTCGTTCGTTAAATATTCAACCTTATAATTAACGAGCAATCATACAAAGGTGGCCGTTTTGGTCTTATTTTCAAATTTAAATATAAAAACATTATTTTGGTATTAATTTAAATCTCAACGTTTTCATCATTCATTTTCAGAGTTTTTATACAGTCAATCTTTTGCAATATTTTTATTTTAAAAACATTATCATTAAAATTTTAATTTTTACAATTTATTAAATTATTGAACTTATTAGATTATGATCGAAACCAATATCTACCTACGATTCTAGCTAGTTCATCACTCAAGTTACAAGTAATTTTATTGATACGCTATTAAGCATCAGTAGTAAACATAACACAACCTTACTAACTAAACAGAAAAAGCAAAGCATGACGTACGTATAGAGTAATGTCTCAGGCTGGCAAAGGAGTCACGAGGATAGGGAGGCCAAATTGCGGCTGCAAAGTAACGGTGATGACCGGAGCGTGTTTGTAGTCTGGAAAAAGTTCAAAGCGAAACCTCTGAAGAAGCAATGCAATTACAGTTTTGACTTCGAGCATTGCGAAGTTCTGACCAATGCATGCTCTCGGACCCAACGAAAACGCCACCAAAGCATTCGGGTGGGCCGCAGCATTGGAGACCCCGTTCTTGAATCTCAGTGGATTGAAATCATCAGCATCTTCTCCCCAGTGAGTTTTGTTCCTGTGAATGGCAAGCACATTAATCACTAGAAGGATATCCTTCGGAATCGTCAGGTTCCCAAGTTTCAGGTCTCTTGATGCCTGTCTTATAATGTCCGGTGCAGGACCATAAAGCCTCAGAGACTCCAGCACAACCATGTTCATCTGTCAATACATAGATATACAGAAAGAGCCAGATTAGTTGCTGTCGGATCTGTTATGATAGATAGCATAAGTAATTACCAGTTTTAATTTGGTTAGCATGTCAGCGTCAGGAATTGCCCCTCCACATTCTTTCATAACCTCTTCTCTCAGTCTGTCTTGCCATTCTTGATGCTTACGCAACAAGAACACCATCCAAGTAAGTAAGTTGGAGGAGGTCTCGTGCCCAGCGAAGAAGAATGTTCTGCACTCCTCTATTATTTCCTTCATGTTCAGCTTTGGACTATCTTTAGAGTCGGAACTTCCTAACGCTCCAAGCATTATCCCGAGTAGGCCATCTCCATCATGAGATTTCAATTTATTGCTCACTATTTGTTCCAGGATCGTCTTCAGCTTCCTCTCTAACTTCCATATCCGAATATTGGATGGTGTGGGAAGATGCCTGAAAGAACCATTGTTTAAAGACAACAATCAATTATGGGCAAGGAGTGAAAACCAAGAACAAAGAATCTTAATTTTAAAACAAGGAAGTTGAAGACGAGTAACTGGCTGCCAGGGATAAATATGTCTGCCAGTGAAGCTGCAGAGCATTTCTGAAGCTCTTCTTGGGCTCTAAAGGCCTCTATCCCTTGAACATAACTACTGCCAAAGGCTGTATGCGATATTATATCAGCTGTAAGTTTTCGGAAGTCTTCATTTATAATGATTTTAAACCGTGGATCTTTAGCTGCAATGGCTCTATTTTTCCATTCGTCAAGCATCTCTACGGTGCATTCTGCCATCTTCTTGATCATAACCTTTCAACACGGTTACAGATTGGACAAAAACAAATTAAACTCTACAAATCACTGTAACTTGACCAAATTTTCAAGTATTAAGGCTTAGACCTTGAGCTTATCAATGGCGAAAGCAGGATTGAGTATTCTTTTGTGCCTGGCCCAGTCTTCTCCATCTATAAAAATCAATCCATTCCCAATGAGTCTTATCAGCAAGTGACTCATCTTGGGTTTGACATAAAATCCAAATTTATTTGAGAGTATTTGTTTGGCTAGTTCAGCATCGGATATAATAAGTCTTGGCTCCGACCCGATCCAGTGCAGTATCGTCTGTCCTGTGATCTCCAAAAAGACGCATTCTATTATAAATTGCTTAGGACATGTGCATGAATAAAAAACATGTACATAAAGTATGGAGGGAAGGGAGGAAGAAGGTAACCGTATTGCGAGGACCATTTGTGATAGAAGGGTTGAGCCTTGGGAATGATGTCATTGGACTCGACGTCCAATACTAATTGATAAAGCATCCTGGCTCAGCTTCTTCATCTCAGGAGTAGAGCCATAAAAAAGCTTCCAAGTAGGGCCTCCGACTCCTTGATTCTCAAACATTTTAGTCACAGTATATGGCCTCCAGAGGACAACTTTGAACAATTGCCATGTCTTTGTAAACATAACGACTGCTAGAGCCACCATGACACCTAGATAACCCATCTTGGTATTACCAGCTTTATGTTTTGAGTTTAAAGATACCGGAGTAAAAAAGCACGCAAGTAGTCCTACCCATGCTTTAGTTTATATAGACCTTGCAAGACGAAGTATATGTTAGAAATTTTTGTTAAGGGAATTACAAAAATTAGTTTTTAGTATTTGATTTACAATTGATGAATCTAATCAAGAAATCCCTTCAATATATTTGCCATCTTTTTATTGATTTATTTTTTTCAACAGATACATTAAATGCGGTTATGTAAAGTTCTAGCATATATTTCTTTTACCATCGTATGAATTGACTTCGAGGTTATCGTGAGTTGTGGCTATCCTGAGTTATGGCTCCATTCCCATTTGATCGTCTCTATCACAGAGCTATGGATTGTCAGATTCAGAAATAACAACCTCTCAAACTACAAGTGTATGGGTGGCTTTTGGTTAGATTGTCAAATATTATGTGCTTTCTATAAGTTTATGGGGCTTTTGGTTAGATTGTCAAATATTATGTGCTTTCTATAAGTTTATTCCCATAGACGAAAGGACTAGATCATAGGTATGTGTTAGTCGGACGAAACTTGGCTAACTTTCACATTATTTGTGATATAGTAAAGTTAGTGAGCTGAATAGTCAAAGAAGTGGGGTGAAATGACAAAGAACATTGATGAGATCTATTGTTTTCATTTTAGACATTCGAAGACTTTTATTACCAAAGAAAAATAAGCACTTTAAAGCTTTCATTTTCAAAGAAGAAAGAGCATTTAGAATGTTCAAAGATTTAATTATCAAAGAAATAAGAGAGCTTTCAATTTTTGGATATTAGCGAATTTTTTTATTATTTAATTGTCAAATTCTTAAAAATGGATCAAAATTTATTTTTTCATAACATGTAATTTTGTAAAGACTAAAACATATTAATTGCTAATTTTTAGTGTAAACTAGATAAAATTCTAACTAGATACAAAATAAATCAGAAATGTTTTTAAAAAATTCTTAATAAATTTACAGTTCAAAATTAAATGATAAATTCAAACTATTTAATCTTAAGAAAGTTTAATAAGTATCTTGACTGTTCAACAACTCACATCTTCGTCTTTGTAGAAATTGTAGGCATGGACAAGATGTATTCTTACTACTCATTGACGTACGCATTTAGTAAGTCGGTTACGATGGTCACACTGGGCAGAAATTAATTCACCAATACAATTTATAATTCATTTTTATTATTTATAATTATTATAATTACAATAAATCCATAATTCACAAGTTTAAAAACTTTATTATTTGTGGTGAGATTTATATTATAACATAAATTAAAAGGAAACATATAATGTCAACGATTACTATATATGACACGCATGTTTGTGAATTGTGCAGAAACCATTTCAGCTTAGCACAAAAAGAAAGAAATAAATTATGTAACGCAGAAGAGAAGAAGAAAAAGTTGTTTTTCCTATTTCTCTAAAGTCTATGTTTGAGCTAACCTTTGACAATATGCATAAGCTAGCAGGTAAAAGAAACAACAATAGTTGCAAATGTGAATAATACGTATGACTTTAATTAAGGTACATTAAATTTATCTATTATTTTTATTAGTTGAAAACGTATTTTAAGAATGACTTAGAAGATAGTTCTTTATATTTGGGATAATAAATTATATTTTTTTTAATCATAGTGCTCAATTTCTTAAAGTTTTTAATGAAATATTCATTTAAACCAGTTTTAAAAAGTGTTAGCATTTATATGTAACAGAGTAACTATTGTAAATACCATTATTGTTGCCTTTTTATTAAGACAACAAAATTCATACTATTAAATAAAGTGGCGCTGTTATAGGTGTAAGCAACGCAAAAATTTTATTAGACAACAAAATGAATAATATTACCTAAAATTTTGAATAAGGCAACATCTATATATACATTAAAAGCAATGTACATATATTAATGTATGTATTAATTGTAGGAAAATCCCGTTGCAAGTATCACATACTCGCGGTGCGGAAAACAAAAATTTTTGTTGCCGTGACGTCCCCGAAAGTCAGGATCCATGTGTCTATATAAAAGTCAAACCATAACGACCAAAATAGACCGTCTCTAACGGTATCCACGCAGAGGTCGGAAAACCTAACCGGGACAAACCCTTTTGACCCGGGAATAGCTA
>JANITX010000010.1:43472117-43483428 GCA_027564395.1 Erythroxylum ulei | reverse complement strand
TGTTAAAAAAAAAAAACTTTTGTTTATAAATCCCAAGTTGAAATTGGATCCCAATTCAATTTTCACAGCCCTTCTTCTAGACCAAAAATTTAATTCTACCAATAATACCGATAGAAGCAGCATGCCAAAGTGGACAAAACTCTCTAACATTGTGATGCTTTCAAATTTGATTTAAAAAAGGGTAAAAAATTGACCCTTGTTTGTTTCTTATCATTAAATTAAACTTTATTAAAGTATTACAAATTTTTGTTATTTCACCATTGATGTGACATATCAAAAAAGACCTTATTTTCTTGTCTTTTTTTTTATTAACATAAGTATCAATTTGAACATTCCCATAACAATATGATTTAGTTTGAACGTTCTAAAATGTTAAGATTTAATTTGCTATAAAAAACAAACCTTATGGTTATTTTTGTCTTTAAAATTTTCTTATAATGGTTCGTTAAACTTCATGCTTGAGTGACTCCTTTTCTTGTGGTCCTCATCTCCATTTATCAATCAACTTTATAAGCTAATTAAGTAGAATCATAATTATTTTAGTTCATATTAATCTCTATTTAAGAAAAAAAGGAATAATTCATAACTCATATTTTTATTTAAAATCTTAAATATTGAATGGTGTAATTATTTATATATTTTATAAATCTTATTCTTATTTTATTTACTGGATGTGCATTATATCGTCCAATTATTTGAAAAGACGAGTGTAAGTTGGAATGTATTATGTGATTTAATATAGAGAAAACTCAAAACTTAAATAAGTTATAGAGAAAATAAATAATTATGATTTCTCATGTTCGAATCTTTTATTTAAGGATGAAAAATTATTTTCCTTTGTGTTTTGTAACGATTGGGTTATCTTTTCATGTACAAAATAAGACGGAATTAGTCGACAAGGGCTTTGTTCTAGGACCCAACGATGACAAAAAAACAAAATTATTAATTAGTCTTATTAGATCTATACGACGACGTGTCTTATCCAAATTCATGGGTCGGGTACATACCCGGACTGCCATCCGAAACTAATTCTCTATGTTTCGGTATCACCGGATAAGCTTTCGGAATTTTGAAACCTAAAACCTAAATCTGAGCTCTGAGACCCTCGAAATTAGAATCTGATAGTAATGGAGATTAATGAAGTGAGGGAATTCATAGGGAAAGAAGTCCCCGATTGGGACAACGACGAGGTGTCGACGGCCCGATTCAAGGCTTTTAGCGGGCAAAGATCCGATTGGGAATCCAAATACCAGTTCTGGAGAGATTTGATTCTTAAGATTGCCCGCCATCTCGGCGTCTTTATCATTCAACCTACTCAGGTTCACTGATTTTTACAAGGAACTTCCATTTCTTAGCCTTCGCCTTTAGAGTTACTCTGTGACGTCCTTGGCTGACTTTTTTCTTTTTCCTTTTTAACTAAAGGTCAAGAATTTGTGGTTTAATCGAGGAGGGCTGAACCCTTTATGCCTCGATGACGTACTTGTAAGTGTATAATTCTTTATGGGTCTGAAGATGTTAATTTCTTTTTTTAGTTTTGTTTCTTTGTTTTTACCTGTTCAAAGTTTTTCAGTTTTTGATGTACAGTGAAGGTGATATTGTGCCAATTGGTGATCTCGCGAACCCAAGTACCGGCCGAGTTTCCCAATTTTATAGGAAAGTAAGAAATTGGGTGCTTAGATCGGCTGCAAATCCTGAACTAGTGCTTCAAGATCATTTAATTCTTATGCCATTGGAGAAGGCATGTACATTTGGTTTGTCACTGGGAATAGTTTTTTCGTTTTAATCTCTATTTGAGAAGTTTTTTGTATTCGGTTGTGATTGATTCTCCTTTTGTTGAGGTATAGGAAAAAGCTGCTGAAGTTGTTGAAGTGTTATGTGAAAGTCATTGGACATCTTCATGCGTTATTACTATGAAGAGGTTCCAGGATTTGTGTGGTGGATTGAATGAAGCAACTGCAGTGTTGAGTTATCTTTCTGGAATTGGGACATCTCGATATCTGTCAATTAATAAGAACGAGTTGATAGAGGTGTTGTGCTTTCTTCATAAAGTTTTTTCCAGTTACTGTATTAGTGTCATTTAATTTTGAACATGCGTAATTTGAAACTTCTTATGGATGGTCAAGTTCCTTCTGGCTAACCTAGAAATGACATGTCTGGAGAATGTAGATATTGGAGCTTTTTGTAATTTGGGTTTTGAGATTTTGATTTGATGTGGCATTGTGTGATTGTAGAGAATAATTGACCTTACTTGTTTTGTGTTTTTCATTCCTGATTAGACTGAGGTTAAGTAGTTGCTTGCAGGGCGTCAAAGTTTCCCTTTCACCAGCAACCATTTCTAACATCTCAAGTTTAGACCGTGACATGCTTTATTTGATTTGGATAACTGAAAAGCTTCAGCAGCAAATTGATGTGATTGATCAACGTCATGATGTGTAATAAATTGCACTCATAGTTTATTGCTTATACCGTCCTCTTTAAGGTTAATGATATGGATTCTCTTTGCAGCTCGAGGAAAGCAGCATTAGCTTCTCTGAATTCGGGAAACAAGAAGATGGCTCTGAGGCATGCAAGGCAGTTGAAGTTGGCTTCTGAAAGTAGAGAAAAGTGTACCTCTCTTTTAAACAGAGTGGAGGAAGTTCTTAATGCAATTGCAAATGCTGAGTCTACAAAAAAGGTAACTTTTGCATAAAAAATGACTAGAAAGTTAGCTTCAGCCTCAACTTCAAGCCATTTGGGCTCTGCTTCTCACTCCCTTGCCTCCAAAAAGAATAAAAGGGAATATGAGACTAAGAGGAATAGAGGAGAAAATCATCTTGATGTGAAATCAGCTGATCCCTAATGATTAATTTTCTTCTGTAAAGCTAATAAACTATTTCAGATGAAAATTGTATCTTCTTAATTAACTTGATGATTATCTTTTAATACCAGGTATCAGAAGCTATCCAAATTGGAGCTCAAGCAATGAAGCAAAATAAGATCACCATGGAGGAGGTAGAGCTTTGTTTAGGGGAACTAGAGGAGGGTATTGATTCACAGAAGAAAATTGAAAAAACTCTAGGTATGTTGTGGCTCGCCATTTCTGATGGTTCTGCAGCTTAGAAAATGTTACATAATAAATGCTTTGTTAAGTTGCAAGGCATTTAGTTGGCTTTTTGTTTGATTTTTGTCCATGAAAACACAGAATCAACACCAGCATACATTGATATTGAGGATGCGGAAGTTGAAGTGGAGTTCAACAAATTGCAGTTTGAACTACAAGATGAAAACTCACATCTCCCAACTTCAAAAGTTATTGATAGTATCCCTGGAGGAACAGACGCAATCAAATCCTCTGACCCATTAAGTGATGCTTTCTCAAACCTCAAGCTTCAGGATGATACAAGCAGGAAACCTGCTGACAAAGATTCTGGGATGTCAAAAGGAACCAGTGACTCGAAACAAGTTGTGTTTGAAGCGGCATAAGTGAAAATGTTCCTGTTACCAAAACATTTTATTTTGAGAATTTGCAACGATGATGTGAAGTAATCATAAGATCATGTTGTGTATGTTTGTATATAATTCTAATGCAGTTCAATGCCCATTTTCGTGTAAACCCTTTCGGTGTGAGTGTGAAACAATTGTTGTGCTCTCCTTGTAACTTTGCATTTGCCATGAAGCAACTCTTATGAACAAGCGAACCCAATGTACGCCCCAAATTTATCATCTAAACGTGCTTTTGGTCTTCCATCCTTTAAAGACTATTTCATGTTTTATTTCCTTTAATCTTCAGTTTCCAAGTGATAAAAATATAATGGCCTGAAAGGAGCTTTTCAAACATACCGTATGAAAACTGGCCCTTTTTGCCATTCAGGTTTGTAGCCAAAACCTAAGAGCTTCAAGCGTCTTCTTTAATTCTCTGGCATTGCCAATTTGTTATGGCAGAGCACAGAAACTTATGTTGTCAATAGCCAACCACATCGTTTTCTCGTTCAACCCTAGAAATTCAAAAGATGGAGGATAGCAGGTCTTGTTTCCTAACAAAGAATGGCATGAATAAACCCAGTTCTGCGATTATAGCAGTCCCTGTCGGTTTCTGGTCATGCAGGCTTGCTCTCCTTCAGACTGAGGTTGTTATTGTAAATTCAGACCAATACGATGCCATTTGGACATGGTGGTCCTATATTTTTAGACTTGGGACCAGAATACAATTATGTTCTTGGAAGTACACGTCTTGGTTGGTGCAGAATTCGCGATATGAGTGGACTGTGCAGAACTGGCTGCAAATAAACTCCAAGAACTTAGGATAATTGCTTACAGAGAGTTTAAAGATAATGAAAATCAAACTTTCGGATTGATGAATGCATAGGATCCGTAGCTGCACGGGTCGCCGACACCGACAGTAACTAGAAAACTTCTTTAGAGATTTATTTAACATGTGACATAAGAAGGAAAGGAAAAAGATAGAAAATCTTTGAGCCTTACAAACACTAGAACTGAGTAGCTCCAGTATTGGTTTATAGTAAAACTATCACGACCACCTGCGAGAGACGAGGTCGCAACTTCCAAGTTCCGATGTCACTTAAAGGAATGTGTCAGGATTGGAATATTATAGTTTATCGTTCGAGATTAGTATGAAAGACATGCAAATGCTACATGTTACGATTTCCATTTGGGGGTCAGAATACACTACATAGTTTTTCTAGTATATTGGGAATGTAACTGACGAACATTCAAATAATCTTCGCCTACCAAACTTCACCTTACAATAGCATGAAAAAAAGGAATAAACAATTAAGTAGTAGCATTTTTGTTAAAAATTAAAAGTTAACTGTCAAACTGCAAGATGCATACACCATGAAGGTAATCTTGTCCGATATGTCAGAGATTTCCTTTTTCTTGCGTTTCAAAAACTGCAAAACTGTGCAACAGGGCAGCGAAAATGGCAAGGAGACGGATTTATAGAAGACTTGGCTTCTATCACATGCAACTAAGTTCTTGACTATCATGAGTCGATCTGGTAGCTTCGATGTATTGACATAGCTTATATTCAAATGTTATCTACGCATGCGGTCATTCTTCAATCATGACGGATCCGGTCTAGTCCCTGAAGATGTGAATTAGATAAAAAGTCGGTAAGGCGATTAAAAAGCGAGAAATTGGAAAAAGACATTGGCTTAACCACTCTAGCTTCTTGTGCATCTTCTGTTAGGACCTACAGCGAAAAACAATTTCTTCTACTCGCATTTTTTTTAGTGAAAGAAGAATGCTTCCTAACTACTTGCTTTATAGAGTTTATGTTCGAGTTGGAAATAATTTATCGTCATTCCAATAGTATAATGAAGACAAAGAGGTTTGACGACCTAAGGATGCAAAAACCTGATGTAATGCTTGGATCATCGGATCTAAGGCATAATTGTTGTTTGTTATCCCTGAGCTGCCAATCTGGAGTGAACCATTTGAATTCAACGATGGACCAGAAGCTACTCCAGAAATTCCAGGCAGTGGAAACAAGTGACTGGAAACGCCTCCAATCAAAGGAATGAATGGTGGCCGTGGCACTGGAATTGGTAACCTTTGACCAGAGAGCCCCATGTGCATAGGTAAAGTTGAGAATGGTGTTAGGCTGCAGGCAGGGCCCATATGCATTCTCATATTTATCTCCGACATTTGAGCCAAAATTTGTGCCTGTAGATTTTGCACTCCCGAGGGAAACATCACCGGAGGCATGAAAAGTCTGTTCCCCATTGACAACATCTGCCAAAAAGTACCACAGTTAAGCTTATGAATCTGGCTATGGTTGAACGTGACTCAAGGAGATACAGATATATACCTGTACTTGAAGTTGAAGGGTCTTCATATACTCAATAGCTTCATCAAGAACTGAAGCTTTGTCCACCTTAAAACAACATATACTACGGGTAAGCTACACCATGAAATGTAGAAAAACTAATTCTATGCTTTAAATTAACCATAGTTTCAGGTTCTTCAATTCTAGCTCAGTTATCTAGAGAGTGCTAACCTTACTGGAACCGGGTATGAGATCTTTCAGTGCGCGTATCTTCTTGTTGATCTTATTCCTTCTCCTCTGTTTCCATGTTAAAGCAAACGTAGTCAAGTTGAAAGTTCTTTTCTTGTTTGATATATCGATCATTGACAGCTAGGATCACTCACCCTTTCAGATGGAGTATGGATCTCTGTTCGTTTTCTCTTAGTACTTCTACTTCCGTTAGCTTCTGTTTTTCTCTCAGTGCCCTCTTTCTCTTCCTGATCATTCTTAGCAGATTAGATTTTCTCAAAATCACACAAAACGAAATCCAACTCTGTGAAAGTAGGAAAAAAGTTAGAGCTTTGCATACTTCACTTGGATACGCCGTTCCCTCGTTGTCTTCAAATGTTCGTTTCAGAAAATATGTGGAATCATTTGAAGCACCACGTGAGCACATTGAAGTAGTTGCAGCAAGATGATCTCTAGATTTCGCTGAATCAGGCTTTATTTGGACTTTCTCAACTTCTGTGTTTGATTCTGGAACAAAAACCGCATCAAGACACTGTTTTCTGGTAACTACGTTTTGAGGGACAACAGCTTCAGATTGTTCATCAGGTGGTAACTCCACTGGAGGATTAGATATCGACTTGACGATGTCCATCTCATTTTTCGTTGTTTCCAATTCAACCCTCGACAGGTTTGGACGGCCTGTTGATCTTATTGCCGCTTCACTACGCTTATCATCAGAGTTCAACAAAACAGTAGGTCTCAAGGAGGAAAAATTCTGTAAACCGTAGTGCTTATCAGGTCTAGATGAATCCCACTGGTGCAACTTTGAGTTGGACAAATTACCACTTGTTTTCATTTTATTTTGGCTCAGTATTGGTGAATTTTGTGGTTGCTCCAGCAAAGTTTGGTGTTGCTGAAGATTCCAAGCAGCGGAAACCTCAGGAACTTCTGCTACAAAATCAGGTGTATTCCCAGGTTGGGGTATTGAGGTCTTATGGACAGGAACAAGACGTGGCTGGGTGTTATGATCATCAAAGGGACTAATCCCCGTGTTCTCCAGAAATATGTCGAAATTGTTGTGAGGCCACTTTCGATAAATGTCAATAAACTGATCTTCTTGCGAAGCATACTTCGCTGGTTCCTCATGAGCTGGAGAAAACTCATCTCCAACGACGGAATCTACATGCAAGGCTCTTGGCCTCTTTGGAGGATGATTGCCTGTATTTTCTTTATTATGTTGAGCTTTATAAGCGTGTGAAGAGTAACTCAAGCACGGACCACTAGTCGATCTTCCACGAACTAGAATTTGACCATGTTCATACACTAACTCCATAAAATCATCACGAGCCCTGCATCGGAAATGTCATCAGAAACTTTGGATACAGAAAGAGAGGAAAATACTAAACTGGGCATGTAACACTTTTCAAGAACAGTCGAACAACTCTAAATTAGCCAACCTAGTAGCCATCGTAAACTGAGTTGAATCAAGCTACTCTGCTTTCTTCGTTCCTACTCTGGATTGAAAGCATTCTTGAGATACGTACTATGAAGGAAACATCAACCACATCTGACAAGATAACGGCCAGAACCCCTCTGGAGTCTGGATGAGATTGAACAACCGCAAAAATAAACCCTATGAAGGTCTGTTTATAAGGACGAAATGGCATAAATGTTACGTTCTCGTCCACTCAAAACCATGGAAGCCAGCGAGTGGAGATTGACAATAAGAACGTCCGAAAATGCAGTCCTAAATCAATCCTTTTTTTTTTTTTAGAAAGTAACGTCCTAAATCAAGTCCAGATCTCCTGTCCAATATTATGGTGTTTTATTATGTCCAATAAATCTCAGTTGTTTATTTATGTGGGTCCCATGCGAAGTCCACAAAATAAATGACTAAGATTTCATGATAATAAGACAGAGTAAAACTGGACAGAGGATCTAATCTCTCCTAAATCAATCCGATACAGCGATTATATCGAGATAGATTCCACGGTGGATAAGTGAGATTCTAGAATACAATTCACAAACTTGTGCACTAATTTTTAGCACGTCTAAACCAAAAAACGTGGTTAATGGTATGGAGGTTAGGCGTCCACGACTCAGAAGAGGCTGGACCTACTTGCTGTTGAGCGAAAGAAGTACGTAATAATTAGGATGCCCACGAGACCAGAGACAATGGTCATGTAACTATCAGGGCATGACTCCCATAACATCTCTGCATCTTCTCTTTCTCTTTGCCAGCTTTTCATCATTCAAGCTATACACTTATGGTTATCAGCTTAATTTTATCTTATCTAATTGATTTTCCATAACTCATTTCCATCAGAAACAACTGTAGTTAAGAAAAGATCAAACTTTTATTGCTTTCTAATCTCAAAGGCTTAAATTCAGGTGTACGTTGGTTTTCCCAATTTTATCTCCTTTATATTATAGTATACGAAAATGACCCACAAAATCCTAAACTGTGCCAAAGAATCCAGGTGGACTGAGGACACACGTATGAGTGCGGTGAGTCACTTTCAAAGGGGACCCATTAACTTAACATCCAGTTCAAGTGGGACAATCTGCCTCTGCACTTACACGTTCCGGGAGTATGAAACATCACTTCAGGTTCTCAAGTTTCACAAAGCGATGTGTGTATCAAAAGCTTATACTTCACGTGCACCCTCGTGATGTTTCACGTGCCTCTACGTCTTCCTGTCTTTACCTTTTGCTTTTCCCTGATCCAAGTACTGGGCGACGAAGCACGATCACAGCCAAGAAAAGTTTATGCAATGGATAAGAATTGATTACCAACGAAAACGTAGTCTCCCGACTGAGTGATCTTGCAGGTCCCCACTCTTCAAGAATTAATTGCTACATATTGCACGCAACAAACAATGGACTTTTCTGCTTTGCTGTTATTCATGTGGTGATTATCCGCGTCAACTAGAGTAGTTGGTATCAAGGAATTAGTGGCGACCCATGATATCTTGTCCTCAGCGACAAAATCATTAAGAAGCTAAACTCATATTCTTGTACTATTGCATACTTTAATTGCAAATGGAGATAATACCATCATATCATGCAAGGCTAATAATTCCTGTTTAGATACAGATAAAGCCAAGTGGATAGAACAGATAGGGGGGAAAAGAATAGTAGTTATCATTTATCAACAGAAGAATTTATGATAAAAAGGCTATAGAATGAATGAAATTGATGGGAAAGCACCGAAGCATTGTCAAGCTCGTTAATAATAACATTCCCACTGAAGTTTGAGTTTGTGAAGTGAAATTCAGCCATGCAAGTTTGGAATCCACTTTTTTGTTATTCAACGTGGCCATAGGACAAGTTAGATACTTGAGTATCGAAGTGATCCTCTCCTTGTTCGTTGTAAACGAGATTACAATATACCGCGTAAAGACAAAATACTACAACTAAAAAGAGCTTTAGGCAATGATATGTTTGCGACTAAAAATTAATATAATGGAACAGTTTTTAAAGCGTAGTCTTTACTAATATTAAAAGGCAACGGTGATAATAATTTGTTGCTATATATAAAAAAAGATAACAAATTTAAAATAATGTTACAATAAATTCAACATCTAAAATTGTTATTATAGTTTGTCACCTATTTATTAAATGATATTTACTAATGTATATTTAACATATAAAAATTTTATATTTATTAACGCCTAGCATAAATTAAATTACCTTCTAATTAGCTTTAAACTTTATTTTTTGCTTAAATGATGTCATTTTATTCAAAATGACATCATTTTATATAAAAATTTAAGTTTTGAGTCGAATAACTCAAGTTTATGTGTGATTTGAATTTCAGTTTGAAAGTTTAAACTCAAACTAAATTTTGGTTAATTCCAGTTACACGAATCGTTAAGTCAGATTAGTTTGAACTATACTAATTTTGCTATCTTTAAAGAAATATTATTATTTGAAATAATATTTATCCTAAATCATATTTTTGGGACAAAAGCAAATATTATGTATGTTGTGTGCTCTACCGACTATAACCTATAAACTAGAGGCAACAATTTGTAACATTTTTTTAAATTAAAAATAGATTGATCACAAAACAACAACGTTTTATAGAAGGGGTAAGAATATTCCCAAACAGCAAGAAACGACAATGTTCCAAGGTAAAGAAGATCACAAATTCGACATTGTTTTATAGAAGGGGTAAGAACCAATGATATGAGTACCGTTCCGTACCGGACGGTACAAGTCGGTACGGTACCGGTACAGATGTTAAAGTACCGGGCGAAAATTTCAGTGGGTACCGGCCGATT
This sequence comes from Erythroxylum ulei, assembly GCA_027564395.1. Lineage (NCBI taxonomy): Eukaryota > Viridiplantae > Streptophyta > Magnoliopsida > Malpighiales > Erythroxylaceae > Erythroxylum > Erythroxylum ulei. The sequence continues at coordinate 43,473,168 of JANITX010000010.1, read as the reverse complement.
TCGGTAGGTACCGGCCGGTACCCACAATTCCGGTAACTTTCGGGCCATTTCGGAAAAATCCGAATTCTCCAGGGACCTAATTGCAAAAAAAAGAGTTAAACCTAAAAAATCTACCCCCCGCTCCCCCCCCCCCCCGACCTTCTGCTTCTGGACTCTTCTTCTTTCCTCTTCGGTTTCTCCTTCTTCTCATCGCCGCTGCTCCTCCCTCCTCGGATCTGGTCTCGCCGTCTTCTTGCCGTCCCCTCCTCGCCGTCGACGTGTTCTCCAGTCCTCCTCCTTCATCTTCGATCGGTGGTTTGTTCTCCAGTCCTCCTCCTCGTCCTCGGTGGTTTGTCGCCGCCTTCGTTCCTCGTCATCCTCCTCGTCGCCGGCACAACCAGCTTAGCTCCGCCGGAGCACACGACGACGTCGACCCATATTGACACCGAAGACCTGATAGTTTTTGGGGTGTGTGTTTTTGTTTTGGTTTCATTTTTTATGCATTTTGACAATTATTGCTTCTCTGATTGTGTTGATTGTTGGAATATGGTAGATTGAAGGTTGAAAATTGTTATTATTTTGTTGGATTTGAGGGAAAATGGAGTAGTGGATTTCGGTGAAGAATGAGGTTAACCGAATGACTTTTGGGCAAAATTTTAGATGTGGAATTTTGAATGAGGTTAACCGAATGGATTTTCATTTCTTTGGATTTGGAATTTTTAATTTCGGAAGATGTTGATTTCGGATGAACCGAAATTGTTATTTGTAATTTTTGTGATTTGTGAGTTATTAAATTCAATCGAAATTGAAAGTTTGAAATTGGATTGTGGAATTGGAATTTAGCATTTTGGAATTGGGAATTGGAAATTAGAAGTGGATTGGAAATTAAATTTGGAATTGGAATTGGATTTTGGAATTGGATTGAAAATTAAATTTGGAATTGAAATTGGAATTGGAATTGAATTTGTGAATTGGATTGGAAATTAAAATTGGAATTGGATTTTGGCATTTTGCATTTTGGAATTGGAAATTAGAAGTCAATTACAAATGAAATTTGAAATGGTGATTTATT